>CP092882.1:12809249-13040675 GCA_030710605.1 Cordylochernes scorpioides | reverse complement strand
GATCGGACAGGGTAAGAGGCGAAGAATTTGTCAAAAATGTCAAGGAGAAGATTGATGGAAACCCTGGGAAGAGCATGAGGGCCATAGCTAAGGAAATGGACGTTTGCTCTATGACAATTGTCAGAACTATCCATGAGGACCTTTGGTCTCAAGTCTTATGCCCTTCGGAAAGGTCAGTTGCTGACTGGGAATATGAAGAATAACAGAAAAGGAAAGGCTGCTGCCCTCCTCAACAACCTGAAACACGACTCTTTTGGCATGCTAAGGTTCTTCTCTGACGAAAAGAACTTTGACGTGGACCAAAAGGTAAATCCCAGGAATGATCGCTGGATCTGTAAAGACCCCTCAGAGATACCTGTCGTGATGCACACGAAATTTCCTGCCTCCGTAATGGTCCTTGGCGTTATCAGCAGTGAAGGTGATGTCATGCCTCCCCATTTCTTTGAGAAGGGCCTTAGGATGAACGCTGACACCTACATCAATGTTCTGGAGACCGTTGTGAAGCCTTGGATGGACATGGTGGCCGCAGGAAGGAAGTATGTCTTCCAACAGGACTCAGCTCCAGCCCATAAGGCAAAAAAGACACAATCGTGGCTGACACTTAACGTCCCTAGTCACTGGGGTCCTGATATTTGGCCCCCTAATTCTCCAGATTGCAATCCCCTCGACTACTATGTATGGGGCGTTGTTGAGAGAGATGTCAACAAAGCTCCTCATACCACCATCCAGTCTGTCAAGAAAGCAGTTCACACGGTGATGACCCAAATGGACAAGGTCATCGTCGCCAAGGCCTGTGCTTCATTCCGCACTCGCCTCGAGACTGTTGTAGCTAATAATGGAAACTACATTGAATAAATAAAAACTATATCCTTTTATCTACTACTGTGTCAAATTTCATTCGGATATTTTAATTTTTACTTGCAAAAAATTTCAGTTAAAATACCATTGTTGAAATTCCCAATTTACCTGGTACACCCTGTATATTTCTTTTTTTTTACCTTTTATATCTCTCTAATTCCAGCCCATTCTAATAGATTATCAATATAATATACCTTCATTTTTCATGTTTTTTCTTGCAAAAACTTTCATTTACTTTTGATAATTTCATCTAGAAGGATTTACTATTCTTTAAATCTTTTCAGAAATCTTTGTCACTTTATTTCTATTTCATCTTTCGTATTCTTTATGCATATCAGAAAAATATCGAAAATATTCAATTTACCATTATTTTTCTTTGAATATATACGAACTTCACATCCATTTACAGGTACACTAATCGAACGAAAAAATTCCAGGATTCCAGGAGATGAGTACAAAAGTGACCAACTATCTGGGTTAATCTTTGGATTTCATGTGTCAATGCTAGTTTCTCTTGATGATACCAATATTCCAGTAGATACGTACAAAAGTAGCCAACTATCTGGTTTGATCTCTAGACTTCAAGTGTTTTGTACTAGTTTCTCTTGATGATACCAGTATTCCAGGGGCTACGTACAAAAGTAATCAACTATCTGGGTTGATATCTAGACTTCATGTGTTTGTACTAGTTTGTCTTGATGATACCAGTATTAAAGGAGATGCGTACAAAAGTAGCCAACTATCTGGGTTGATCTTCGGACTTTGTGAGTTTTTATTTACTAGAGACTTGGACAACCCTATTATATGTCGTTCGCGCTCCAGAAATTCGGGTATCTCTCTATAGTATCACTGAAAAACGCCAACTCACATAACCTCTAAAAACTGAGAGACTTTTTAATCAATTTGATAAGAACAATACGCAAGTTAATCAAATGCTTACAAGTCATGTTCCAAAAAACCTTTATTAGGTACCGCTCAAAAAAGAAAGCTAGCTTATGTTTTTTATTATTATTATCTCTAGTACATATGGTACAGACCATGATAATCATGGTGAATAGAAGTTGGCGACTGCTTTTACTGTAAGTGCACCACGTGTCATATACAGTGGACCCTCGGTATGCGAGCATAATCCGTTCCAGAGCCATGCTCGTACTCCAAAACGCTCGTAGTGCGAAACTAATTTCTTATTTTTAATAATTGAAACTCGGGCAATTCTTCTTGCTACGAACAATTGCACAGTTTCCCACATTTTACATATTTCCCGAATCTGATCTGAAGGGAGGGATCCCAGTGAATTTTCATCCATCACGATTACGGGCAACCATCACGAGTTGCTCGTAATGCGAAATTTCACTCGTAATCCGAAGTAAAATTTTTCAAAAAAATTTGCTCGTACTGCGAAAAGCTCGTACTCCAAGGTGCTCGTAAACCGAGGGTCCACTGTACATGTGATAATCAGTTCGACTTTTGCACTTACAAATGTGCCAGAGTCCCTTTTGGTTACTTGCATTCGCTGGTGGGGTTAGACTTTTGCAAGAATTGATCGCCATTGGAGCATTTATTTCTATTAGAAAAAAGTGTCGAATGAGGGATTCGATCCCGGGTCGTAAGAGTAAAAAACAAACGGTATAGATCATCCTTCCACTGAACCTCTTAACTTATGTTATTTACAATGGATAATATGTATGGGTTCTTTACGTAAATAGAAAAAAAGTGTCCAATGCGGGATTCAATCCTGGTTCATGGCTGTCGGGAATCAACAGTTTATACCATTTGACCACCGACTTCTTCACAAGGCATGTATAATTTGAGAGTGAAATCTACAGCTTTGTTATAAATGTTGTTTTGGTTTGTATCCTGCAGTCGAGTCTTTTGTAAGACTTTGGGTCTTAATGGAGGCTTTTGTTGTTATGTTGTATATATGTATGTGTATGTATATATCATACTTACATAATCTTTATTTTTCTTCTTCTGTATATTCCCCACTTTCACAGACCTATCTCTCTTGTAATCTCGGTAGAGAATCCTCTATAAGACCAGTGTGTCTTAATAAAGGCTTTTGTGTGTGTGTGTTATTTTGGTTTGTATATGGAGAGATAAAACAATATTTTTGTTACTTTTTATTTGATGATACGCTTGAATAAAATTTGAGGCTTATTTCTTTGAATACATTAACTAAGGATCATACATTCACATCTAGTAATCTCGTAGTGCAAGAAAATATAATTCTAGCTAACTCTCTAAAAGGATTCTCCTTTCTTCTCCGTACCTTTTTGTTATTTATTTAGTTAACCGATGTTATATTCTCTTCCAAAATAACTTTATTAGGTACCGCTCAAAAAGAGCAATCTAGCTTATGTTATTTATAATGAACTAGCCGAATGACCCGGGCAACGCCCGGGTTTTACCCGATTAAATGTTTTTATTCAAATACTATTCGTTACAATTTTAAATTGGCGCCGTGGATGTCACTCTTTTGAAACGTCCCGCTCCAAACTGTCTGAGAAGCGATATTTTTATAGAAAGATGATCTGGCTTTGTATCTTCTGCTCGAATGAATGTTTTTCTGTTAGAATTTTGTTCTTGCATACTAAAAATGAACTGGCTTTACCCGTGGTCTCTGCTTTTTGAAAATGTTGCCGTTATAATTTTGTTTCTGATAATCAAACATGATACAGCAATATTGTCATGATCATTTTCTGAATAAAATACAGCTATTTTTGTCCAGAACCTTTCAATTTCAAATTTTCTTGGCTAAAAATCCGATAAATATCTCTACCAGATTTTTCTCTATGTCCTGTTGAAACACGTTTTACATGTACATTAGGTCAGCTGATATTACCTCCCATTTTCACCGCTAGAGGAGCTGCTTGCGAGCGAAAGGGCAAATTCGCAACGCAATTTGCAAATAACTCGAAAAATATTCGGGATAGAGACCTGAAATTTTCACTATAATTTTTCCAGATTCTACTATATATACTGTTAAAATATCTGTCAGATTAGTTACGTATTGTGGACGTGTATAGCCGACATAGTAACAAACACACATACATACATACACTGACTTTTATATATATAGGGATAAGTGGGTCACTGGAAGGATGATCTAAACTATTGGTTTTCGACCGCTACAACCCGGGATCGAATCTCGCATTGGGCACTTTTTTTCTAATTGAAAAAAAAAATTCTCCAATGGCCCCCTATTCTTGCTAAATTCCAACCCCACCAGTGACCAAACGGGGCACTAGCACATTTGTAAGTACAAAGTCGAACTGCTTTTCATATATATAGACATGTGGTGCACTTACAGTAAAAACAGTTGTCAATTTCTACCTACCATGATTATTATGGTCTGTACCCATGTGTACTAGGGATAATAATAAAAAATCAATGAGGTAAAATGAAGAGTTTCTTCACATATAAAAAAACGTGTACAATGCGGAATTCGATCCCGGTTTATGGCTGTCGGAAATCGAACCGCCTGCCATCTACTTCTTTTTTCTAGTTGTCATATACTGGAGCGTAAAAAAGTCGACAATTATATCTACTTATAAATTGATACTCTTACAAAATATCCTAAATTTTATCCTACAATGAGGTCATCAGTTATTTTTAATAAATCAAATATTGCTGAGTTGTGTGTTAGATTTTCCTATATAGAAAAACAAATCGAAAATACAAATTTTTAAAGAATTAAAAGATTCTTTCTAAATACAGTAGAACAACCTCCATGAGAGGACACTTCTCTATAAAGGACAGTTTTCATTTGCAAAATTACCATTTTTCTATTTAGTAGCTCTCCGGTAAGAGGACATACATCTCCCTAAACGACATTTTGGCTCTGCAATTAGGTATCCTTTACAGAGAGATTCTATTGTTTATCATAAAAACTATAAATTTCTTTATTAATGAGTTAGATTGGATTATTTTTCTTGTTGTAGCGCAAGGAACAGTAAAAAATCAATGTCTTAAAAAATTCCAAATCCATTATATCCTAATTATTTTATTATACGGATTTTTTATAATTTTCTGTCAAAATTTATTCTTTAGAAATTACAGAAGATAGAGGCTCTTGTCTATATACCCAATCACTATCATTGGATAAGTTGCATTTATTAATTATTAAAAGATTGCCTCATGGTAAAAATTGTTTAGCTTACGTTTTTGGGATATTTCTCAAAGCAATTCTTAAGAAAACCTTTAAAATGCGTAGAATATAATAATTGAAGCTTATATAAACAATTAACACGCTTGTTCAGCATTACATATACTAAAATTGGAACAATACTAAAGAATTAAGAAATATCAGGTGTTTTTTACTACTCTCTCTTTCAAATGTACTAAAGAAAGCTTTTAAATAAAAAACAATATGCGCCAATTTGATAAAATAGAACCTCTTTCTAATAGACAACATCGCAGAGATAAAGCTGGAGACTTACTGGAGAAAACAGATAATATGTGAAAATAATAATTTCGGCGATTAAAACTGTCTTTTTTTTTATAAGGATATTCTCTAGCAAGAGTGTCCTCTTTGGTTCGACTATGTATATCAATATACAAAAACCGAGCATTTCTTAAAATATGCTTAGTAAAGATACATTGCGCACTTTGATTGTCCTTAGAACTGAACATTGCAAGGATTGGCACAGTCCAATAAAATCAACAACAACAAAAAGCCTTTATTTAGGGTCACTGACCCTATACAGGATTCACCAGAGGTATGTATAAGAACAAAGCAGTGAGACAAAGGAAATAACGATATAGACAGAAGAAAAAGAAAGCAAGAAAGAGGGAAGCAAGAAAAACAACACAAAAAGAGTAGCAGCAGTCCAATAAAATCTATTATAGAAGAGAAGTTTTTATTAATAATCTAGTGTTACAGTGCTTCCTGATTTTCTACACAAATTTCTCAAATGAATTTAGGAAACCATCTCTATGAAAACTTGTAAATATATAAGTAACATAAAACTGCTTCTGTGTGTATATTCTCCAACTCTCGCCAACCCGCGCACGGCCAAGTGCGCTAACTGCTCAACCAAGGGCCTATCTGCCGACCACGAGGCAAAATCAATGTCTTGCCCAACTGCCAGAGCTAGAGCTGCAAAGTTCTAGTCCTCTCTACCTGCCTCCTGACCTTCGCGGATCCAATCCGGCCTAACCTGCCTCTTCCATGACGGAGATCCTGTCCCTAACCTCCCCAGCCTGGTCATAGTGCTTTGTATATATTCCGCTTTATGCGGCCATTGGGGCTCAAAAATCATCTATTTTGGTAAGCAGCCCTATGAATAAAGATATTTCCGATGTGTATAGCAATCTGGTACATTTACAGTATAAGCAATCATAAACTCCCTACCTACGATGATTACCATGGCTAATACCTTGTGTATACTTAATGGCATATATATAATCAAATTATGCATTACAAATGTTCTATATCATGCAGTAGAACCACCATGAGAGGGCACCTTTATATAAGGGACAGCTTTCATCGCCAAAAATTACCATTTTTACCCATTAGATGCTCTCCGGTATAAGTGGATACCCCTTTCTAAAGGATACTTTGGCTATGCAACTAGAAGCCTCTGGAAAGAGGGTTTTTTTTTTTTTTTTGGTACCATATCACTGTTTTAAGACATGCCTTAATTAAAAACATATAGAGACAAATAATACTAAATAACAAAAAAGTATCGAAATATAAATAAGAATGACAATAGAAGACAATAAATAAGAATGACAAATCATATAATGAAAAAAAAGCTTATTTTATTTACAAATAGTATTTACATGTAAGTATTTATATACATATTTGTATAGGAGGCCAAAAAATAATAATAATAGTCAACAAAATACACGATGCACAAAATTTCCACCATGCAAAACAACTTTTCAAAAAAGCATTATCATGATTAGAATAGATATGATTGTAAAAAAATATATATATATGAAAATGTATAAATAATTATTTGCTGCTATTGCCAACTATTCTATTTTTTGGTATGTAATAAGAATTATTTATGAAGATTTGATTTGATACTTGGTGTTGTTGATGATAAGTGGGTGGATTTATCTGCTCGTAGGTTCTTACCCCGGGTGATTGAGGATCTGTAAGCCTATCTATGTAATACATTTGCGGGTTTTCTGGTTGGAATTCGGGTACTTGATGATTTGTATTCAAGAAATTCTGGTTATTTGTGTAGTATGGCGTGTTCTCAGGTTCTACGTTGTCTTCTAGACGTGCTAAACTCCAGGAATTTGAGGCGTTATTTGTATATAAACTCCTGTTTCCGAGGGGCTGATGATTGGAATGCCAGGAAGTAGAGGGTTGATTTGCATAGCGTTGCATATGAGAGGGGATCGTAGAATATTGATATGGGGAAATTGGACTATTTGAATGACCTAACACATTTTGAGTTCTTGTCTGGGAGAATGGCAATCTCAAGGAATTAAAAATATTTGTAGGTCTTATTGTGGTTTCTGTCTGGGGTCTTTGACTAAATGTAAATGGTAAACCCGGGTTATTTGTGGGACTTATTGCATTTGCAAGTTCTGCCTGGGGTCTTTGACTATATAAAAATGGTGAACCTGGGTTATTTCTGGGACTTATTGCGTTTGCAGGTTCTGCCTGGGGTCTTTGACTATATAAAAATGGTGAACCTGGGTTATTTGTGGGACTTATTGCGTTTGTAGGTTCTGTCTGGAGTCTTTGACTATATGGAAATCGTGAACCCAGGTTATTTGTGGGACTTATTGCGTTTGAAGGTTCTGTCTGGGGTCTTTGACTATATGGAAATCGTAAAACCGGATAATTTGTATGGATTATTGCGTTTGCAGGTTCTACCTGAGGTCTTTGACTATATGGAATTCGTAAAACCGGATAATTTGTATGGATTATTGCGTTTGCAGGTTCTGTTTGGGGTGATTGGTGATATGGAGTTTCTGTGTTATGGCGTTGTATATCTACAGTTAGTGATGCTTCTCTCTGAATTTGATTAGGGATTAATTTAAGTATATGTGGGCGTACCAGTTTTCTTTTCACTATCTCATTTGGTATATTCTCCTTTTGAGCTTCATTTTGTATTTTACGTGGTCTTCCTCTTTTCCTCATACCTACTTTTAAAGCCTCAACTTTTGGCTTCTTATTTGAACTTTTCTTTGGGCTCCTCTTTCCACTTTTTACGTTGCTTTTTGGAGTAGGATTCCCTTGACCTTCAATTATTTTTTTTGGCCTACCTCTACCTCTTTTTACGATACTTGTTTGCATATTGTTTTGTTGGATATTTATTTCACTTCCTAGTTCTTCTTTTCTTTGAGTTGTTTCCGTATTCTGATTCTTTGGGGTCATTGGTACATTTTCGGTTTGTTTATTAGGTGATTCTTGAGAGCTTTCAGGTGTCCGATTTCTTATACTATTTGGCCTGTTCAAGAGCCTCTGTCGTGTTCTAGTAAGTGGCCTGTTTGATGTTACGACGTGTTCCGAATCAGATATTTGATCACCTAAAATCGAATTATTACTATCAATTGTAAACCTTCTCAGTTTTGAAGGAGGATTTTCCATTTGTTCTTCTTCTTCCCTAGGTCTTTTTCTTTTATTTTTTATTTCTTCAATGTATCGCTTTACTTTTTTGGTGTCTCTTTTTAGGCGCGTTGAGCCATTTTCAACAGCATCTGTAGATACTATTTCCCCTTTTTCTTTCGACTTTAAATCATGAATGGGCGTTTGGATTGGAATTACTTTGAATATATCGTTACTCCAATCGATATTGTCTTCAAGTTGGACTTGACACACAAATAGTTGATAGAATGAAGTGCATTCTTTAACTAAACGTTTCCATTTGCTTTTCCATTCCAGGGATCGACTTCCATCTTTAGGTTTAACTCCTTTGCTAGGAAGTAACTTCTGGATGAGTCCAATGTAACTCTCTATTTCTTTATCCTTTATCTGGTTGAAATGATCAAGGAAATCTTTTTCAATTTTAAACGAATAATCCTTCATTTCTTGATAGGCAGGTTGAATTCTCTTGTATAGTTTAATTATATTAGAATCCAACTTTTCTTTGAATTTGCTTTCAATATCTTCTTTATCTTCGCATCTAGAAATATCCGAAACATCAAATTGTACATCAAAAGCGCTTGGTTCCATTTTTTCTAGAATCTCTTTCAATGTTTTTTCTCGATTCACATTCACGTTTAATTTTGAAATCAACTCCAAACTCGATTTTCTATCATAAACCTTCCATTCTTCATTTTGGCTTAGATTCTGGGACTTCTTGACGAAAAGCCCTGGCATATTTTGGAATATGTAATAAGAACTGTAGAAACGATCATATCCTATTGGACATAAAATAAAGCTTTCTCTTGGCTTTTTGGATTTAGATTTAACCTCTTCATTTTCTTCTTCTGGGACTTTTGGATACAGCATTTCCAAATTATATTTGTAAATAATCTTAATGAGATCTAGGCATAGCAAAAGCTTACTGGAAGGCTCAAGTTCGAATACTGTCTTAGTACCTAAAGTGCTTACCTCTGAAGTGATTTCGGCACGGTAGGCATTAAGGAATTTCTTGAGGGATTCAGTTATGGTATATTCATCACTTTCAGGAAGTTTTAGAAATGTTGCCAATTGTGAAAGAAAATTGTAGAATGGTCCTTGCCAAATTTGAGTCATCAGTATTTCTTCAAGTTGAATTCGTTGGACATCCTCAGAGATTCCCAAAATATCCTTAAATGTATTCAAAAATTCGAGGAGCTTCACGAAATCCAGAAAATTATATTGTAAATTGGGAATTAAAGCACCTTCAGGTAAATTTTCTAAAACTTCTATATCATCTTCGCTTTCCAATTCATTATCTTGTTGTTTTGCTTTAGATTTATTGGACTTCCTTTTCTTTTCAGCTTTTTTAATTTCAAATTTTTCTTTCTCTTTCTGATAAGTATTTCTAAGTTCTAGCATGATGCTCTTAATGTCAATTTTTTTTCCGTTTTTCCGACGATGACTATTTTTATTAAGTCGTTTTATCGTTTTGGAAATATTGTAAGTTCTTCTAAATTGATCTTCTTCCATTTCTTGGTCATCAATTTTGTAACTGTGATTTCCATCTTCATGTTTGATGACATCTTCTATAATTTTTATGGTTCTTTCATTCTCGAAAACTACAGGTTCAGATTTGAAATAATTATTATCTATATTGTCAAAGAATGAATCTAAAAAATTCCTAGCATCAATTACTGGTACTTCATTTTCTTTTATATTTTTTGGTTCATCAACATTTTTTAAATCTTCTTTTAAATCGTTCTCTTTGGTGTTTCCCTCAATGTTAATAGAATCTTTTTCTTTTTCGGGTAATATGCTATTTTTATTTGTGCTTTCGGCTTCAGAAACATTTGAACTTCCATTACTGGTATCATCTGCTGAGTTTTCATCGTCATCTACTTTATCATTTTCTATATTTTCATGAAATTGTACTACTCCTGAAAGAAAAGGCTGAGAATCATCGTCTGAATCGTTTATCGTATCAAAAAAATTTACCCCACTTTCAGAATCGCTTGAAACTGTAGTATTTATAATTTCTTCGTCCATTCTAAAAATAATATATTGAAAAGAATTAAACTTAACATCCATATTAAAAATATATATATAGGGCTAATGAAAATAAAATTTGCGCTTTTATTTTTTTCTAATAATGATTATTTTTTTAAATTATAACAGATTAATTTTAAAAACATACTATTATTTACATATATTTTTTTCCGTAATAGTTTTATTTAAAAAATGTAAAAAAAGCTTTTTTTAAATTAAGTTTTACTGTTATCTCTATATATAGGAACAAAATTTATTTTAAAAATATATATATAATATAAAGTAAGCATAAAAATAAATTATATTTTATTAATAAAATTATATCTTGATATATTTTACCATTTATTCTCCAGAAAAAAATAATCAAATTTTAATTATATGAATTCGAAAGCGATTTTATATTTAAAAATATATAAAAATCAATGTTTGTATGTTTGTTTGTTTGCATGTCCGGTATACAAATTCGCAGTAGTTCACTAATTCAAACCAAAATTTCCATACATAGGTAAAAAATACGGGGAAGACGATAGGCTATTTTAAAAAATATATAAATCAATTATTAAAACTATATATTCAAATTATTCTACTTAGCTCACGAACAGCGCCCTCTATCAAAGATTAGATTAAATTATGCTGATGCAAACAAATAGATAATGCTAATAACAAACAATTATTTAAAAAATCTTATCTAAATATATATCACTCGGGTAGATATGCACACGGGTCAATCCCGGGGCGAAGCCCGGGTCACCCGTCTAGTTTAAAATAAAGTAAGTATAGCCAAACTCACATTTTAAAAAATCCCATAAAATATCTTAAAACAAATATTTCAGTTCTCCACATGTACACAATATCTACAATGAATTAGCGCGCGCTATCTTGTTATGTAAATTCGAAACTATTATAGACGCGTATGATTCTTTTAAAAATTGCAGTAAGGGCAGTAGAAAATTGTTAAAATAATCATACGCGTCTATATAATAGTTTCTCGCACATCATCTACATAACAAACAAAATATGTGTTTTTTTTTTATTTTGTTTTAGATAATTTGTTCCATACAACTATATCTCGTATCGGCGACCACCTTTATAAAATTATCCAAACTAATTCAAAACTTCCAATTAAATACCACTTTTAAAAAATCAGTAATATACAAAATGATAATTTAAACTTATGAAATCGCTGCAAAAGTTAATCACTGAGGAACTGAGCCTGCCCAAACCACACACACGCGTCTTTATTGAAGCATAAACTTATACATGAATTTGCGGAGTATGCAAAAAAAAATGTCTGTAATAGTTATGTGTATTTAATAATAATGCCTTTTTTAAACTAACTGTACGTAACCCGGACTCCAGGAGCGTATAGAAGAATAACTCAGATAAACTTACTGTACGTAACCCAGACTCCAGGAGCGTATAGAAGAATATCTCAGATAAACTTACCGTACGTAACCCGGACTCCAGGAGCGTATAGAAGAATAATGCAGACATAATCCACAGAAAAAAATCATATAAACGTGCCAACGCGCCCGCGCATATATACGAGCAGTATATACAGGGCCGTCGAGGTAAATCTGGAATTTGTTTATTAACTGCACTCTAACGATTGTTGAGTGCATTTTTGAGAATATATAACTTATTTAAAGTGTATTTCATACAGTCACGAGGCATATAGACACGTTCAAAAAAAGCAAGAACGTGAGACGGGAACAAGACAGAAGAGCAGCGATCCTTGAGTTCGTTCGTGATGCACTTTCTGTGGATCAGGAATAACAACGGAGATGTTGCACTACTTATTTGACTGTGCTGCTCTGTCTGAGGAAAGACGAAAACTAAATGATAAAACGGGGCAACTTTGTCCTTCATTTCCGGCACTAATTAATGAAATATCAAAGAATAGGTATATAGCGATGGCGATATTTGGATTCCACAAGACTATATCCCGGAAAAAGGCCACAGTGTTCTCCCCATCCCTTGTGAACTGGCGAATCCTGTATAGGGCGAGAGGCCCTAAATAAAGGCTTTGTTGTTGTTGTTGTTGAGTCCCTTCGTGCCAGAAAATCGCTAAAAGAGATTTGGGTACAAAAAACTCAAGTTCACGAAATTTTGAAAAAGTCAGTTAAGCCCTGGATGGACATGGTGGCTGCCGGAAGAGATTACGTCTTCCAGCAGGACTCAGCGCCAACCCAAAATTCGAGAAAAACCCAAGTGTGACTTCACGGTAATGTGCCCTACCACTAGACACTCAACTTGTGGCCACCCTCTAGCACAGACTGCAATCCTATTGATTACTACTGTTGGGGCGTAGTTGAGGAAAGGGGTAACGCAAAATTTCACAATACCAAGGACGCGCTGAGAGCCACCATTGCTGAGATGGTGACCAACGTTGACAGAAAGGAGGTGAAATATGCATGCGGTCGGTCACGGCTTGAGCATGTAGTGGCAGATAACAGCGGCTATATGGAATATAACAGCGGCTATATGGAATATAACAGCGGCTATATGGAATATAACAGCGGCTATATGGAATATGGCTATATGGAATATAACAGCGGCTATATGGAATATAACAGCGGCTATATGGAATATAACAGCGGCTATATGGAATATAACAGCGGCTATATGGAATATAACAGCGGCTATATGGAATACAACAGCGGCTATATGGAATATAACAGCGGCTATATGGAATATAACAGCGGCTATATGGAATATAACAGCGGCTATATGGAATACAACAGCGGCTATATGGAATATAACAGCGGCTATATGGAATATAACAGCGGCTATATGGAATATAACAGCGGCTATATGGAATATAACAGCGGCTATATGGAATATAACAGCGGCTATATGGAATATAACAGCGGCTATATGGAATATAACAGCGGCTATATGGAATATAACAGCGGCTATTTGGAATATAACAGCGGCTATATGGAATATAACAGCGGCTATATGGAATATAACAGCGGCTATATGGAATATAACAGCGGCTATATGGAATATAACAGCGGCTATATGGAATATAACAGCGGTTATATGGAATATAACAGCGGCTATATGGAATATAACAGCGGCTATATGGAATATAACAGCGGCTATATGGAATATAACAGCGGCTATATGGAATATAACAGCGGCTATATGGAATATAACAGCGGCTATATGGAATATAACAGCGGCTATATGGAATATAACAGCGGCTATATGGAATATAACAGCGGCTATATGGAATATAACAGCGGCTATATGGAATATAACAGCGGCTATATGGAATATAACAGCGGCTATATGGAATATAACAGCGGCTATATGGAATATAACAGCGGCTATATGGAATATAACAGCGGCTATATGGAATATAACAGCGGCTATATGGAATATGGCTATATGGAATACAACAGCGGCTATATGGAATATAACAGCGGCTATATGGAATATAACAGCGGCTATATGGAATATAACAGCGGCTATATGGAATATAACAGCGGCTATATGGAATATAACAGCGGCTATATGGAATACAACAGCGGCTATATGGAATATAACAGCGGCTATATGGAATATAACCCTGCCATCTATATTCAAGAAATGGAAGCATTATAGAACACGATTTTTTGTTTTTTTAACATATAACAAACTTCTACTGATGAGACAAGCTCTCTCAATATATTTTTTCATCGCAATAAGGAAAGTAGAATTTGTTATGTGTTTTAAAAAAGAAGAAATATTTGTGCTTTATAATGTTTCCATCTCTTGTATATAGAATCATTTGTTTTTATAACATAAATTTCTAAAATAGTGCGAAGTTGTGTACAAAATAAATCATTTTGATTTGTGTTATAATGTTTTAATATTTGTGTCCAATTTTCCGGATTTACCTTGACGGTCCTGTATATATTTTTTATCTTTTTATTAATTTTGGTGAAAAAAATAAATGAAATAATAATATATATGTGATAACCTGTTGACTCTCCATTATACTGTTGTAACCAAGAGGATCAAACCTCTAGTAACCGAGAGGTACACTCAGGGTGTGGAGAGTTTTCCAGTACCTCTCTGCATCTTGGAAGACCTTTAACAGTTCTCACAGGATATAGGCAGTCGTGGTCGAGGCAGAGTTATTAAAACGACAAATTACAATTTTATTTTAAGGTGAAATATCGACAATTTCTAACCTTTTGGATGAGGTATGAAAGGATGAATTATGAAGAGTAATGACGTGGGTTCGATTCCCATCCCTGGACACTTTTATTTTTCCGTTCGTCATTACTCTTCATAATTCATCCTTTCATACCTCATCCAAAAGGTTAGAAATTGTCAATATTTCACCTTAAAATAAAATTTTAATTTTCGTTGAAAAGAAACTCATGCGGTTAAACTTGAAGGTGTCGTTTTACAATTACATGCCGCAGTGTATTATATTGTATTATAAGTTACTTTATGTATCATTTACGAACGGAAAAATACGTCCAGGGTAGCCTAGTGGACATGGCATCTGCCCGGTAAGCGGAAGGTCGTGGGTTCGATTCCCATCCCTGGACACTTTTATTTTTCCGTTCGTCATTACTCTTCATAATTCATCCTTTCATACCTCATCCAAAAGGTTAGAAATTGTCGATATTTCACCTTAAAATAAATTTTTAATTTGTCCTTGAAAAGAAACTCATGCGGTTAAACTTGCAAGTGTCGTTTTACAATTACATGCCGCAGTGTATTATATTGTATTATAACATACATATATACATACATACACTGACTTATATATATATGGATACAAAGCCTATTAAAATTAAACCAATATTGAATTTTATTATTTGTGATAGAAAAATTATGGATAGATATGAAAGGAATTTGACTATAGAATTTGAAAATATTCAAATATTAGACTAATTTTCTTATTTTGAAGTCAGAAAATGAGATGCTAATATTGCTGCATCATGATTGTCAATAATACTTTCTTAAAATAATATTAGAACAGTCTACAAACAGGTCTAGAACGGCAGCCTGTTCTAAGGCTTATTAAAGTTTTATCTAAGTAAAGCTAAAATAAAGGAAGTGTGAGAGTATAATTTCTCATTAATATATTTTAACTCTTATATTACGCGCGATGCACTAGCGCGCCATCTGTTATCAAATTACGAAACTACAGATGGTACGCTAGTGCATCGCAAATATAATTGTTCGAATAAAAGACACAAATCGTTATTTGCCGAAGAGCGATTGCTCGAAGTATATTATATATTTATAATTATATGTAATTCTGCTGTCCTAAAAGCTTATATGTCCATAGTTCATATAAAATACCCATTCGAAGAGTCAAGCATCAGTATCACTATAAAAGGAAGTTCCAAAAATGTAATATTACAGCGGTATGGTAGATTAAACTGGCGAAACCGCTGGGAGGGTTCACCACTGATGAGCCAGGCCCTCCCTTTAATTTTTCCATTGCAGTAAGGGCAGTAGAAATTATTTTATTTTAAAAATAATATTACGCGTCTAAAATAGTTTCGTAATTTGATATTTTAACTCTACTTAAAGTAAATATGGTGAAATCCGATTATATCAGGAAATAATATTTTACATAAAATTTTATCTATTTTCACAATACTAGTTTATGTAATGACATATGAAACTACACCTTGCTTTTATACAAGTCATATATACAGGGTGATCCAAAAGTCCCGCACAACTTTAAAAATTAATAACTCCGCGAATATTTGCGCTAGAGCAATGCGGTAAACACCATTGTGTTCAGGATGCAATGGGATTTTTTATGGCAAATAATGAAAAATTCGAAATTGATTTTAGTTACAATTTTATTCGCCAGATGGCGCTCTACCAGAATCAGAGATTCAGCGGCCAAATTGTTTGATAAAATTGAAAAATATAACTGATCGGCATGTATTTTTCCTTTTTGAATACCAGGAAAGAGCCCTAATAATATCAAATAACAAATTAATAAAACACCACTTCGCCAAAAGTATGAAGAATTGGTTAACGATTTTCAAATACAATCAGAGATATGTAAAATAGGTAAATTCAAATTAAAACATGTAGCAAAAAGAAAATTGATATTTTAGATACGGTTTGTTTCCGAAGATAATAAATTTCTAATATTTTTAATTCAACTCTCACTCACTATCGATTATATTTATTTTAATTCATTTGAAAAATATGTATCTATCTCTGATAATTTATTTTACTCTGGAATGCCGTTGTTGTTGTCGTGTCCAATAAAGAGCCTCAGATGTATCCATGTATCTCCATCACAGCAGCAGCAATGTCCACTATCTTAGGTGTGTAAAGCTACTGCTCAGGGTCTATGTCTAATTTTTGCAAGGCTGCGGCCATTGCTGGCTATAAGAATATGTGGGTAGGTGTAAGTTCCACACCAGGACAATTGTTGCATGCCCTATAGGTTCTTGTGCCATCTGGATGTATTGTCATTCCTTTATAGTGTTTTGTTCTAAGTCTTGTTATACTTTTTGTCATTTTTCTCTCAGAGTTTATTTCGCATTTTGATCTTTTCTTATTTATTCGTTTAATTATCTTGTATTTTGACAAAGAATCAGCGTCAAATAATGACATTTGTTCTTTCCTTTGGCTCAACTTTCTGGCTTCCTTTGCCAATTCGAATGCCATTTCATTACCCCCGATCCCAGCATGGGCAGGGATCCAATGTAGAATGCAGTTATTCTCCAATGGTTCCAGTTGGGTAAGTAACTAGTGTATTTTCTGTGTGATTTTAGTATTGCCCTTCTGAATTTCTTCTAGAGCGGATATGGAGTCGCTGTATATTAAAATTCCTTCTGATTGATGCAGGGATAGTTGGTTAAGGCATACATCAAGGGCTTTCCAGATAGCTGTCAGTTCACAAGTGAAGTTTGACGAAATCTGTCTTGCTCCTTCTTTGATTTTGATGTTTGTTCCTTCTTGCAGTATTATGTTAATTCCGGCCCCTCCATTACTCAGGGTAAGGTCTGAAGATCCATCTGTATATGCTGTTGAAGGGCGTGGCCTAGCAATTTTAATCAAGAATTTGTACTATGAGGACATAGCCGTTAATATTACAAACACATTAGACCTCGAAGCCCAAGGTATCAAAGTCTACCTCAATCAAAACAAAGCTATCCACATATACAATATGTATCACCCTCCAAACAATACATTTATTGACGATGGAACAATGGCTCAATTTCTTACAGACAACACTATTATTGTAGGTGACCTTAATGCCAAACATCAACTATGGGGATGTTTTACGCCAAACCCAAGAGGCAAAATACTATCAAACATATTTGACGACAATGCCTTCATGTGCTTAAATGATGGGAATCCTACCCATCATTCCTACAAGCTATAATACTGCACAAGCCCTTGATATAAGTTTTTACTATCCTGACATTTTCCACAAATGCAAATAGAAAATATTAAAAAGTTTTGGAAGTGATCATTTGCCTAATTTGATAGAAATTAGCACCAAGACCAAAACTAGCTCAATTAAGAAATATTCTGGAACTTCAAAAAGGCTAATATGATATATTTCGAAAACACCATTATTAAAGCAGCCAAAGTTTCAATACCAAGAGGTAATATTAAGAAATAGATTCCAAATTATACACACCAGGCAAAAAATATTCAAAGACTTATAACTAAAAGAAATGAACTACAAAAAAGTGCACCCAAAACCAAAATTATTGTAGAACTGAACTGAACATTGTGATTGCAAAAATAAAAAAAGATTATGCGTAAATGTGAAAAGGGAAAAATGGAAACAAACTTGTGAAAACCTGAACTCAAGAAACCCAAATACAAAACTTTGGAATTGGGCAAAACAAATTGACAGAGTCCAGCCACAAACTGAAAACACAAATATGATTAAGAATACAGATGGTACACCAGCAACTAATGACAAAATTGCTGCCAATCTTTTAGGTAATTCATATCAAATAAGTAGTAAAATCAAGGTTGAAAAAAGGCCCGAAAGATTATTCATGACTGTAAAAAATGTCACCAGCAATCATAATATTTTCCATGAAAAAAATCAATATGAAAGAGCTAGCTTATGCATTAGAAAACACTGACCTAAACAAGACTCCTGGGCCAGATGGAATCCATGGCCGAATGATATCAAACTTGGGCAAAATTGGCGAAGAAAGACTTCTTAATATTTTCAATAACTCCTGGAAAACTGGAAAATTGCCTCAAGACTGTAAAAATGCAACAATAATTCCCATTGAAAAACTTGACAAATCTGCTGATGACCCAAAAAACTACCGACATATCTCCCTAACAAATATTTGCTGCAAATTAATGGAAAAAATTATACTCAGACGACTCACCTACCACCCCGACACAAGAAATCTCTTACCATAAGAACAATATGGATTTAGGAAAGGACATGGGACAATAGACCAACTCTTATTTTTCACACAAAAGGTAAAAGATGCACAAACGAAAAACCAACTAACCACATCATAGCTGCTTTTTAGACCTTACACAAGCTTTTGATAAGGTATGTAAAAACAAGTTAATTACAAAATTATACAAACATTTCAAAATTGATGGAAAAGCTATCACTTGGATAAATTATTCTCTTAAAAATATATAAATCAGGATCAAATATAATGGCACTCTATCTAAAACCTTCAAATTGTACCAAGGATTACCACAAGGATCAGTCCTTAGCCCAACTCTCTTCACCCTATTTATTGCAGGCATAGAAAAATAAATTTCACATAAAACCAAAATTGGACTTTTCGCTGATGACATTATTCTATGGAGCAGCAGCACTAACTGGAAAAAAGCTGAAAAAGATTTAACAAGACTCTTCTCCACCTAGAAAAATTTGCTAATAAACATAAATTAGAATTTAACCCCCAAAAATCTGAAACCTGTCTTTTTACTACCGATAAGAAACTATACAAAATAAGACTAAATATTATTCTGAAAGAACAACAATTGCAATATAATAAATATCCTAAATATCTTGGCTACACCCTGTATCCAGAAATTAACTCCAGTAAACATATTGAAGGAGTTGTTAGAAAAGGAAGAGACCGACTGAAAATCTTGAAATATATTTCAGGAAAAGGGGGGAGCTGAAGCAACAACACTAAAATTAACTTACACATCTCTTCTAATGAGACCTATCTTGGAATATGGATATCAAATCTATGGTACAGCATCTGAAACAAATCGAAAATCACTGGAAAGGATACAACTAAATGCAGCTAGAATTATTACAAGTCTTCGAAATACCTGCCCTAATAATATTGTACTTTACGAGGCAGACATTATGCCCTTAAAGGATAGAAGAAGCTACAATCTGCCAAAATATATAAACAAAATCAAGAGTTATGAAAACAAACACAGACTTTCAATTGCATACTTAATTGGGAATCCAATATAAGACTCAAAAAAGAAAGCCCTCTCCACCTGGCCAAAAGAAATGGATTTTTAAAATATAAAGTGGAAAAATATTATTTAGCCTAAAAAATATCTCCATGCGAATCACTAACAAAATGTTATTTTTAATGCCACTTTAAATGAACCCACCAACAAACAATACCAATATCCAGAATACTTAAAACAATTATCATTAGAAATAATTAATAAAATTCCTAAAAATGTAATAACTATCTATACCGATGGTAGCGGAGACGAGTTGGGACAAACTGACAGTGACTCTCTCATTAAAACCACAAATGGCAATGAGAAAATAAACAGAAGAAACCCATATTTTTGCTCAGTCTTCAGATCAGAACTTATAGCCATCTATGAAGCCTTAAAATCCATCAGAAACACTAAACATCACGATATATGGATTCTTACTGATAGTAGGAGTGCCATACAACACTTGAGTCACACAAGGGAACTTAGAGACAAAGTAAGCAGGAACATAATTGGTTATCTTCAAAAACTCTCAATACCTCAAAAATTCACCTTCAATGGATACTCTTACATGTTAGCATTGAAGGCAATGAAGCTGCTGATGCGCTAGCGAAAAAAGGCACAAAAGAACCCTTGCTACAGAAAAATAAACTTACTTTTAAAGAAATAGAAACAGTAGCCAAAATAAGCAAGAACTGGAGGATCCCACCTAAGCACAGTTGGTATACCCTAGAAGCAGATGGCCACCCAGACCTTTCGGTCCAAGGCCGGGATGCGAAGCATGCCTTCGCTGCTATTCTGTTCAACTCATAATCCAAGTAACGGTATCCAAGCTAGTGATTGGACATTGTACCTGGAAACACCACCTCCCAGACAACGTGTCTGGAAGGATTTCTATACCGGTGGCCTTTAATCACAGCAAAATAGGAAACTATCTACTGTGTCCAGCAGGGACCGCGGGGAGGCAGACCCCGGTCGACTCTGTTCACTCACAGCTGAGGAAAAGCTCAGCTGCCACGTCGTGGGCTTTCTCAAGAAGCTTGCTGTGATTTCTCAGCAGCTCACTCTCGATCGCGCCCCTCGCCCTCCTTCTCTCTTCCTGCACACCCACTACCCTTGTACAATCCAAGACGTAGTGGCGTGCATTCACATCCCTTTCTCCACAGACGCAATCAGGATTGCTCTTAATTTCAAATCTGTGGAGACTTGGGGAAGTGCCCATGTCCCGAACTACCCTAATGAGTTTGTGGGACATTACCTTACAGAGGTACTTGGGAGTTGTTACCCCATTGAATAACTCGCTCCCCTTCACAATGTTCCTCCATCTGTCCAAACATAAGTCCTGGACGTGCCCCCTGATCCTCCTATAAACTTCTTTCTTGGTCACTGTGGTCCTCAGTGATCTACCTTTTAAGCATCCTGCCTTAGAGATCCTGTCTGCGAACTCATTACCTTCGATGAGGCTGTGTCTCCTAAACCAAGGGAGCTCCGGAGCCCGCGTCATCATCTCCAGCTCCTGGATTATTTGATGCGCGAGTTGCCCTTTCTCCAGATTGATGGCGACGAGGGCCGACATACAATATGAATAGAGGCGGTCCGGGCTGAAGTTCTTCTAGGCACACACTCTGCGGGCTACCCTGATCGCAACCAGCTCGGCTGAAAAGACCAATTCGTCCACTCTGAGTGTTAAACTTTCTTGGAAGATCAGCTCTCCATTAGTGAAAATCACTACCCCAGCTCCAGTATTGGTTCCAGACTTACTCCCATCAGTGAAAACCTCCGTGCCAATCCCTTCGGCCCTCCAGGACTACAATTCCACTTTGGCAACCACTGCGGAGGCTTTCTTGGGTCCCTCTTCCATTCCAGGGCACCCGCTTCAAGCCCCAGGGCATCTTCCCTGTTCTCTTAGATCTTCTGTCTGATGGTCTCCTCCTCTAGTTTCAACCCCAGGGGAATAAGACCAGCGAGGACCAATAAGGCCTCACTGCTGGTAGTGCGATATCTTTCTGTGATTCTGAGTGCCGCTGTCCTCTGCACTCCCTCTAGAGTAGTCGCCACCTTCTAATCCCTGTTTCGGCGACACCAAGCCCTGGAAGCATATAGCAGGATTGGCTCGACACAGGAGAGGCAGAGGTTCCTAAAAATAGTACCCTCCTCCCCCCCCCCCCCCCATCCTGTTGAGAGCCAACCAGGACAGGCCTGCACAACGCCTCCCTGCCTCTCGCCACCATCTCCTCCGCCTGGTATTGCCAACCCATCTTGTCATCAATGACCACCCCCAGGATGGTCATCCTATTGACCAACGCTACCCTCCGTCCTTCGATCCCGATAGCCGGCTTGTGTTCCCATTTGATCCCTTTCCTTTTAGTTCTTATGTCCCTAGGCTTAAAGCTGAGGGCTTTAGTTTTGGAGACATTGAACTTAAGGCCAGAGTCATGGGCCCAGTTTGAGAGAATTTGGAGAGAAGTTTCAACACACTTCTCAGCCTTCGCTCTCGAAGCAGCCTCAACAATGAGGAACTGGTCGTCAGCATAGAGAACCAGCCTGGCTCCCTCAGGGAGCTCCTCCTGGAAAACGGTGTTCACCAGGATATTCCACAGAATAGGTCCGCAGCAAGAGCCCTGGGGGGTTACCCCTAGCACAGTTTCTTTCCAACTTCCGCCCACCAAAACTGAGGCTAATCCGTCTATCCCTCAGGAAGTCACGAACCAAGCTGCACAAATTATCAGGACAACCCATGTCCATCAAATTTCTCATCAGCTTGTTCCAGTTCATGGAGTTGAACGCGCCATCAATGTCCAGGGCCACGAAAAGAACCCAAGCACCCTTATTTAAGCCCATCTCAACCCCCTCTAACACCTCGTTCAGAGCTGTGGTTGTGGACTTCCCTTCCCTAAAACCATGTTGGAAAGAGGAAAGGAGCTCATTACTTTCTAGCCAGTGCTTCAGTCGCTGAGCTAGTAGGCTATCCAGGACCTTACCTAGACACGCTAGTAAAGAAAGCATACGATAATCATTAGGAGAATTACCCTTTCTACCAGACTTTTCGAGAAGCACTACTCGGGCAACCTTCCATGCCTCAGGAAAAGTACCAGTGTCCAGGCACCTATTGAATAACCTGGAAAGAAGCGATGGGTGCATCCTTACCAAGGCTTTCACGACCGTGTTATCGATCCCTTCGGGACCAGGAGATTTCCTTTTCCCGAACTTGAAAGCCGTCAGTTTCACCTCATTCTCAAAAAAGGGCGGATCTACCAAACCACAAGTGGTCAGAGAGATCTCGTCCTTTGGTTCCTCGTTTCCGAAGTGCCGATCCAAGTTGTTTTTATTTTGTCTTCTGCTTTCGAGCGAGTAGGTCTAGAACACATTCTCTCTGAATTTTCTCATTGTTGGTGGATGAAACAGCACCAGTGATTATTTTGGCCGCTTTTGCTTGAACACTGTCTAGTATTACTTTTAGTGATGAGCTTGAGGGAGCCCAGACCGGTGTTGCATATTCCATTATCGGCCTTATTAAGGTGGTATATGTTGTTCTGAGTATTCTGGGTTTTGCTCCCCAATTTGTTCCACATAGCCTTCTCAGAATGTTTAGTTTTCTGATAGTTCTATTTGAGGTGCTAATTATGTGTTCTGAAAATTCCAATTCCTCATCAATAATAATTAAAATAATTTTGTTGACATCTTGTCAATACATGCACAGTCTGCACTATTGAAAAAAGATAATATGCATTATATACACTGTGTACAATGAATATGGCGCCTCTTCCAGCGCTGCAGAGTTTGTGGAGAATCGCCAGTGGGTCTCCAGCGACACCACGCATTTTGCGATCTACGATGAATACGTAGATCGCGTACTTTGCCGCTTAGGAGATGGTGATGGCGTGGTCCTCGAGACCAACTTGAAAGATACAGGACTGCACTATCACACCTAGGTGTTATGGATTTCTAATTTTATCAATTATTTGTTTGTTTATGCTTATTTTGGGGTTATATTTGAGCCTTTTTCCCTGTCAGTGGAGAAGACGCATAGGTTTGGTTTTATTGGGTTTATGGTCATTTGGCGTTCCATTGCCCACTTCTCCAGTCCTCTCATTGATGTGTTCAGTATTTCTTACGATTTTTCTATGCTGCTACTTGTGTGCCATATGGCTATATCATCTGCATAACAGGCAACCTTTGTGTCTTCAGTGAGGTATGGATGGATGTCGTTAATATATAGCAGATAGAGTAGAGGACTGAGCACAGATCCCTGAGGTACACCAGCCCATGTTCTTCCTTCCTTGGAAAATTCTCCATTGACCCGAACCTTTAACCTTCTTCCCCTTAAGAAGTCTGCAATCCAGATTAAGGTTTTTCTCTTACTCCGATGTTGTGCAGCTTTTCACGTAATTTCTCCCTCTACACTCGATCAAAAGCTGAGGTCATATCAAGGAATATAGCCGTGGTCTTCTTTGGCGGTTTTTCCTGGAAAGAATCTATTATTGATTGACAGAAGTAAAACAGTTGATCAGTCGTACAGTGCTGGGATCTATAGGCAGTTTGGTAGAGGTTTATTTTATTATTGTTAGTGAGCCAGACTATGAGCCTAGAGTGGATAATTCGTTCTGGTATTTTACAAAGTTTGCTGGTGAGAGCAATTGGCCGATAGTTCTTGTATTCCTTGGCATCTTTGTTTGGCTTCAGTATTGGCACTATAATTGATATCTTCCAATTCTTTGGTAGTTTACCAGTTTGCCATGAAATGTTCAGTATTCGTAGGAGTTGATTATTAGCTTTGTCTTCAAAGTGTTTGATCATTTAACCAAAGATTAGATTATCTCTTGGATTTTTTTTATTGATAAGTTTAGCTCATTCAGTGTGAAGTCTCTCGAGAAAATATCTTGTTGATGGAAGTTTCTTGCTTGTTTAACTAACTGGTTTATATTATTTTTAGAGTCCTGTCTTCATTCGTATAGTTGAGTATGGAAGTGCTTGAAAGATATTCAGCAATTATGTCAGCCATCTGTTTGTTCTCGTTCGCGCTGTTCTATTCATATCGGTTAGAGTATTGGAGGATTGGTGTTGGTGTTGATTGTTATCTAACACTCTAATCATATTCCAGTGTTGGCTGTCCTTTCTTGGATCCATTTTTTCGCAGAATTCTGCCATTTTTCTTGTTTGCATATCCAAATTTCTTGTTCTATTTTGTGACTAATTTCAATGAGTTCTTACTGTTTTCTTCTGTTTTATTTTTTAAGAAGTTCATTGATATTGTCTCTTTCTCTGAAATCACTGCCTCGATGTTGTGGTCCTTCCAGTAAGGTATCCACAGTTCTTTACGTCTACCTCTAGGTATCGATGCTTTTGCAGATTTTGAAATGTTCGAAGAGAATTTTTCCAAGTTTTTGTCAAGCGTTCTGTAATTCAATATTTCGTTGCACAGTTCTTCAAGCTTTTCTGTGAATTTTTTTCAAGTCGGCTTTCCTAAAGTTCCATGTTCTTTTATTCTAATGGACGTTCTCAATTTTGAAGTTTAGGGTTGTTAAAATTGGTCTGTGGTCACTGATTGCACCTCTCATGATTTTCCATTGTGTTGTGGGTGCGATGTTGTAATTTATCGCTGTGATGTCTATTGCGGATTCTGTGCCTGTGGACTTAGATAGGTGTTCTCTCCGTTATTTAACGGTGTAAGGTCGAGGTCTGTTAGCATGTCCTCAACCTGCTGACTTTTGTTATCCAGGACAGGTGATCCCCAAATTGAACTTTTGGCGTTAAATTCGCCGAGTATGATTGTGATATCCGAAGACGCTTCACTTAATGTCTCTATTGTGTGTACCCATACAAAATTCAAAGATTTCACGAGCTGAAAGTTGGCGATTTTGAGATGC
The DNA here is from genome assembly GCA_030710605.1 of Cordylochernes scorpioides. Lineage (NCBI taxonomy): Eukaryota > Metazoa > Arthropoda > Arachnida > Pseudoscorpiones > Chernetidae > Cordylochernes > Cordylochernes scorpioides. The sequence goes on along the minus strand of CP092882.1, from coordinate 13,014,971 downwards.
GTCAAGAATTCGCTGCATGGGTTTTCCGGCGAATTGATATTGATGAAAACTGGCTGTCGAATGTTCTGTGGACAGCTGATGCTCACTTTTCTCTAAACGGAGAATTTAACATTCAAAACAGCCGCATTTGGGTAACAGACAACCCTAGGATTTTTACAGAAATGCCACTTTACCAGCCTAGAGTTACAGTTTTGTGTGGGTTCACTTCTTTTATTATTGGGCCATTTTTCTTTGAAAAATCAATGGAAGAACTTTTAAAACCGTTTTTGTAACTGATGAACGTTATGTCCAACTTTTGAGAGAAAAGGTTATTCCCATATTGCAGGGCAAAAGCACTGAGCGAAATAACATTCATGAAAGATGGAGGACTTCCTCATATCTCCCGAGGTGCCAAACAATTGCTGAAGGATACGTTCTGTGAAAATCGTGTGATAAGTCGCCACTTTATATACCAGTGGCCTCCAAGATCACCAGACTTGACGCCTTGCGATTTTGTTTATGGGGGTACATTAAATCGTGTGTTTATCGATGCTGGCCTACCACATTGGCCATGTTGAAGGCTTCTATCAGATGGCACGTTTTATCAATTTCAACAGATATGTTATTTAATGCTGTCCATTCTGTCATTTATCGTCTGCAGGCGGTGATTGAGAATGAAGGGTGCCACATTGAGCAAGGATTGTGACCTAATACAAGAGAGAAGGCAGTTACCTCATGTGTTATATAAGCCGCCATGTATTATATTATCTACCAATATTTTGCAGCTCTTTGTGTTGGGATATGGGGATAATAAATGCTGTCTTCACATCTTGACTATCTTTTTTTATTTGTGAACAGTAATTTTTTGTTTGTCATTCGCTCACATATTATGTCGTGCAAACCAGAGTGTTATAACTTCTCGAATAACACTGGTACACACAATTTTTCCCCTTATGTTTAGTTTTCGCTTTTCGCTCATTAGAAGAAATAGCATAATGAATATTTTCTGTATACCAATAACTTTAGAATTTTTGTGAAAAAAAAAATAATACAAAATGATTTTACTACCACGTTTTTCAACGCAAAAGGTCGATTTAAAATTTATTTTTATTTGAGGGGAAACATTTTTTTAAATTGTGTACAGTATAATAAACAATGATAACATTTGACAAGCCCATAGGATATTTGGAATAAAGTACGACAAATATATTTTGTCACTCCCCTCTATATTTCATTTGTTGGATCATGACAAATATCCAGTTAAATAGTCAAGGGTCTCCAATTAGTCAAGAAACTACACATTTCTTATAGCAAGAAATCCTATTAGTAGTGCCATCATAATTTTTGGTACTATATTAACATATCAAAAATTCGTGTATTGATATCAGCAGTATTTTTCAAACATTCAATCTATTTCACAAAACCCCATATAAAATATAAATATTTTTGCTACATGTTTTAATTTGCATTTGCCTATTTTACATATCTCTGATTGTATTTGAAAATCGTTAACCAATTCTTCATACTTTTGGCGAATTGGTGTTTTATTAATTTGTTATTTGATATTATTAGGGTTCTTTCCTGGTATTCAAAAAGGAAAAATACGTGTCGTTCAATTATATTTTTCAATTTATCAAACAATTTGGCCGCTGAATATCTGAATCTGGTAGAGCGCCATCTGGTGAATAAAATTGTAACTAAAATCAATTTCGAATTTTTCATTATTTGCCATAAAAAATCCCATTGCATACTGAACACAATGGTGTTTACCGCATTGCTCTAACGCAAATATTCGCGGAGTTATTAATTTTTAAAGTTGTGCGGGACTTTTGGATCACCCTGTATATTGTCAAGTAGCTCTGCAACCACAGCCACAAAAAGCTCCATGGGACACCTGTCAATCATCACTGGACTCCGGGGGGGGCGACCATAGGTGTGAGGGGTTCTCGGAATCTTATCGGCAAATAAGGAAAACGGAACGGTGGCTGACCACTCTCATTATTATTATTTTTACCTTGGGATAAGTTGTTATATTATCTCTCTCCCTATAAATACCTCTTGTATATAATTTTATTGGAGAACTAAAAGGTAAATACCCTTTATAATAAACTAGTGGATGTACCCGGCTTCGCCCGGGTTTTACCCTAGTGAAAGTTTACCTAACGAACATTTGTTAAAACGATTCTAGAAAACATCCAATCCCTACTGAATCTATACTTGGCAAGATAACTTTATGTTTGATTATCTGCTCCACCTAGATGTACCCGTTCAAACGTTGCTGTCTTTGAACAAAAAGGCAGTCTTAATACCTAAATAATAATTTATTAATGATCAAATGTATACAATACATCAAAATAAAAATTAACAATAAAATTATCCCTACATAAATGTCATTTGAATATAACATATGTAAAAAATAATAGATATATTTTGATAATTTGAAACTCGTAAATTTGAATCTCTCGATGGGGGTGAACATTTTTTCCTGGGTCCTTGGAAAATACTCGATAAATTGAATAAAATCAATATTAATTGGTTCCCTCGGTATTTGGAAGTTAAAGGAATAGTATCTTGCCTTGGAATTGTTTCATTATTCTTGTCTCAAATAAATTGCCGTGTCATCCTGAATTTTGTCTTTCCTAATTTTCTACATTACAAAATCATCGTTTTATCTAGTGAACATTTTTTCCCTGCCCCTTGAAAAATACTCGATAAGTTGAATAAAATCAATATTAATTGGTTCCCTCGGTAATTGGAAGTTAAAGGAATAGTATATTCGCCTTGGAATTGTATCATTATTCTTGTCTCAAATAAATTGCAGTGTCGTCCTGAGATAATCTTACTTTTGATAAATAATATTTAAGATAACAAACTTAGTGATAAGAAATCTTGTTATCATCGTCACAATGGGGGCGCTGCTTGCGAGTTAAATCTACAAATCTGCAAATAACTCTAAGGATATTCAAGATATTCATGAAATTATTTTTCAAAAACCTTCCCGGTGATATCTACTTATATATTTGCCTTATTCTGTCTGTTTGTCTGTTTGAAGCTCACGGATGGGATTTTTCATAACCATCGGTGGTTCAGTGGTAGAATGCTCGCCTGCCACGCGGGCGGCCCGGGTTCGATTCCCGGCCGATGCATTTTTTTTTTTTTTACGATTTTTAAAACTCATTTATATATTATACAAGAATGACATCCACGGCGCCAATTTATAATTGTAACGAATAGTATTTGAATGAAAGCATTTAATCGGGTAAAACCCGGGCGTTGCCCGGATCATTCATATATAATAATAATTGTATAAACGAATGCAAGACAAAATCACCGCGAATGTTTCTTTTTTTTAAGGCAATTTCTTTTTAAGGCAATTATCGTTATTTATCGTTAATTTTTGTTTCGATTTTATTGAAAAAAAAAACGATATGGTGCCTATAAAAAATGATCTTTATTACTATGCAGTTTTCTATTTAGTCAATATACCTAAGTTCATGTTGCAAATGTAATTATCTCTATCGATTTAGTAGGTGAAATGCAAAAAAAAATCGACATGATGAAATATTTATGAAAATTCACATTTTTATTTTTATATTTTCAAGACACACACAGTTTGGGACGGGACGTTTCACAAGAGAGACATCCACGGCGCCAATTTATAATTGTAACGAATAGTATTTTAATTAAAACATTTTAAAAACACACAGTTTGGAACGGGACGTTTCACAAGAGTGACATCCATGGCGCCAATTTATAATTGTAACGAATAGTATTTGAATTAAAACGTTTTTAAAATATATACGCACTCGGGTAAAACCCGGGCGTTGCCCGGGCCATTCGTCTAGTACCTAATAATATCCCAAAATTTCACGGCGATTGGATGTATGGTTTTTGAATCTATAGAGTACAGACAGACATTCAATTTTATATATATATATACTAGCGGATGTACCCGGCTTCGCCCGGGGTTTTACCCGAGTAAAGGTTTGTCTAACGAACATTTGTTAAAACAATTCTCTATAAACTTATAAAAAAAGATATATTTTGATAATTTGAAACTCGTAAATTTGAATCTCTCGATAAAGTGAACATTTTTTCCCGGTCCCTGTGTGCCGTGTCATCCTGAATTTTGTCTTTCCTAATTTTCTACATTACAAAATCATCGTTATATCTAGTGAACATTTTTTCTCGGTCCCTTGAAAAATACTCGATAAGTTGAATAAAATCAATATTAATTGGTTCCCTCGGTAATTGGAAGTTAAAGGAATAGTATCTTGCCTTGGAATTGTATCATTATTCTTGTCTCAAATAAATTGCTGTGTCATCCTGAATTTTGTCTTTCCTAATTTTCTACATTACAAAATCATCGTTTTATCTAGTGAACATTTTTTCCCGGTCCCTTGAAAAATACTCGATAAGTTGAATAAAATCAATATTAATTGGTTCCCTCGGTAATTGGAAGTTAAAGGAATAGTATCTTCGCCTTGGAATTGTATCATTATTCTTGTCTCAAATAAATTGCAGTGTCGTCCTGAGATAATCTTACTTTTGATAAATAATATTTAAGATAACAAACTTAGTGATAATAAAACTTATAGATAAAAAAAACTTGTTAACATCGTCGCAATGGTGGCGCTGATGCGAGTTAAATCTACAAATCTACAAATAACTCTAAGGATATTCAAGATATTCAAGAAATTATTTTTCAAAAACCTTCCCGGGGATATACCTAATAATATCCCAAAATTTCACGGCGATTGGATATATGGTTTTTGAATCTATAGAGTACAGACAGACAGACATTCAATTTTATATATATATAGACTAGCGGATGTACCCGGCTTCGCCCGGGTTTTACCCGAGTAAAGGTTTGTCTAACGAACATTTGTTAAAACAATTCTATATAAACTTATAAAAAAAGATATATATTGATAATTTGAAACTCGTAAATTTGAATCTCTCTCGATAAAGTGAACATTTTTTCCCGGTCCCTTGAAAAATACTCGATAAGTTGAATAAAATCATTATTAATTGGTCTTTCGGTAATTGGAAGTTAAAGGAATAGTATCTTGCCTTGGAATTGTATCATTATTCTTGTCTCAAATAAATTGCCGTGTCATCCTGAGATAATCTTACTTTTGATAAATAATCTTTAAGATAATAAACTTAGTGATAATAAAACTTATAGATCAAAAAAATTGTTATCATCGTCGCAATGGTGGCGTTTCTTGAGAGTTAAATCTACAAATCTGCAAATAACTCTAAGGATATTCAAGATATTCAAGAAATTATTTTTCAGAAACCTTCCCGGGGATATACCTAATAATATCCCAAAATTTCACGGCGATTGGATGTATGGTTTTTGAATCCATAGAGTACAGACAGACAGACATTCAATCTATATATATATATATATATATAAATTAATGTCTGTCTGTGTGTACTCTATAGATTCAAAAACCGTACATCCAATCGCCGTGAAATTTTGGGATATTATTAGGCATATCCCCGGAAAGGTTTTCGAAATATAATATCTTGAATATCTTTAATATCCTTAAGAGTTATTTGCAGATTTGTAGCTTTAACTCGCAAGCAGCGCCACCTTGCGACGGAGATAGGCTTAGGTCTGCCCCACCCCGTCGAGAGAATGGACTCGTCCGGCCGCCGGCCGGATGGACAGTCCAAGTACCCACCGACCAATCAGGGCAGAGTTGGTGACACAGCTGTGCCAAGTAGACAATAAAAAAAGCCTCGCGGGAGCTTGCCCAAGATGACCTCCGGGAACTTCGTCCATCTTCCATAAACGACCATGAATTTATTCAACCTTATCGAGTATTTTTCAAGGGACTGGGAAAAATGTTCACTAGATAAAACGATGATTTTGTAATGTAGAAAATTAGGAAAGACAAAATTCAGAATGACACGGCACACAGGGACCGGGAAAAAATGATCACTTTATCGAGAGATTCAAATTTACGAGTTTCAAATTATCAAAATATATCTATTTCTTTTTATAAGTTTATAGAGAATTGTTTTAACAAATGTTCGTTAGACAAACCTTTACTCGGGTACCGATTAATATTGATTTTATTCAACTTATCGAGTATTTTTCAAGGGACCGGGAAAAAATGTTCACTTTATCGAGAGATTCGTTAGACAAACCTTTACTCGGGTAAAACACGGGCGAAGCCGGGTACATCCGGTAGTTATATATATATATAGATAGATTAATTATTCTCAAATTTGCCCTTGCTTTATTTATCTCCGCAAAAATATGAAAGCGTTTAATATAAATTATACTATTTCAGAATTATTCTAATTTGCTTACTCACAATGTTACTATTCAATTATATGAAATATTTTTAGAGATATCATATTTTGTTAAAAATAGAACCAGGGCCATTTGATTAAAATATGTATAACTAACCGAATGAACAAGGCTGGCAACGCCCAGGTTTTATATGAGTGAATTTTCACCTGAGCTCATATATATAAGGTATGTCCCATAAGTTCCCGGACTGGGTCCATAAAAAAATAAATAAATGAAAAATGTAAATAAATTTGACTGTTTATTATAGAAAAAAATATCTGGCAACACGGTGGTACCAATATCGAGGCGGTACGTACGTGCGCGCCAAGGTCATTCTAATTTATTTAAAGGCCACACCTAGCGCTGCGGCGATTTTACGATGGAACAAAAATTGAAGCAGAGGATTTGCATTGAATTTTGTGTGAAACTTCAAATATCAGCAACCGAAACTTTTGAAATGCTTAATAAAGCATTCCCCAATGACGCCCCAAAGAGAACAACTGTTTTTGAATGGCATTCTAGATTTAAAGCTGGCAGAATTTTCATTGAAGATGATCCTCATTAAGGACGCCCAAAATTTCAAAGGACTGATGAAAATGTGCAAAAAATCGTCGATTTGATAAAAGAAAATCCTCAAACCACTTTGCTGGAGCTAGAGCAAGACACAGGCATCTCTAAAACAACGATTGGAAGGATCGTAACCGAAGATTTGAAGCTCAAAAAGACTCCTGCAAAATTCATCCCAAGATTCCTCACTAATGAGCAAAAACTGTGTCGGCTTGCAACCTGTGAGGACATGTTGGAAATGACAAGAACGGATCCGGAATGGAAAGACAAGATAATCACAGGCGACGAGACATGGGTCTATGGCTATGACCCTGAAACCAAGCGTCAATCTGCCGAGTGGAAAGGTCAGGGTGAGCCTAGACCCAAAAAATCCATGATATTGAAATCCAGAAACAAGGTGTTGCTGGTCGCTTTTTTGGATAACAAGGGCATTGTTCATCACGAGTATCTTCCTGCAGGCCAAACAGTTATTAAGGAAATGTATTTGGGCATTCTTTGCCTTCTAAGGGAAGCGATTCGAAAAAAAAAGGCCAGAAAAATGGACTAATGGTGACAGGATCCTACACCATGACAATTCCCGGCCTCACACAGCGCACTTGGTGACGAGTTTTTTGGCGAAAAACGGGACACAAATCCTACCTCAACCACCCTATTCCCCAGACATCGCACCAAATGACTTTTTCCTGTTCCCCAAACTTAAAGCAGTTCTAAAAGGAAGACATTTTTTGACACCAGGGATGACAATAGAAAAATCGCTGTTGGCATTGAAGAGCATTCCAAAAGAGGCCTATAAAAACTGTTTCGACAATTGGGAGAAACGATGGCGCTGGTGCGTTGAAGCGCAAGGGGGGATTACTTTGAAAAGTTTTAATAATTTTTTTTTTAATATCTTGCCTTTTTTTATGGACCCAGTCCGTGAACTTATGGAACATACCTTGTATAATAAAATACTGCTTTATAAGTTAAATAATATTTATTACAATTACACATTTTGGCCCGAATTCTCCCTGTGTGGATTTTTACCGAATGAATAATGTTTCACAACAATAACCACTCTCTACTGAATCGATTTTTGAAAATACACCTAATCCCCCGAATTACACGGTACTTTTTTTACACGTTTTCGCTTTTACGCGGTTTTCCAAATAATTTTCGTTTTACAATCATCAGCCGCGTTATATTGTAATTTTTTTTTTGTTTTGTTTTTATTGCACTATATACTAAATGCTACTGTGATTGAACACATGCGCTGTGTACACATCTCACGAGGAATCCCGAGCTTATGTGCTGACTACATATTTTAACCTGTCAATGCCTTTTATTTTTATTTCTGTGTACACCTATCCCCCGATTTACACGTTTTTCTCAGGAACGTATCTACCGTGTAAATCGGGGGATAGGTGTATATATATACAGTTAAACCTGTCTATAGCGCCCCCTCTTGGGACTCACCAAAATAGGGTGCTATAGACAGGTCACTTTTGATGTAGAATGTTTACATTTGATGTTTAAAATCGGGCGCTATAGAGAGGAAGGCGCTATTTAGAGGGGGGAGCTATAGAGAGGTTTAACTGTATAATACACCTGTCTATAGCGCCCCTTCTAAATAGCGCCTCCCTCTCTATAGCGCCCGATTTTAAATAGTACGATGCGATTTATATCAATATTAAACAACCTTTCCATAGCACCCCCTCTTTATAGCACCCTATTTTGGTGAGTCCCAAGAGGGGGTGCTATAGACAGGTTTAACTGTATATATATATATTATATTTTTACAAAAAAGTTGGGTGTTTCTGCTTGATATTTGATCATGTTGAGGATTATTGTAATGGTGGTGCAGTCGTGGTTGAATAATCTTGAAAAATATAATGTCTTGATTAGTGATTTCTTTATTGAGCTGAGGAATGAATACACAGATGAAAAACATAATTTTGTACAAGTACCGCCTGGCTTAAGGCGTAAGAATAATTAAAACAAAATATTATTTACATAATTACAAAGTTTTGAGCCGACCCAACGGGGAAGAGAAAATATCTTTATTTTACGGGGCTGCTAACCAAAATGATTGATTTTTGAGCCCCGATGGACGCATAAAGCGGAATATATACAAAGCATATTTGGAGGGGCCTGGGGATGGGTGGCCAGGGATCATCGCCAGGTGAGGCCAGGAGAGCCGGGATGTAGAGGAGGACCGGGGGGAAGCAGGGTGGTGATCCAGGGAGTTCAGGGGGTGGCAGAGACGGGTTCAATGGTGTTGAGCCCAGGGGTGACCGTGGAGAGCAGACAGACCGCAATGATTAAAGTATACGATTTTTAAGCCCAAAAGGTGTAGCAGGCAGACAAGCCGCAATGCACAATGTCAAAGTATCAAGGTGCTGCACGCAACCAAGGCTGTTCAAAAAGGTTAGATTCCCCAGGCCAGGGAAAATAAAAGAAAGACAGCTGTTGTTTAAATAAGAATATTAGATAAAGCGAGAATGATTCAGCAACTGATGGGAAAAGATAGATTATTTTTTATTTTATTTATTTATTATTATTTTTATTTTTATTTTTTTTTTTTGTAAAAATGAATATATTAAAGTTTTAGGTAAGATTACTGGTGAGGGTACCAGTGCTAAGACGACCAACCAGAAAAGTACACCATGGATTGCATAGCGCGTTCAAATGGGTCGCTGCGTAAGTCGATTTCTCGAGCAGCCCGCGCCGTCGAATCGCCAAACCATTTGCCCTCTGTCATTGGGTTACAGAGACAGCGTCAGGGGCGATCACATACGCAGGGCAGGTCGCGAAACCGATCTTAAGCAGCGGCACAGGCCAGAGTTACGTCTACGAGCAGCCGCCAATGACCGATGTTAACCATGAGGTGAGGAGTCCGAGTCACTCAGGTGATCGGAATCCTCCGCGCGGACGCGTGGCTTAAGTCTATCAGAGGCCTTTAGGAACTCCAGGCAGGCTCGCCAAGTGCTCCTGTTGAAAATAAAGTCTTTGAGTGACCGCGGAGTGTACCCTAATTCTTCTGCACAGGTGGAAAGAAGGGGGAATCTAAGGGCATCAAGGCTGCTGCACTCAAGCACGATGTGAGACAGAGTTTCTTCCCTGTCAGCGTCGCAGTAAGGGCAGGAAGGATCGTCAATGACGCCTATCCTGTGGGCGAAACTGTCCGTCCACGTGTGTCCCGATAGCAGGCCTACCACAATGTGCTCGCTAGGGACGATGTACGCATACCTTTTGTCTAAAAGACTCATTGGAGTAAGGCCAAAGCGGGTGTGGATAGAAGGAGCTAGAGAGAGGAATCTGCTTTCCCATGCTTCACGCGCCCGGCCGTAGATTGCCGATTTTACAAACGACAAAGGAGCGAGTTTGTAACAGCTTGGGTTAGCAGACTCAGCACCCCGCTTTGCGAGTGTGTCCGCAATGTCATTACCCACGTTCCCACTGTGGCCCTTGATCCATTGTATGGTGCATCTGTTCCCATTGCGATTCAATCGCGAAATCAGTAGCAGAGCTCTGTCGATAAGGTAATTACCAGTCTTAGAGTTCAGAACTGACTTCACGACTGAGAGGTTGTCCAGGAAGAATCCTAAGGTTAGATGATTTGGTAAAGTGGTTGCGTTTTCAAGAGCCTTAACCAATCCAAGGGCTTCCGCCTGAAAGACAGAACAATGAGGGGACAGAACATGAGATTCACGTATTTCAGGTGCACAATCGAGACAAGAGAACCTGTACACGCCGGCGCCAACTCCATCTCTGGTTTTGGAACCATCTGTATAGTATGCCACGTGGAAGAAAAGAGCAGGAATATTACTGGGAGCGGAGTAATAGGGGGGGTAGGGGAGAGGATGTGGAAAGGGAGGAGGCTCGAGTGGAATTTCAGCGTCAACCAATCCATACTTTTTAAGGTATAGCTCAGTTTTAGCCAAGATTTCCAGATCGAGAGGAAGGACTCTAGAGAGGGAGATTAGAGCAGCGTTGCTGGTTGATCTGAAAGCTCTACAAGCTCTCACTAGGAAAGGCCTTTGAGCACTCAGTAGAACATTCAAGGAGCGTTGAGAAAGATTAGGAAACCATACCGCCGAGGCATAGGCAATGGCCGGAACAACCACTTGCAGATACAGAGTTCTCAAGGCGCGGTAACCAAAACCAAAGTTGAGATTAGCGGCTGCGGTCAAACGCGGCAACATGCCGCGGACCTTGGCGCAGACTTCAACTACGTGCTGGTAGAAAGATAGACGTTGATCAAATCTCACTCCCAGCACCTTAATTGAGTCGCACCATTGGATTGGCCGTCCGTGGATAACCAGATCCCGGCGCGGTTCAGGCAGTCTCCCGTGTGGTCTGAGGAGAACCATAGCCTGGCACTTCCCCACGCTGAGTTCCAGTTTATGCAAACTGCACCACCTAGCGATCATATCTATGGTGTGTTGGGCCGCGGGAAGTTGACTAGGTCGGCATCCCGAGACCACCACGACCAGATCATCCGCGTAGGCTTGCGGGAAAACATTATTCCTGTAGTCCAGCGTGAGGAGTTCATCAAAGACAATATTCCAAAGGAATGGGCCGAGATCTGAACCCTGGGGACATCCTTTGGAAACTCGTCTCGACACAGTACAACCATTCATAGATAGTCTCACAACACGGTTACATAGAAACGAGTTTATCAGGTGATAAATATTTCTGGGACAGACGCTTTTGTGCAACGCTCTCAAGATACTGGAGTGGAGCACGTTGTCAAAAGCGCCTTTAACATCAAAAGAAAGAAGAAGACAAGATTTCCTATTTTTAATCGTCCGGGTTATAGTAGATTTTAGATTTAAGAGTGCGGCTGTAGTAGATCTACAAGGCTTAAATCCGAACTGGTTTGGAGGCGCTTTACACATCCTATCGGCCATCCACGACAGCCTAGCAAGAATTAGACGCTCAAGGATCTTGCCCAAACCAGGCAGCATCGTGATTGGACGGTATGATGCGAGAAAGTCCTCCCCACTTCGTTTGGGGACGAGAACGACGTCCCCCAGCTTCCATGTAGATGGAAAGTGGCCAGTGGTTAAACACTTGTTGAAAATACTTAGAAAAAACGTCCGAAAATGTTTAACAAGTTTTACGATAAGAAGAGGTGGCATGCCATCACTACCAGGAGAAGAAGATAAGTTTACCTTATCCGCTGTCAACAACAACTCGTTATCTGTAAACAAAGGGTCGTTATCAGATGACGATGCGATGACTTTGCTTAAATCTTTGTGTTCTAACATGGTATCGGGCGGGACGCGGCCGAAATAGTAATCTAATACGTGATTTAATGTGTCCCGCGGACCTTCAGTGAAGCCGCTACCAACTGGGAGAGCTGAGAGGGGTTTGCGCTTAAAATTTCCCTTGATGAAACTGTAGATTCCACCCCAAGGGCTGATTTCGCAACGCGACCAGGCTGCCCTCCATGCTTCTTTCTTAGCCAGTCTCCTCGCACGGCGATATCTTGCCTTAAGTCTTTTGTAAAAGACCTCCAGCACACCCTTAACGACACCGCGTGCCTTTATAAAGGCCCGCTGTGCCTTTTGAGTGGCCCTTTTGAGAGGATTCAAATCAGATTTCCACCAAGAGATGGACTTGAGGTATTTATCACTTCTGGGACGGGATGGAATGGTGTTTAGACATGTGTGAAAAATCTCTTCGCCGAGTAAATTAATTACATCGTCGAGGGAGGATGAGTCACGCACATTTTCTAAAAAAATATTAATATTTTCTATTTTTTGGCTGAAATGTTCAAAAACTCTATCCCAGTCAGCGCGACCAAAGCTGAAGTATATTTCGCTAAATTTGTTTAATTTAAATCTGGTGTTGTCCTGTGAAGAGGGAGCGAAATTTAGGTTAAAGACGAGGCGTTTGTGGTCAGACAACTCCTGGTACTCAGGATGCCAATCGGTAACGCTATTTACAAGGCCAGCACTACAGCAAGTGACGTCGATGGAAGAAGAGCGGTTGCCCTCCTCCCACGTCACCGCGCCGTGAGTGTTGAGCACATGCAAATAGTTGGCATCAATAAAGTTTTCAACTAGATCTCTCTTAGGTGAGTGATGCCTGAGGAGCAGAGGTTTATCCGACCACCTAAAAGATTCAACATTTAGATCGCCGCAAAAAATGACCTCGTCATAGTTCAGAGAATTAAGGCTATAATTTATCTTATCGAGAAGAGGGGAGGGATCACATGATGGCGGAAGGTAAACATTACAAAGAAGAATACTTTTACCACTCAATTCACACATGACAAACACGACATTAACACTGGACAAATGAGACAAATGAACAAATTTAAGGCTAGGATTTACTACAATGACCATAGCTCCCAACCTAGAGTTTGTAATAGGGCCATAGCAAACTCTGTTAGATGGAATTGGCAGCGATGGGATTTTGCCGCGCGCGGCTGGGAGCTCTTGTAAAAGTAGTAAATCTATGTTCTCCTCACGACAATCACTCAATACTGAATACAAACAAGGCTGAGAGCGTCTTATATTGATTTGTAGGCACTTGAAAACAATCATTTGACTATCAACTTATTGAAGTGATCCTGGGCATCTCGCATGTGCTTGCACATCATGGAGTTGGCATTGTGCTTGTCACCGCACCTGTGACACTTAAGCGCGCTTTTATTTTCACAGGCAGTGGTAAAATGTGCACCTGCACAATTGGCGCACTTGGGCGCATTGGTGCACTTTTTACCATCAGTGTGCGTCCTGTGAGAGAGGCAACCGCAGATACCACATGGGAAGACGCGTTTCGCCTGGGCGAGCCTGAGGGACAGGAAGTCAACAGTGACGCGGCCGCGTGCAAGGAGAGCTTCCTCGATACCCTTATTGACCTCTATGATAGCGGTGGAAGGCGAACCTTCCTTCCTAATCAATTTAACCAGCTTCAAGCCGCCGCTGTTATTAATTAACTGCGGGGCTATCACAGGGTTTTCCATCAGATCAGACACCAGATCAGATTCAGATTTCTCGACAGGGATGCCGAAAATTGCCAACCTGGGCCTGAATGTCGGGTTTGGTAGGACTTTAAGTCCGTCACACAATGTTGGCGGTCTTAAATCCGTCCACAAACCGCTTTGATTCTGCAGAATTGGGAAAGTGAAGGACAAGTTTTTTGTTCTTCCCAGTTACCGCCGTCACATCACAACTCTTCAACTGTGGAGTCTTGGCAATTTTGGCTCTGATGGTCTCGAAAGATAGGTTGTCTGAGGCAATTTTTACATGGTTTACACTGTTTTTTAACGTTTGCGCGTAGGTTGAAAGCGCTGGCACTCTAGGGTGTACAGTTGTGGGTTGGTTGGACCTAATTTGGATAGTAGAAGTATCTAGTTGGGGGATAATTTTAACGGGGTTAGGAGGAGAGGGAGGCTTGGCCAACCTTTTCCTAAGTTGGATGACCTCATTTTCAACTATTTTTACATTTTTTTTTGAAGATTCTCAAGACTTCAGTTTGTAAAGCGTTAAAAATACGCCTTACGTCGTCTTTAACTGAGTCAGATAACCCAGTGCGGGTGGTAGCAGGAAGGTTAGAGGCAGCGATATCCGCTACCTCATGAAAATTTTTTTGAAAAGAGAATCTATCTCTTCCCAGCAGTCAGAGGATCCAGAATGGGTACAGGAAGGAATGGAAGTAGGGGCCTGGGGGATCTTACCATGGGCAGTCCTATTAATAGGAGCGGAGACCTCTTCGGCCACGGTCCCAGAACTTGTTACATTTTCTGCTATTACAGGTGGTGTTCTTGGCTTTTTTGCATGTGTGACTTTTGTCCAAGGACCATCTTCATCAATGTTTTATTCGTTAACCTGAGAAGGGGTAGCTGCGGACGTTTCTTGAGGGACTTCAGTTGCCTCGTTCATGGAGACATCGTTTTCATTATGCTGTGAGGCAACTTCCATTCTCGGTGTCTTATGGCTACGTGGTGTTGAAACTGAGGGGGATTCGCGAGTTCGTTTCTTTGTTGAAGGAGTTTCTTCTACTTTGTACTCGATGCCACATCTTTCAAGAATTTTCAAAAGTATGTTGGTGTCGATTATACTGACCTTTTCGCCAGCTGGGCCGATCGTTGATTTGATTACAATAGGCTGCATCTTTTTTAGCTCAACATGCGTTATGTTTGACTAAGCATACAACATTCGACGACCCAACGGGGAAGAACAACGAGTTTTTATAGGGAAAGCGTGACCTCTGGCGGTCGATTTAGCAGTATTTGTATCTATGAAATATATTTTTAAATAAACTAATATTTTACTATAACATTTTAAATAATACCTTTATATAACATATATATATTTTTTTTTTATCGATTCAGTAGAGTGGATATTTGCTTTAAAATATTTTTGAATTTTTATAAAGATATATATTAAAAATAAAAAGGCATATCCTGACCAGGAGCACATGTGCTGTTCAGAAGGCAGAGCGCGCCATCTAGATATATATATAAATACTAGCGAACCCGGCCACGCGTTGCTGTGGCTAAATTGTAATATGTTAAATTAACATTATACTAAACTATTCAGTACAGTAAAGTTAATATTCACTTATAAAGATAAAAATGTTTTAGCCGATCTAAAGCCCTACGGGATTGAGAATGGAACGTTACGTTAAAATTTGAAAGTGATTTTTATATATATAGATAATATAGCCCTTCATTGTAATCATTGATTATAATCACTGCATTAATAAATGTCAGCGAACTCGTTTATATGTATTATTTTTTGTTTTCGGGATATTCTAATAGAACGTTCTCACATTTTTTGTAAAATATTTATATATGCACAAACACAGAATATAAAAATGTCTTAAAATTCGCTATAATTATTGTTATAAATATTATTTTAAAATAATTCGCCAGAAATCGTCCGGGTAGTATACTAAACAACTTCCCAAAGTTTCATGGCAAACATCTAAAATAAAATAATACTTTTAATACTTTGCTACAATATTAAAAAGAGGGGGGCTTAGGTGTTTAAAATGTAAAATGTGCTCTAAATAGTATTACATAGAGCCTTCATAACAAACATATTTAAAATAAACCAATCAAAATATTATAATGCTGTAAAAACAGACCTTGCTACAATAATATAAAAGAAATGAAAATAAAAAAAAGACACCCACGCTGAGCCTCGAACCTAGGTTTGTTACAAATATTATTAAAAAATTGTTTATGTTAATTTTTATTTTAAAAAGCCTACATTTTAAATAAAATAATATTTTTAATAATTTGCTACACAATAATATAAAAGAAATGAAAAAAAAAACATCCACGCTGAGCCTCGAACCTAGGTTGCGGGGGTACGAAGCTGTGTACCTAACCTATAGGCTAAGCTTGACGTTACAAATAAGCTCATGCGAGGAGGCTATTTCAGGCCATACGTCTACCGCGAGGGGGCGCTGATTGCGAGTGAATTTACGTTTTATTGTAAATAAAAATGCAACGAAAGGTTATTTCTAAAGAGTAATTAGCCAGAAACCATCCCGGTAGTATACTAAACATCTTCCCAAAGTTTCATCACGATTGGTTGAGCGATGTAGAAGATTATCACTAACGAACGGACGGACCAACAAACATCCATATAGATATATCGAATGAAGACATTAAGACGCGAATGTTTCTTTTCACAAATAAATCAAACTTATACTGTCAGTAGTTCTACTGTCAGTAAAGTTTGATTTATTTGTAAAAAGAAACATTCGCATCTTAATGTCTTCATTCGTTATATATAGATGGCGTGTTATTGCTTTGTATTAATTTATGCCTAACTTGTTCTTATTGTTTGCCTAAGAGCATTGCTCGATGCAAATATTTTAGTGTAATTCTACTGTCCTAAAAGCTTATGTCCATAGTTTGCTTGAAACCCATTTCTGAGATTTCACCCTTCAGTGTAGCATGTAAAAGCAGAATGATCCAATACAGTATTGGAGCTCTAAAGAAGCGGTCTGGTAGATTAAAAATTGGCGAGACTGCTGGGAGTATTCACCACTGATGAGACAAGCCCTCCCAATATTTTTCATTGTACTAAGGACAATAGAAGTTTGATTTATTTGTGAAAAGAAACATTCGCATCTTAATGTCTTCATTCGTTATATATATCTGGCGCTTTATTGCTTTGTATATATAAACTAGCCGAATGACCCGGGCAACGCCCGTGTTTTACCCGATTGAATGTTTTTATTCAAATACTATTTGTTACAATTAAAAATTGGCGCCTTAAATAAATGCATATATTAGTTAATAACTATAGCCTATGTACTTTAACTGTCTATGTACTGTTGGCTTCCGTAGGCGTCTCTTACTGGGAAAAAGAAAGAGAGGATTCCATTTAGTTATTAACTAATATATGCATTTAAGGAGCGACCCGCTCCAACACAATAGTTACAAAAACGAAAAAGCGAGTGGGGGAGGCATGGTGGGGGCAAAGGTGGCGTGATCGTAGCCAACCAATAGGAGAGCGCCATTCCAAAAAAAAAAAAGCAAACGGTGACAGAGATGAAAATTGAAGAATTGATTAAGAACGCATGATGCACGTAACTGTATATAGAATATACTAGCGAATGTACCCGGCTTCGCCCGGTTTTTACCTGAATAAAAGTTTGTCTAACAAACATCCAATCCCTACTGAATCTATGTTTATACTGTGTTTGAACAAAAAGGCAGTTTTGATACCTCAAACATAATTTATTAATGATCAAATGTATACAATACATCAAAATGAAAATTAACAATAAAATTATCCCTACATATGTCATTTGAATATAACATATACGTTACGTCGTACCCAGACGTTGTTTGTGTTCTTTATCTACTCATGATGCCACAAAGATACACACGTGAGTTCGAAGGGATGCAGCTAAAGTTGGCGCTTTATTGTATCTCACTTAACAGAAGGAATACAACAGTGGGACTAGCCTTCAACTTCCCCGTCAGAAAGATCCTTGCCGCAGATGTCACCAGATTCTATCCTCCCCACACAGGAATGCTATTTTTAGCGCCTCGTTCTGAAATAGCTGAAAAAGATGAAGCAACTTCCCCAGATGAATGTTTAATTTCAATGATATCTACTGATTTGGAGGAAACAAAGAAAAACAGATCACTCACGTGCCTAAATGAGTTTGCTGATATATTCGACTTTGAGAAAAAGACCTTCCCTGTCTCTGGTAAAAAATAAAAGATAAAATAGATAAAAGTGATTATCCGCCTGTCAGACAGCGTTCTTATAGAGTGTCTCCCGCCGAAAGACGTGTCATTCAGAGTGAAGTGAAGAAAATGATGAAGACTAAAATCATCTGGCCATCATCAAGTCCATGGGCCTACCCCGTTATATTAGTGAGGAAGGACGGCTTGTTGAGATTCTGTGTCAACTATGGTCATCTAAACAAAATTACAAAGATGTTTACCCACTCCCTCGTATTGATGACGCGCTGGACACCCTCGCTGGATCCAGGTACTTCTCCACCATGGATATGAGATTGGGTTACTGGCAAATGAAGTAGACGTTATCACTCCAGACGAGCTTTATGAATTTAATGTAATGCCATTCAGTCAATGCAATGCACCAGCAACTTTCAAGTGAATGATAAGACATCCTACGGGAATTAAAATAGGACATGTGTTTATGCTATTTAGACAACATTGTAATCGAAACAGCGGGAGCTTTTTTTTTTTTTTAATTATAAAAAGTACCCAATGCAGTATTGGATCCCAGGTCGTAGAGGTCGAAAACGCAACAGTTTAGACCACCCTTCCACCGACCCAACTACTGTTAACCCTTAAAATATATTCCACCTGATCACTCTACTCAACACGCTAGCCATTTTAACTCTGCATTCTCGCTCGTTACAATGGCTAACAGATCGTTACAATTAGTTCTCTTCATTCCAATTTGGATTTATCCCCAGCCTCTCGGTTGAAAGCACCCATCACATCTCCATCAATGGCTTCTCAGTGAGGAAAATCTTTTGTCATATCAGATCTTTTGACACTGTCCATAGGCAATCCATAATTCAAGTCCTTGGTGTGGTCAATTGCCCTGAAGAGGCAATACAGCTCATTACAACTTATTTGACAAACACTGTATCTTATCTATTATTTTGCTCGATAGAGTTGTACAAGGAGTAGCATTAAGCTCTTTCTATTTTATCCTATTGCAAGGAAATCGCTACATCTAACAAAACAAAAGTATAATGAATCTGCTTTACAGAAAACTTGTACAAGTACTACATAATATTTTTAATGCTCAAATAAACTTCCACAACAAATACACCCAATGGCGGGTAATCCACAAATAGCCCAAGTATTTTTATTCAACATAAAGAGAACATGTAATTGTGTCCTATATTGTAATCTTGATTCACTTCATTTGATAGTTAATAGAATGGTGTGCTGTCAATGTTTTAAAAGCTTTTATTTAACTTGTTTCCCTGTTTGTCCACAAATCTTGCAATAGTTTTAATATACTTTTAGAGCACATAAGGAATCTGAAATTTGGTACACTTTTCAGAACCTGAAGACAATGCAAGTTGACAAATTTTCAGACTTCTGGGTTGTCAGGGTGGCCAGAAATTGACAAATTTCCAAATTGCCTTTCAAATTTTGTAAATTAATTTTAATATAATTCCAAGTCACATAGAAATATAAAACTTTTAAGACACACGCAATCCAATGAAAGTGTACAAAATTTCAGACTTCTGGGTGGTCGGAGTGGCCAGAAATGAACAAAATTCTTGTTACACCCTTTACATTGACCAATCCGTCGCAAACAAGCCTCCCTTCTATTTAAGGCTTAATCCCCAGTGAACTTTTGTTTCTAAGTTTTGTAATTTCATGACAAAAACTAACTAAATAATTAATAAATAAAAATACATTTTTAAAAAAAGCTTTTATTTAAACATTTATTTAAACATTAATCTGTCATTGAGAAATTAGATGTATCTGAGTGAAAATAAAAGTGACTGGGGACAATCATCATGAATTTCAAATCTAATGTGATGCAATATGTAGCAGCTGATTCACAAAAAGAAAAAAAAAAGTTTGAGGATAAAATAAAATTTATTAATAAGTGAAGATGTTGTAGCAGCTGCTATCCTTGGCCTTGGCGTGCGGCAACAAACTGGAAAAATACAACATATACATTAATTGACATATACCACCAAGACATGGGAGGTACACATGTGTCATGGTACAATGGTACATGTAGCAAAGGTCTCCGTAGCTGCCAGCCAGTGGGATAGCTACAGCTGTGATAACCTGAGCTATTTACTGTCCCAGACCATAATTTCCATGGGCCACAAGACCCTAGGTACTCAAGAATCTGGGGTTAGTTGAGGAACCAATGTCAAACTATTTTAATTGCTAACTTCATCAATTATTATCCCTGCCCAGAAGTCCAACACCTCCTCTGCATGGTGGGCGGGAGAAGCAGCACAAGGGACTGCCCTGTAGGGTGAAGTACAGTGTCATGAGCCCCGAGCCACTACGGTAACCGTGAAGGCCTACATGGAACTCTGAAATGTGGTTGACTAAAAGGGCAATGGCACCAGTGTTGGGCAAATATTAATTAAAATGATTTATTAAAGATTAACGATTGATTAATTGTTAATTGTAATTTTCACAATTAACAATTAATCAATTGTTAATTGTATTTTTACAATTAACAATTAATTAATTGTTAATTGTATTCATACAATTAACAATTAATTAATTGTTAATTGCACTTTTCTAATTAACAATTAATTAATTGTTAATTGCACTTCAATTTAATTGAAAAATAATTTTTTAATGCCCAACACTGCATTTCAGTACCACTCTCTTCTCGAACATGCTGTCCGACAATTTGTGACTCTTTGGCAGATTTGTCATTGTCGCAAAAGAAAAAAGGCGTTCAACTGCAGCTGACGATGGTAAAGGTGTGTTGTATTTAATAAAAACACTTTTTATCTCGGGCAGTGTTGGGCAAATATTAATTAAAATGATTTATTAAAGATTAACAATTTATTAATTGTTAATTGTAATTTTCACAATTAACAATTAATCAATTGTTAATTGTATTTTTACAATTAACAATTAATTAATTGTTAATTGCACTTTTCTAATTAACAATTAATTAATTGTTAATTGCACTTCAATTTAATTGAAAAATAATTTTTTAATGCCCAACACTGAATGGCACCCTCCCATTTCATGGAGCAGCAAAATCAGACCAACATCAATTACTATCTCATTGGGTGGCTTGAGTAGTTGTTTTAACCCCTTGTGGTTCTGAATATGATAACCAAACTAGTGTGGTTCACATATATGCCTCTATAACCTACATTTAAAGGTTTTTGGAATTGTGCTTGAAGAGTTGTTCACTGCTGATGTGTTTTCAGGGAAGCAGAAGCCTAACTCCAGGTGGAAGATAAGAAAGGTAGTATGCAAATATGCAATAAGCCATTTCAGACAGCATGGTGAGGCTACCAATTCAATGATGCCACAAAACAAGCATCAATCCATGTCAAGATCAGCAGCCAAGTCTGTTCTCCATCTGACTACGTGATGTAGCCAATTTTTAGACAGTGGGATATATAAAGGTTTTATTGTAATCTTTTATAAAATAATAAAGCACTAACGTATTGAGATTCATGAATGTTGGAAAGGTTTTTACCTCACTCTACCAAGCGGCACTGCCAGTCAGAAGTTATTCCCAGAGGGCAAGCTGCTGCAAACACAACCCTTGTGTCAAATTGAGTCAAATTTCAACATTAAAAAAAAATTGCTTATGTCACATCAGACCTATCATTTCTATCTTCACATTGGTGTCTGTGATAAAGGCTCTAGGTTTTTCATCATTAAAATATAGGAGAAAAACAAAGAACATTGCTGGAACTTACTATTGTCTATATAGTCCGATCTTGCCAACTACATGTTGTTTGGGTCAACAGCCATTTGGTAAATCTGGACAAACAGAGCAGGCAGTTGTAAAACCATTCAACTAAGAGTGAAGCCAAAATGCCACTATAGAAGCTAATTGAAGTAAACTACAATTAACACAATAAAATTGCAGAAGTAAATCTCTATGGAGCCATGGCCTTTGAGTGAATTTATAAATGGAAAACTACAGGGCTATGGTGTATCACTTCAATATATCAATACTTTGGTGTGAATTAATATATTGTCAAAGAATATGGTGGTCTACTCATCAGAATCATCAGTCATGTGACATCAGCTTTATTTATAAATAGTTTATATATAGACCTGTTTGCGTTTTTGATTATCTGGCAAATCAATATTTTCCTTGTTAAAATTGATGTTTAAGATTACTTGTTAGGGTCTCACTTATAATCTTGATATGGACTAATCAAATATGGATGTGAATTCCAATTCTCATGACAGTGCAACAATATATTTGTGAGTCAGCTGGAATGCTCAAATGTTTAAAACCTACTTTAGGAAGCCCCACAAACTATATACACTAGGCAAATGTAAGTATATTGTACAACAGAACTATTTACTACATACAGTTAAACCTGTCTATAGTGCCCCCTCTAAATAGCACCCAATTTTAAATACGTAGTACAATGCGATTTACATTAAAAGTGACCTGTCTATAGCACCCCCTCTCTATAGCACCCTATTCTGGTGAGTCCCAAGAGGTCACTATAGACAGGTTTAACTGTACATATATTAGAAAATGTGGTTCCTTCTCAAAAGGCAACTCTCACATGATAGCTGTCTTAGAAAGAAGGATCCAGATTGATCTCCGACAGTGTTGGAAGGCTACCCTGTATGAGGAACAAGGCCCATCAGTCCTGCCGGTACAGTAGCTATAGAGGTAATCTACTCACCACTTCTTGCTGCATACCCCGGGAGATCTAACCCAAGCTCCAGTCTGTAAAACAATCAAACATTCTATTTAAAACATATCCAAGTTAGCTAAAATGAGTTTTTGAATAATTAAAACAAAAATCAGACCTATCATTTAAATAATCATTGATTATTATCATGGAATCGGCAATAGGTTGTCATCATAAACAAACAAGTTGAGAAGTGAGGTATTAGAAACTTACCACATGTTGATTTGGATCATTGTTTCCATCTCCATACTTGCAACATTAGGGTGAGATCCCCCTGCAAGAAAGGAAAATGTTAAACAAGCTGCAGGATAATCATCCTTTGAATGTATGACAATATAATGTGGTTTCAGACAGTACGAATACTAATGCTATCACACAACAGTCAAGCACAAGAATGGTCATCATTAGTGAGAAAGAAAGGGATGATTTAATACAAAAATATTGCTTACCTAAAGGTCAGGTCGGCTTATAACATTGCTCAAGTTATTATGGGTTCCTGGAGGGTTTCAGCTAAAAACAACAAAATAACATTACTTATTAATCCTTAATTACTAGATATATAATGTAGTTTGAAAAATCGCTTAGTGTTTTTGAACATGTCCTATACATATGCATTTCCACTAGGATCATGTAGCAAGACCATTAGCAATTGTATTATATTTTAGGCTTACAACAAAAATATTTTCATTTCTAAAAAACTAAAGTGACCTATCTGAACCTAATGTCAGCAAGAAACAGTGGTTTACAGAAATGAATAATTAACAAGCAAGATTTTTTTTAATTACAAGCCAATTGCTTCAGTTCATTTTTTAAGGTTAAGTTGAATTTGATAAAATTACATCAATATTTAATCTTTTAATACACACATTGCTAGGTCAGTATGTACTGGTAAATTATTTTAAGTTTTGTTTCTCCAAAACCACCAAGGTACCTGGAAGGCAGCCTCAGTAAGGATTTTGAGAGTTTAATATTAGGCAACCGCCACTGGCTACAGCAAGTCTACTGTACCATTGGTATGGTGCCTACATATTCTAGATACACTTGGAAGAACAAACTATCAAAGTTTGAATATTACAACTCAGCCAATATGGAAAGGAACACAAGATTCTTTTTGAACACAGAGAGGTATTTGGATTAAAAAGAAAGCTTACACTCTAAAAAAAAATGCAAAGATCTTTTATAGATCTCATGAGTCAAGATATCTTAATTTTCCTTTTGTTAAACCATTTCTACTGACCTTACTGCAATGGTAAAATTAATGGGAGGGCCTGGCTTATCAGTGGTGAACCCTCCCAGTAGTTTCACCAGTTTAATCTACTATTGCAATAAGGGCAGTAGAAATTGTTAAATTTCAAAAAGAATCTTACACATCTAAAATAGTTTATAATTTTCATAACAGATGGGGCGCTAGTGCATGGAAAGGAACTACTTGTACAAAGAATATCTTGTGATATTTTAAGACATACATGGTAATAATTATAATAGAATCCATGATATTCATAGTGGATAATAATAATGATACAAGTCTTATTAAAGATAATAATATAACAGCACCAACTATTTAAAAATGGGTTGTGGAAAGTTTTTTTCCATTTATTTGGATGTAATTCTTGTTAACTTATGTTTTAGATCTATAAATATCAAGCACATAATAGAATCCATGATATTCATTTTAAGGCACACATGGCAATAATTTAGCCTTTTTAAATTATCATTTAAGTATCAAGCACAAATAATAGAATCCTTGATATTCAAAGTGGATAACAGTAAATAAGATACAAGTCTTATTAAAGATAACAGTACCTATTTAAAAAAGGGTTGTGGAAACTTTTTTCATTCATTTGGATGCATTTGTTTTACCCATGTTTTGAATCTATAATTGAAATTGTACCTTATGATATACATTGGAAGATAACATTGGCCAACATGCAGGAATATTACAATGAAAAAAGGAGTACTATTTTTATTAACTTACCTTTTGTTAAAAGCTTTTTTTTTAATGGCTGCTTTAAAATTCCTTGAAATTTCTAGTCTCATCTGCAAATAAAAATAATATTAGTAAAAATATAAAGATTTTGGGGGAAAAATAAGATTTAAAATTTGTTTTATCAGATTTATTGCTGTGTTTGTTACATGGTTTTTCAAAGAGATTCCCACAGTGTTTATCATCATTAAAAAAAAAAGTTATTTGGTCTTAATATTATATATACTAATATAAAAATATTAAAATAACTTACCTTTTTAAAATGTTCATTGTAATTAGGACTCTTTCAAAATGGTTCTTCTGTTCCCTAGAAAGTAAAAAAAAAAAAAAAAATTAGTAAAATAAAATACATTTTCAAAAGGTTTAGATAATTTTTAGAATTTTTTTTTTTTAATTATAAGATTGCTTTTAATCAGATATATACTGTGTTTGTTACATTTTTTATTCAAAGAGATTCCCACAGTGTTTATCATCATTTCTAATATTTGAACAAAAGATAATATATCTTACCTTTGTGTCAGCCATATTGGTTTGCTGTATTTCGTCTGTATGGGAAGTTCACCCTCATCATTCAATCACCTAGAAAAATACAAAATAAAATGGGTTACTTTGGGTCGTTTTTGTTCTCTTTAGAAATATTTTTAAAACTCGAAATGATTTTATTTTTAAAAAAAAAATTTGAATACTTGTTTTCCCAGGCTTGAACTAACTTGCCAAGAAACAAGCTGATTGATTTTGGGAACTTATTTTAGCTGCAGACTTTATTTCATTTCCACGAGGAAATAAAATTTAGACTTGCAGCAAAAAAAAAAAAAAAACGTGTTAAAAATAAGAATTAAAATCTCGAGAGACCTTAGAATACATTTTCAAGATCTAAAGATTTTAATAAAATTGTCATAATATTAGGTTAATAAGAGTTAATTTTTTTTTTTTAATTATAAAAAATATTTTTTACTTTTTTTTAGTATAGTATATCGGACTAAAACAAGGTGTTAAGATTTTATATATTTTAATTGCAATATTGAAATTTTTATAACAGGGAAAATAGCTTACCTCGTAAGAAAAAAGAACACGTGCAACTTGCGAGACGTTACAAAGAATAGCGTACAAAGAATGCACGTGCAATTTTACAACGGTTGGAATGTGATGATAAAACAGCTTCTGTTTGGTCTTTTTTACTCCGTTGTTTATAATGTGTGTGAGGGAAAAAAATTAATATTATTTTGAATTTTTTAAATAAATCTCAAATTTAAAAAAATATATTATAACGTATAGCTCATACTTTCTATTAATTCATTTCATTATTTATAATTTTTAACTGACGATTTTTGTTGGCCCAAGGATCCTGAATGGTGATTTATTTTGTTAATAATTATAAATAAAATACCTTTTGAAGCCTCTATTAAAATTCACAAAGAAAATAGTAAAAGGATTAATAATAATAATTATTATGTTATAAAACCTTGAAAGGGTTGGCGTTTAACCAACTGAAATATTGGTCAAATAAATTATAGTTTGATCCAATATATGCCCTTTTAATTACAAATAATAATTTATATATATAATTATTTTTTCAAAAACAATTAAATTTATATGAGTAAAATAAAAAGCGGTAGATCAATAAAAAGCTGAAGATCAAATGTGAATTTTGAATTTAGAGTGATTCAATATGAAGGGTAAAAGATAGGCAAGTTTTTATTTTTACTAAATTTTTTACTTCTTCACCCAATAGGTCCCCTGCCGCTATTATTTTTTTGCTGATTTAAATATTATTGTTCAATGAGAGAAGATAAAATATTTATTTTTACTTTTAGTTCATTTTAACAAAAGCTTATGAAAAATTATTTTTCAAAATTCAATTTTGAAAAATCACAAATTTATCATAGCCAAATCAGAATTAAAATGTAAAATATATGCAAATATTGTTAAAATACGTAAATATGCATATCAATATTAAACCCTGTGTCACACACACGGTAAGTATATATAAATATTCACACACTATAATATTAGAATAAATATATATATGGTGATTGGTGAAGCAGTCATGGCGGTTGTGTGATAAGGATATAGAAGAGATAGGATCCAGAAACAAAAACCCATGGGGAATAGATCGAGGAGGAAAGATAGAAGGCCTAGGACAACCCTTTGAACAACTGGTGTCGAGACCACCTCGGTGCTAACTGTACCTTGATCATCACATCCAGCGGCTTTTAAGCCGCTTTGAGTAAGATAAATCCCCTATGGGAAGTGAAGATGAAGAATGTTTGTCTTCATTCAAGCAGTGGGGGGAATAGATCCTCTTCCAAATTTTCCTGTGCATAACCTTGGCTATTTAAAATGGTTGTTGAAGTGATGTTATATTTTGATAGCATGGAGATCAAAATTTTTGGTGAGGCTTTACATTTTCTTAGATTGCTGGCAGAGTAATGTATAAATCTATCAAATATTCTGTGTGAGCTAAGTTCTTGCGAGAAACGCTTTATGGAAGTATTATGAGAGACAGGAGTAAGTTATAATGCGCAACAGACAAAGCTGCTTGATCTGATACTTCATTTCTTGGAATGCCGCCGTGCTCTTTGTAACAAAGGAGTTGTACATTGGGTGCACAATTTAGGTTACTGATGATTTCTGCATAAAGGTTGGTTATTGGGTGCCGAGGACTGCATGTGGCAGAAAGAGTCAATTGATAGTCTGAGTCAATTTGAATGTTTTCATATGGGTAAAGTTGGAGTATTTAGTCACATAAAGAACGATCATGAGTTCTACTTTGAATTTTGAACTTTTGTGATGTCATAGTAGTCAACCTGCCCATTACGCCACAGAAATTGCTTCACCTATTTTTTTTTTTTTTTTTTGTTTGAAAGGAAATACACAAATTCATTGGGACCAAAAATCTTTTTGGTCGCAGTGGTTACAGCCTACTCCACGCTGACGAGCGCCAACAGCGCGAAACGCGTTCGTGGATGGCTTTTCTTGATTTATCAAGAAATTGGGTTGGCCAAATATCACAAAGCTAAATAAACGTTTAGTTTATTTTTGCTCCACTAGATGGAGCTCTGCCATCTAAAAAGCACATCTGCTCTTGGTCAGTAGATGCCTTCTTTATATTTAAATTCTATTTTATATTCTATTCCTGACCACCACGGCCACACCTAGAAATCTGATATTTAACTAGTTTGCATTGTTAGTTGTATTAGACGAGTGTACAAATTTAAGACTTCTATGTGGTCTGAAATTATATTAAAAATTGATCACAAAATTTGGAAATAAGTATGGATATCCATTCTTTCCTGACCACATTTTATGGAATGATAGTCGCTCTTAACGCCACAGAAACAGCTTCGCTTATTCTGGTCTTTAAAAGGAAATAAACAAATTATATTCTCTTGTCTACTCCCTACCACCACTGCTACATAGTACTTAAAAATATTAATACACTTGCATTGTTATCAGGATTAAGATGGTCTATAAAATACAATACTTTTATGTGGCCTTGAAGTATATTAAAAATAAGAAAATTGTCCTGTTCAAAGAACATATATAGAACAACAGTCACATAAACTTTATTAAAGTTATATATGTATATATATATGAAAAAATAGTACAAATGTAACATTGTACTGGGATAAGGTGCATAAATTAAGAAAAAGGCATCTCCTTATCGTGCAATTGAAAGTTGCTGATGGCTGGCGCCATCTATCGGAATAAATATCAACTATTCTCGTTGATTTTTAATTATTCCAGAATTGGCCAAATACCCATTCCTGATTAATCAAGAAAAGCTAACCACGGACGCGTTTCGGGCTGTTGGCCCTCATCAGCGTGGTGCAAGCTGTACCTCAACGACCAAAAAAATTGGTCATTAAGGCATCCTGAAAAATCATGAAACGGGTAGTTAAGGCCAGAATTGCGTGAGAACGTTACACAATGTGAAAAAATAGCACAAATGTAACATTGTACTGGGATAAGGTGCATAAATTAAGAAAAAGGCATCTCCTTATCGTGCAACTGAAAGTTGCTGATGGCTGGCGCCATCTAGGAGATGCCTTTTTCTTAATATATATATATATATATGTTTAATTAAATAGGCATATATTGGATCAAAATATCATTTATTTTACCAATATTTCAGTTGGCTGAACGCCAACCTTTATCAAGGTGTTATAACATTTTAAAGTGTGTCAACAACAAACTCAGCGCCACATTCACCAGTTTGATGTTGGCACATTTTAAAATGTTATAACACCTTGATAAAGGTTGGCGTTCAGCCAACTGAAATATTGGTAAAATAAATTATATTTTGATCCAATATATGCCTTTTTAATTAAAGATTTATTTATGGATTGCTCTATTTTCAAAATAAATATATGTGTGTGTGAATATAAAAGGTGGGGGAATATATATATTCAATACTTTAAAAACAAGGAAGAATATATATATAAATGTTTTGATGGATTCATCTTGTCAGATAACTTTGGTGGGGTATGTTTGGTTGTCCCCTGATGGTCTTGGTAGGCAGCTTAATTAGATGCAGTCATCATGGTGGCCACAAAGGTCTGAATGTTTCAGGCGTCAATGAATTGCACAAAAGGACGAGGCATGTTGGATGTCACCTCAGAGTGGGCGAGAGAGCGAATAGCCAGCACCTATCGAGGGATCTGATCTATTCCAGAGCCAAAGGGGAACTCTCTGTAATGGTATTTGGACAGAGGGTGGTGTAATCGGAGACCTTTCTTCTGTCTTGGCGCCGGCTGTCTCTCAAACTTCATTATTCTGTTTTGTGTTACATGATGGCCAAACTGGCGAGTTAGACTGAAATTGAACCAGGTAATATAATAGGGATTTAGAATTTATGATTTATTTTTGCGGTTGAAGAAAGGCATCATTGTACAAGCTCTTAGATGCTTGTTAGCAACAGTGATCTTGGGAAGTGGTATCTCAAATACAAAAAGCTCTGTTTGCAAATAAGAGATTACTGAAAGAAGACCCCTGTATTAGCCGCGTTGCTGTGATGTGTAAGAAAAATATTTTTGTTGGATCTGTTACTTTTATCCATTTCTCTACATGTCCAATAAAGTGGGCGCTAGTGGTCCCAAAAGCGCGAACCACAAATTTGTACTAATATGGCCCATGTAGAGACCTAAAGCTAAACCAGCAAGCAAAAAGTGTCAAAGGGGAAATTAACCACTTATTTTATTCAAACAGGGGGTCGGTGGAAGGATTATCTAAACCGTTGGTTCTATTCCCGCATTGGACATTTTTTTCTGATTAAAAAAAAATTATCCAATGGCCCCGATTCTTGCAAAAGTCCAACTCCACCAGCGAATGCAAGTAACCAAACGGGCTCTGGCACATTTGTAAGTGCAAAGTCAAACTGATTTTCACATGTGTAGACATGTGGTGCACTTACAGTGAAAGCAGTCGCCTATTTCTACCCATCATTATTATCATGGCCTGTACCACATGTACTAGAGATAAGCAAAAAAAAAAAACAGATTTTATTTGGCGACAAAAGAAAATTTCAATTACACAAATAAAAACATATGTATAAAGTCCACAAAATGATTGTTTTAATTTAAATAATTAAAATATACAGGTATCAGAGTCATCAACAATCAATTCTGTCATCGTTTGCTTTTGTGAAGGGAATAAATATCCAAATATGGCCATTTCTTATAAGCATCGGTGGTTCAGTGGTAGAATGCTCGCCTGCCACGCGGGCGGCCCGAGTTCGATTCCCGGCCGATGCATTTTTTTTTTTTACAATTTTTAAAACTCATTTATATTAATATTATTATTATTAAAATATACAAGTATCAGAGCCATCAATTCTGTCATCGTTTGCTTTTGTGAATGTATGTAAATAATGGATTTCATATTTTTTATTAACTTTTGTTCTGGCCTTTATTTGTTTAAATCTCTTTAAAAATCGTTTAAAATGCAGTCGCAATCATTAGCGAACACATATGTTTGCCTAATATTTCCATATGCTTTTCTATTTTTTTACAGAAAAATATTTACATGCCAGTATTTTGGATTAATATTTTTATAAACCTATTTTTTAAAATTCTTACTGAGAAGATGGGCATCGCAGTCAGGATTCTTTACAGTCAGTCACTCAACTCAGGCAATTTCAAAGGTTAATAGGGGTTTGGTGGAAAAGCTGCCGTCTATTTAAACTACATTAATTTTGAAACAACTAAATGGATTGCAAAAAATAATTAAATCAAATACCTAAACACTAATATAATACAATTTTTGCCATTACACACTTTTTTCCCTGTAGTTTATGTGTTTCTTCTGTATTGCTATTCTATGGCACTTCTACTATTTATTATTGATGTACTTTCAGTATGAAGGATACTTCACTCGGGGGATTTCTCGGGCGAAAGCAGGTCATTCTTCTAGTATATACAGTGTATATATATAGAGAGAGAGATTCTAGGGAGGATTTTAAAAATCAAGGGAAAATATATTTTTTAAATAGTTAAATTTTATCAACCAAAACACAACCCATCTCACCCAACCTACCTTCTTTCAGCAATCCATTACCAAACAACTCCTTGATTGAGAAAGGGAATCCAGCGTGGCCAGCGGCCCACAGCTGGAAAAACCTGCGATCTACGCTGCTTAGCAACTCCTACTTGTTTCTCTCTCACTCTCTCTCATTTCCTCTGCCCAATATAAAATCAAAACATCCCGCGACTTGCCCTCAGTGTTGCTGAACTCACCCCAAAAAGAGAGCTACCATGATCCCTCTCTACTCTTTGAGAAAAATATTAAAATGAAATTTGAATATTCAACAAAATTTACCAAATTTTTAAAAATGAATATGGATAACAAATTATTGAATAGTTTCAAAATCTACAAATAAAATGAATATGATGGTACCTGAGCTTCTTGGGGTATGCTTTGGGAAGGTTCAGGGCTTGAGGTGGAGTTAGTGTTTTGTCTGAAGATGGTGATCAGTCACGATAAGACTATGGGTCTGTGGCTTGCCCATAGGGGTAGGCATTTAGTTAAAGTCCATGCTGGAATATAAATTGGTGCTGTGGGATCAAGTCAGCCACAATAGCTCAGGTGGCTCAATTACAGGGAAAGGGCCTTTAAGTCTATTTCAGACTTTGGCTTGATGCTGTCAAGGCTGAAAGATTCAGGTTCCATATGCGTTCACAATCACCAGAGCCTTGCTGCTTTGAGGGGCATGGTAAGGACATAGTTATGTTAGGTGCAGTTTTAGGTAAATCACGTAAAGCTTATATTTAATGGTCATGAGGGTCTGTCCTAACAGATACCTCATAATCCATAAACAGCAGAAATTTTGACTTGTGTTGGCACTAAAGTGAAACAATAATTATTGTTATGATTATATTCATAATCAATTACGCGAGGGACACTTCCGACCCAGAGACAGATTTTAGGAGCGTTCATACCACTAATACCAAATCATCGCCATCTGAAACTTAAGTGGTGTCAAGCTAGAGTTCATTGGTAGGTGAAATGGTGAACTGATGTGTTTTGAGATTAGAGCCATTTATTATTATTTCGGTTATAGAGGAATGTTAATTAGAAGGAGGCCAGAAGAGCGCTTAGAAACAAATTGTTTGTGATGAATTTATCCAGGAAATACACCAGAAGTTATTGTTTAGTGAGAGCAATTGCCTATGATAGCAGGGACAATTTTATGTTATTTCAAACACCGCGAGTTAAATTTTTACATCAGGCTGGTGATTGAGCCAGTTGTGCCATCATTTCTACTATTCCAGGGGTCATTTTTAAACAGGATAACGCTCTACCTCCATACTTCTTTTGTCAAAGGTCTTAGTCAGAAAGATCACCAGATATTTCTTTCATTGAAAACATTTGAGTAACATTTGGGACATTGGATGTTGCTGATTTGGTTTCTCAAGAGCACAAAATTTATGGAAATCCATCCACAAAATGACATAATGCACATGAACAAACACAATGCATGCACGTTTGGATTCTTGCATTGCTAGTCAGAGCAACTACAGTGGCTATAACTCTACCTTCATTTTACATTCGAAATGGCATTTTTGCGCATCATTTAACCTGTTACTTGGAAATTTAATCAAATAAAATTTCTACCTAGACAAATGCTTTACCTTAATTTCATTCCTCTAAATTAAATCTTTCTCTGTGTTGGGACTCTCCCAGCCTTCCCAATATATACAGAGGTTTTCAACTTTCAAGATATTTTTCATTTTAATAACAATATAATAGAATTTTTAAAAAATAGTACAAAATTGAAATTGTACTGGAATAGACAAATTTAAGAAAGGGCAACTTGTAAATAAAATTTTAGGATGACTTGGGCTATCTGTTGAATAAATATCAACTTAAATTATTTATTACAAAATTTTCATATAGATGAATATTCTCATAAACTTATAGCTTTAAATACCCATTTCCTGATTTTTCCAGGAAGCCTCAAAGACAAGATTTTTCTGTCTTAAGGTACAATTTGCATCTCGCTGATGAGGCCCAATAACCTGAAACGTGTACATGATTAGCTTTTCTGATTAATCAAGAAAGGGTATAATGCCAATTCTAGAATAATTAAAAATCAATGACCCATAGATAGCGCAAGTTATCAACAACTTTTAGTTGCATGATGAAGACAAGAGACGTGCCTTTCCTTAATATTACACTTTTTAATGACTTTTAATTCGAAGCAACTATTCACATTTTAATGGCATTTTCATTTTAATAGCTGATAGGCTTAGCAAAAATACGATGTTTCTTTTTAAGGATTTCAAGTTGTTTTGTACTCACGTATTTTGTAGTTAAGATGACATCCCTTTTGATAAAAACAAATATATATTTATTTAAGGAACGACTTGTTCCAATACAATTGTTGTAAACAAGCGAGCAAAGAATCAAACAGAAAGGTTATGAAGCGTAGAAGTAAGTGTGACGTCAGCATCGATGATGATGAAGTCAAAGTTTTGCGTAACAATTCCCTCCTTACTTTGTCTTTATTCCCACGATGCTGAGGTTCTCCAGGTGTTTCTTCATCTGGTCTCGGGATAGGTCTTTTGTGAAGATATCCGCCTCCAGGTCCTGAGATGGCTTGTACAGAAGGCAGATGCCTCTGGATTCATAACGGTCTCTCAAGAAGTGGTACTTTCTGTTGATATGTCTACAGCGACTGCTTTGTTTAGGGCTGGAGATCCAGTTGATCAATGACTGACTGTCTGTATAGATCGCAGTTGGTTTTTTCCATGAAATTCCATTCTTCCAGCTCTCGTAACAGGTTTATTATCCACTTGATTTGACAGCAGCTTTCACAAGCAGCTATCATTTCCGCTTCCATTGTGGAGAGGGCGACGAGTGGTTGTTTACTACCTTTCCAGTCTATAGTTGCTTCGCCGAGCTTCAATACATATCCGCCGTAGGATTTTCCATCATGGGTGGTCGACCAGCTGGCATCGGTGTAGGACTTCAGGATTCCAGTCTTCCCTCTTTCAAATTTCACTCCTAGGTCTGTTCCTCGTAGGTATCTCATCACTCTTTTGATTGCTGTCCAGTGCATCTGTTTTGGTTGTCTGGAGTACTGTGAAAGTTTGCTAGTGATGTAAGCGATGTCGGGTCTGGTGTTAACAGCTAGAAACATTAGCATTCCAAGTGCTTCTTGGTAAGTGTGCTGATCACAATTGTCATCTTCAATATGATTGTCCAAATTGATTTCTTTGGAACCTGGTGTTGGAACTTCCTTACAATTTTCCATTCCATATTTCTGTAATATTTGTTGTACATATTGGCTTTGCTGTAGCGAAATTCCCTCCTTGTCTTGTATGATCTTGATTCCTAAAAACATGCCTTTACATGTTACATCCTTTATTTCCAGGTGATGTCTCAATTTATTGATGAATCTGTTTGAGGTATCTTCAGAATCTGAGACAGTGTTAAAGTCATCAACATATATCCCTACATAGAAGTATTTGTCTTCATTCTTCCATTTAAATAGGCAAGGATCAGATTTGAGTTTTTCCAGTCCACAGTCATGAAATACTTGACTGAATTTCTCATACCACGATCTTCCGGATTGAGGTAGACCGTGAATACTTTTGTTGAGTTTGAAAACTTTGTTTCTGTCTTGAACAAATCCAGCAGGTTGTTCCATGAATATTGTGTTTTCAATGTTTCCATCTAGATAGGCTGCTTTCACATCAAATAGTTTAATGACTGAATCTTTTGTTGCTGCCATTGACAAAATAGTCCTGAGGGTGGCATTTTTAATTACAGGGCTGAAACTTTCGTTGTAATCTCTTCCTGGGATTTGGTTGTATCCCATTGCAACAAGTCTAGCTTTGTAAGTTTTGTTTTTGTTTTCTTGGTCTTTAGATATTTTGAACACCCATTTACTTTTGACAACTTTAGCGTTTACAGGTCTAGGTACCAGTTCCCATACTTGATGCGAGTACATGTTCTGTATTTCCTCAAGCATTGCGTTCTCCCAATGTTTCTTGTCTTCGCATGCGATGGCTTCATCATAGTCTTTCGGTATGGTTCCATTCGTAGTAGCCAGAGCGTAGTCATCGAATCTTTTAGGTATTGTTCGAGTTCTTTGTGGTCTGTCTGATCCACTTGACTCTGTCTGTCTGTTGATCATGGTATCTGGTGCTGGCTCTTCAATATCAACATCTGAGAGAACATGATTGTCCAGTTGTTCATCCTCCTGAATGAAGAAATATGTGTCAGTGTCTATATTATTATCACTTTGTTTTTCTTCCGAGATGACATTTTTGTTCTCTCTGAAGTGAATGTCTGCGGTTTCAAGAATGACTCTCGCTGTGATATCAAATACTCGGTAAGCTCTTCTGCATCTTGAATAGCCTACAAATATTCCTCTCTTAGATTTAGCTTCTAGTTTGTGTCTTTGATGATTCTCGAGTTTATAGAAGACTTCACAACCAAATCTCTTGATGTGAGAGACGGATGGCTTTTTACCTTTCCATTTTTCCATAGGGGTAGTGTCTGGGTCATTGGTTGTGGGAGTTAGATTGTACAGATATGCAGCTGTATTCACAGCTTCTGCCCAGAAGTGTAGGGGTAATTGGAAGTCTGCCAGAAGTGTTCGGCCTTTGTCTAATAGTGTTCTGTTAGCTCTTTCAACTCTCCCATTGCTTCTTGGGGTGTATGGTGTAGTTAGTTCATGTTTAATTCCTTTGGATTCTATGAAGGTTTCAAATTTTTAATTAATAAATTCTGTTCCGTTATCTGTTCTAAGTCGTTTTAGTTTTGAGTTTAGCTCGTTTTCTCTCTTTACAATAAACTACTTCAAAACTTCTGCTGCTGTGAGTTTATCTTTGAGAAATTCTACAAATATTCTCCTAGAAAATCCATCTACGATGGTCAAGAAATATTTACTTCCGCCCAAGGAGTTTATTCTCATTGGACCACAGAGATCGACATAAATGGCTTCAAAGGGGTAGCTTTCCTGATTGCTATCTGTGTGAACATAGGGTACTTTGGTCATTTTTCCCAAGGAGCAAGCATCACATTGATCAAGGGTACCATTTATAGAGTCCAAGATTTTTAGAAGATTGTTCTTCAAAATCAGGTCTAATTTGTTGTCACTAGGATGTCCTAACCTTCTATGCCATGCAGTCCTAGAATTGTCCTTTGAAATCAAGCAATGTTCATTTGGAACATGAGTTGCTTCAGATAAACGTGATAGGTTCAATGTGTACATGTTGCCATCAAAGTTGCCTGTTCTTATTAGCTTGTCATCAGAAGAGTATATGTATGCTCCTTCAGAATTCAAAAGAACAGAGTTCCCTTTTCTTACCACGCTTGGAATGGACATTAGATTTCCTTTCAGGTGTGGTACATGGAGGACATTATGTAGGGTTACAGCGTTGTTAAGTTTGTCCCCACCTTGTACAGTAGCTTGGATTGATCCTGATGAGGCAGATTCTATATGTCTCCCTTCTTCCGCCACTTGTATGCTTCTCCTCTCCTCCGTCTTGTGCTCGATCCATTCACTATGGGAAGTCATGTGGCTTGTGCACGCAGAATCAATTGAGTCGTCGGGCGTTCCTCCCTTGTGATTACATGTAGTGCGTATTCTGAAGTGGAGTCTCTTCGTTGGGATGGTTCCTCCGTTCGTTCTTGGATTGCTGATCTGGCCATGTCTTTGCTTTGTTTTGGTCCTTTATGGTAGTTCCTTGTACTGGCCATGTTATTTTTGTTTGTTGTATTCTTTTGATTTCCTTTGTTGTTAGGGTTGAACCAACAGTCTTTCTTGAAATGTCCTTTTCTTTTGCAAATGTAGCATGACTTTTCTTTGAATTGGTTGCCTGATGATCTGAAAGCATTTTCATGATTTTTGCTTCTGTCCTGTCTTTTCTTCTCGAAATCCAGTAGAGTTTGTCTCAAGTCTGGTGAGGAGATTTCTCTGTTTATTGACAGTGCTGCTGTGATCGTGTCAAAGTTAGGTGTGAGTCCTTCAACAATGTATCGTACAAGTTCTCTTTCTGTTACAGTCTTTCCTAGCTGGGTGATCTCTTGTACCAGTTTCTGTGCTCGTACAATATACATGTTAACATTTTCATTTGGGTTCAATTTTAGTCTGGCTAGATCCAACATTAGGTCTATCCTTTTATTTTCTAGAGATCCTTCAAACCTTTTCTTTATGTCGTACCAAATTCTTTTGGCCCTTTTATCGCCTCGAAAGATGATTGTTAAGTCATCAGAAAGTGACAATATTATTAGGCTGTATGCTTCCCGATTCTTTTCCTTCCAAATATCATATTCTAGTTTATTTTTTGTAAAGTCTGGCTCGTCATTAACAATTACGTCCTCGAAGAAATCTTTTGAATCTAGAATTGCTTCCATTTTCATGGACCACGTTGTATAGTTGTTTTCTGTTAACTGTTCGATTTTTGCTAAGTTATATGTATCCATTTTCATTCAACTTTTTCTTTCTAAATTGGCGGTTAGTCCAATTATTTAATTTCTTTTTGATTTAAATGGATCAATTGGCGGTTAGTCCAATTCGCGCGCCCAAACCACGCTCTGCTACCAAATTGATATAGGCTTAGCAAAAATACGATGTTTCTTTTTAAGGATTTCAAGTTGTTTTTTACTCACGTATTTTGTAGTTAAGAGGACATCCCTTTTGATATAAACAAATATATATTTATTTAAGGAACGACTTGTTCCAATACAATTGTTGTAAACAAACGAGCAAAGAATCAAACAGAAAAGTCATGAAGCGTATAAGTAAGTGTTGTCAATAGTGGTGACGTCAGCACCGATGATGATTAAAGTCAAAGTTTGCGTAACACCTTCGATAACCTAATTGATATCTTGAAAAGGCACTTCTCTCCAAAGCGTTCAATTGTAGTAGAGAGGTTCATTTTTTTTTAAAGAATGCAATTAAAGGAAGAAAGCATCTAGGATTACTTGGTGGAAATTAAGGGTTTGGCTTCCTCGTGCAACTTTGGAAATTTTCTAGAGGATTCTTTACGTGATAAAATGGTCTGTGGTTTATATAATGCCAAAATACAAAATAGAATTTTGTCGGAGGGCGATATTTCTTTGGCTAAAGTAATTGATATAGCATTATCTATGGAAGCGGCCGAGAAAAATACAAAATTATTTGATTTGGAGCAGGGTGAAGATTGTGTGGATAAGTTGAGGATGGAACGCAAGGTTGAATCAAATTTCCAGAATGGCAAATGTAAACATTGTGGTAATAGGCCTCCTATACCCGACAAAACCCTATCTATTACAGATTGAAAATAACTGGGCGCATTTGCCAATCCAAATGGCATTCTCTTAAACCTGGGTCCACCTCTAATTGCAGATAAGCGTTCCTCAAGTCCAATTTAGAAAAGTATTTTCCCTTGGCCAATGTGGAGAATAAATCTTGCTGTGTGGGAAGGGGATAGACCGCAGTGTCCAAATATCTATTTAGAGTTACATATTGCCCCAATATGTTGGAGCAGTAGATTCTCCGCTAGGAGGCGGCACGAATAGGCAGCACGCAACGTCGCTCTTGGTAAGTGAACTGTCTGACTAAAATATTTTCTCTATTTTTACTAAAGTGCAAATTCAATCTATCTGAAATGAAACCTACATATCCAATATATCTTACCACCATAATTTTATGTCTATTAGACAAGAATTCTGAGCCAAATTTACATACTTTCAAGCCGGATACACACGGCGGCAAAGAGATTTGCTTATCACGTGTGAATCTTTCACTCTCAAAATATTTCCGAAACTTTCACCTTATATGTATAGTTTTAATGCTCTTAATATTAGCTGGCATTGAACAAAACCCAGGCCCCAAGATGTCCAAACAAACGACGTTGGAAACAAGCTTAGATAGGGATAAAGATATCAAAGATCTGATAAATGCACTCACCAAAAGGCTGGATAGCTGGGGTGAGAGGCTGGAATCCCGTCTTTCGGCAATCGACGATAGAGTAGAAAATATAAACCAAAGACTGCAACAACTAGAGGAATCTTCTGCCGTTACAAAGGTAGCACTCTCTCAAAACTCCAAAAAAATAAAAGACTTAGAAGACCAGCTTGAATACTTGGATGCAAAAAGCAGAGAAAGGAACCTCATTTTTTATGGAATAGAACAAGATAATAACGAGGACTGCCGAGAACGGATACGGAAGGTTATCGAAGAAAATATGCAAACAAAGGAGAAGATAAACATCACGCGATGCCACCGATTATCCAGAAAACCCGGTGCACCGATCCTGATTGAAGTCCCAGAACAAAACGATAGATCAACTCTATTTAAAGCTGCTTTCAATTTAAGAGGAACTAAGATATCACTATCGAAAGACTATAGCATGAAGACGAGAGAACAACGGCGCGTTTTGAATGTCAAAAGAAAAGAACTCGTCGAAAGAGGCACTCTAGCTAAGCTAAGGGACAACAAATTAATAATTAATGGCATAGCATATAAGGTCTGTGATGGACAAATTGTAGATGCCAATGGACATTCATTGTAGCAAGCAGTTAGGAAACAATCACTTGTAAATAGTCAACCCAACGATACCTTTTCACTGACCTGCTGGAACGTTAACGGGCTGTATAGACTCAATTCAGTTTTTCCTCTTCTTTATAGTCACTTAGAGAGATACGAAATATTTGCTTTGACCGAAACCTGGTGTGACCATCACTTAAAAAACGGCCCCAGAGGATTCCACTTATTCGAATCACTGGCAACTAGAAGCTCCAAACTGGGAAGATGCTCGGGTGGAATAATAGTAGGAATTAAAAATAAACTAAAAACTATGTTGGAGAAAGTCGTTGTAGAGCATAATTGGATATCTATACCTTTCAAGCGTTGTTTCAACATACAAATTTGTTATATATTTACATATATTTCTCCAAACGAATCTCAACTGTCAAACTTCATTACTTTATCCAAACATGTCGAAGATAGGTTGGCTAACGGCTATGAAATAGTTCTAGCGGGTGACATAAACATCCGTACCGGCACCTATGGATACCTACACAACCCACTAGAACGTCCCTTACTTCTTTCACCTGAACGCAAATCTAGAGACCCAGTGCTTTCCAAACATTGGGAACAACTCATAAACTTCCTAGATAATAATCTACTGACAATAATTAATGGCAGAACTATAAGTGACAAAACTGGAAACTGCACATTTATCTCAAGTCGTGGCTCATCTGTTGTCGATTATTTTATTGTCTCATATTCCCTGCTGGAGCACGTTGTTGACCTCAAAGTAGATAATAACCCATACTCGGACCACCTTCCACTAACAATAAACATGTCTAACTTATCTAATCTCAAACGAACGAAAGAAACCGTCTATCCCTGCTTTGAAAGATACAGATGGGCACCTGATAACACATCCCTCTTTTCGCAGAATCTTGACAACAATCAAGTCTCTACAGACCAGAATCTTGACAGCCTAGTTAATACATTTTCTAAACAAATACTAAACGCAATGCTTGCTGCAGATATGCGCATTAAGGTCAGACCTGGCCGCCCAAAATCGAAACCCTGGTATAGCAGGGAATGCTATTTAGCCAAAAAATCTGCTAAGGCAAGCCTCACAACCTTTAAGGAAACGAACACTGACGTAGACCGCAATATTTATGTCTCAAACAGGAAAAGGTACACGACCTTAATAAACTTCAACAAGAAAAAATATCTTCAGGAAAAACAAGAACTTCTTAAAAATGCCCGTGACTCCGCAAACTTTTGGAAAACTATAGCTACCTTGAAAGACAAAAGCTATATACAAGGAAATATAACAATTTTAGAGTGGCAATGCTTTTACAACAAACTGCTCTCTGCTGAAACGACGATAGGAAGCGACCTATCTACTCTCTCACGAATTGATCCTGAACTCTACTGTGAAATCTCCATAACAGAAATAACTAGAGAAATCTCCAGTCTGGCAAATGAAAAAGCTTGTGGCGCTGACGAAATTCCGAATGAAGCATTAAAGACCCTACCTTTCGAACACCTTGTTACTCTAAAA
Source organism: Cordylochernes scorpioides (assembly GCA_030710605.1). Lineage (NCBI taxonomy): Eukaryota > Metazoa > Arthropoda > Arachnida > Pseudoscorpiones > Chernetidae > Cordylochernes > Cordylochernes scorpioides. Next base: position 12,973,765 of record CP092882.1, on the reverse strand, counting down.
AATATATTCAACAGAATCATTAATTCTGGTTCATATCCCTTAATATGGTCTAAATCTATCATCCATCCTATTTTTAAAAGCGGTGACCGGGATAATCCATCAAACTACCGCGGAATTGCCCTTATTAGTAATCTGTCAAAACTTTTCACATCAATACTAAAATCGCGATTACGCAACTGGATTGAAGGTAGATCAATTATTCCAGAAAACCAGGCCGGATTCAGAAAAGGCTACTCCTGTCAAGATCACATATTCACACTGTTGTCCTTGATACAGCTGACTCTCAGACGTAAAAGAAGAAAACTCTATGCTTTTTTTGTGGACCTAAAAAAGGCTTTTGACACTGTTCCCCACTCACTTCTGTGGTCAAAATTGGGTGAATTAGGTCTGGATTTCCGCTTTGTTAACCTTATCAGGAACTACTTCGAACAAATGACAACGACGGTGAGATGGAATGGACTATTTACTGAACCCATCAAAATCCGATCGGGAGTGTTACAAGGAGAACCCTTATCACCCTATCTATTTATACTCTTTGTAACTGATTTAATCAACATTTTTAATGACTCTACTCTACCAGGCATATACCTCCCTAATTTTGGAACGGTCCACCTTTTGATGTATGCCGACGACATAATTCTCATAGGAGAATCAAAAATCAATCTACAATTAAAAATCAACATGTTGAAAAAATACTTCGAAACAAATCATCTAACCCTGAACGAATCAAAATCCAAGATAATGGTTTTCCGAAATGGTGGCCGCCCTGCAAAATCGGACAAATGGTTCTGGGGAGACCAACTGTTGACAGTGACATCGAAATATCTCTATCTTGGCTATCCCCTCACAACAACAATCTCGTTTAGTCAAGTGGCTTCATACTTTAAAGGCAAAGCGCTTGCAGCTACCGGCGAAGTATGGAAAATTATGGAGAAATCCAGGTTGAATTCATTTGGTTCATCAATGAAACTATTAGACTCGATTATCCTGTCAACTCTGCTGTATTCTGCTCCAATTTGGGCAAACGAAAAGTACAAAATCTTGGACCAAATTCAGAATAACTATCTCCGACGACTATTGAACTTGCCGAGTAACACACCAGGCTACATACTACGCATGGAAACCGGACGCTTCTCACTAGGAGTCACAGCAACCAAACTAATTCTAAAGTTCTGGTTAAGAATATTAAAAATGGAAAAATCCAGATTGCCCGCAATCTGTCTAGCCCAATTATGGGAAACGTCCACTCTGACGAATGCCTTTATAGGTTTTACAGAAAATTTAATGAATATCCTAAACTCAACTGGATTCATGTGGTTAAAGAATTGTTCAGACCCCAATATTCTACAGAAAGCAATACCTCAAATTATCAGAATCACTATAGAACAGTCTATCCAAACCGACCAATCAAGAATAACCAATTCGAAGCTACACACACACTACAAATATTTACATAAAACATTCGCAGCAGAGAACTATCTACTAAGTGAACTCCCACTGCCGGCTAAACGCCTCATTGCGCAATTGAGAATTCTATTTGTTTTATATCGAGAAGACCATATAAAATATCTAAGGACAGAAGACTTGTATTGCCAACTATGCAAAAATAGAACCGAAAATGAATTAGAACATTATATATTTGAATGCATGCCTCTTGACACGGAAAGAAAAATACTCTTCTCTAAGATAGGCCATACACACTTCACATTATATTCTTTATTATCCAACTTTATAGACAATAGTTCAGTAGCTCTAAATCTATATAACTTCCATAAAAATGCTGTAAAAAAGAAAGACTTAACCGAACATTCAAACATACCAAAAATTTCTGTTTGATGAGAAAGACAGAACCAACATCCAATTATTTGTTTAGGCAGATACGATAAGTTAACAATGATAAAACGGTGTTTACCTTACAACCCTGAACACGAGGATTTCCTGGGAAATCTCTTAAAGATTTCTTAAAAAATACATGGCCCACCTGTGCTGTGTGAGAGCTTAAATGGTCTTGCTCCATATGTAAATACCTGTTTTCTTTCCTCTTTTCGCTCTCCACTTCTCCCATCCATATTTCCAAAAATTTTTTTTTTTTTTTTCTCTTTTTTTGATTTTTTTTTTTTATTCTTCTTATTTTTTATTCTTTCTTATAATCTGTATATATTTACCAAATGTATATAATCTTTCTCCATTTTTTATTTCCCACTTTCATAGGTTTCTCCGTTTTGTAACCCCAAGGAGAATCCTCTGTAAGACCTGTGTGTCTTAATAAAGGCTTTTGTGTGTGTGTGTGTGTATGTTGGAGCAGTAGAAGAAATCTAAGGCAACATCAGAATCAGCTGGAAAATATACATCAGATAGGAGTCCAAGAAGAGGAGGAAGAGTATGTCCAGAAAATTATAAGCGTGACGATACCTGTGTATAAAATTAATTTTGCCTCAAGTGACCCTCCATATCTGATGGAGTTAAAAGTAGTAGGAAACTTTATTAAATTTGAAATGGATACTAGTGGTCTAACACTGATATCGGAAAAGGATTTTAAAAATAGTCTTCCACATTTGAAATTGGAAAAAGCGAGTATTATTGTAAGAACTTATGATGGTACCGTGGTACCCATTCTGGGTAAAATCAATGTCAAAGTGGAGTGTCAATATATGACTTACAAACTTAGAGCGTTGGTGGTGAAAGGAGAAAAGAGGGATTTGATAGGAAGAGAATGGATAAATAGATTGAATTTGGGCTGTTTCGCGGTGAAACATATACCTGTGGAAATTACCATTGAGGAAATTTTGAAGTAAAATCAAGCCTTATTTGTGGAGACAACTGAACCAATAAAAGGTTTCACATTTTCAGTAAACATGTGTGATGTGAATCCAATTTTCCATAGGGTTCGTCCGGTGCCTTTCGCCATTAGGCCAGCAGTTACTGAAGCATTAGACAAAATGGTGGCTAAGGGTTATCCATGTGAGGTGGCGAGCAGTAAATGGGCCACTCCAGTGGTTGTAGTGCAGAAGAAAAATAAAGAGATCAGAATTTGCTGCGACTTCAAGGTAACTCTAAATAGATATTTGGACACTGCGGTCTATCCCCTTCCCACACAGCAAGATTTATTCTCCACATTGGCCAAGGGAAAATACTTTTCTAAATTGGACTTGAGGAACGCTTATCTGCAATTAGAGGTGGACCCAGGTTTAAGAGAATGCCATTTGGATTGGCAAATGCGCCCAGTTATTTTCAATCTGTAATAGATAGGGTTTTGTCGGGTATAGGAGGCGTAATTTGCTATATTGATGATGTCCTTATAGCCACACCATCAATTGAAGAACATCTGGCGTTGTTGAAGACTATATTTGCTCGCTTGGAAAAGTATAATATCAAACTAAAGAAAGAAAAATTCCTATTTTTGCAAAAATAAATTGAATATTTAGGACATCTTGTCACAGAAGAGGGCATCAGACCTTTGAATTATAAGGTACAAGCAATACAGAAAGCTAAAACGCCTACAAATATCTCTGAATTAAGATCATTTCTTGGTTTAGTTAACTTTTATGGGAAGTTCATACCCAATTTGCCAGAGCTTTTAAAGCCTCTTCATGAGCTTCTTCACAAAAAACGTCCTTGTTTTTGGACAAAGGAATGTGGAGAGGCCATTGACAAGTGCAAGAATTGCATTACCTCTGAGAGGGTGCTAGTCCCATATGATACGACTTTGCCAATGTGTTTGGCCACTGATGCATCGCAGATTGGAGTGGGCGCTGTGTTGTCACATATTATAGAAGGCCAGGAGAGACCGATTATGTTTGCCTTACAGACTTTATCGGAGCAGAACATAATTATTCTCAGATTGAGAAGGAGGCTCTAGCCTTAATTTATGGAGTAACCAAGTTTTGTCAATTTATTTATGGAAGAAAATTTATCCTTATTACAGACCATAAGCCATTGGTGACCATTTTGGGCCCAAGATAAGGAATCTCCACCTTATCTACTTCAAGATTGCAGCGTTGGACGCTTATTTTGTCAGCTTATACTTACGATATTAAATTTCGAAGAACTCAAGATCATGGGAATGCAGATCTTCTGTCACGTTTTCCTGTGGGTTGTGAAGAAATTCCAAGACTAAATAATGTCTATGCTTTATTCTATGTGGAAGAATTGCCAATCACAGCAGAGGAAATTGCCACGGAAACTGAAAAAGACGAAGTGCTCTCATTGGCCAAATTTTATACTCAGCAAGGCTGGCCTGAAAAGGTGGGCTGATCACCTCAGACCTTATTTTCAAAGGAAACTTGAGCTAACTGTAGATGGGGAGTGTTTGGTTTGGGGAATGAGAGTCGTCATTCCACCATCTCTCAGAATAAAAATGTTGAACTATCTTCATGAGACTCATTCCAGTATAAACAAAATGAAGGCTGTAGCAAGATCACATTTTTGGTGGTCAAATCTAGATACCCAAATCGAGTTTTTGGTGAATAAGTGCAGAAGCTGTCAGCAATCCCAGGATGGGCCAAATAAAGGAAAATGGCAACCCTGGAGATAGTCAACCAGACCTTGGCAAAGAATTCATATTGATTTTGCAAATAAGGAAAACATCAATTTATTAATAGTAGTAGATAGTCATTCAAAGTGGATCGAAGCCATCCCAATGAGAGAGACCACCACACGCAAAACCATTGAGCAACTACGGCGACTTTTTTCTTCCTATGGTTTACGAGGAACTTGTGTCTGATAATGGACCTCAGTTTACTGGTAGTGAAATGAAAAGTTTTCTGGAAGGAAATGGAATTAAACAAACATTGATCCCGGTGTACCACCCGCAAAGTAATGGCTTGGCTGAAAGAGCGGTTAGAACAATTAAGACTGCTCTGGATAAAAATAAAAGAAAAATTGGGGATACCATTCAAGACACCTTATCAAAAGTTCTTCTGGCATATTGAAGCACCCCGCATGTGACAACGGCAAAGACTCCATCAGAGCTCTTTATTGGGCGTGCGCTTCGAACCAGAGTATCATTGATACATCCCAGCTTGGCATCTAGAGTTAGGGACCAGCAAGCCAGGCAAATGAAGTATGATCGGCGAATCCATTTGGAAGAATTCCAGATAGATGATTTAGTGTGGTGTGAAAACTTTAGAGGTGGTGATAAATGGATCCCAGGAAAAATTGTGGGCAAGAAGGGAACTAGAGTCTACAACATTTTGATCCACGGACAGGTAAAGGCCTATCACAGGGATCAAATTAGAAAAAGGTGGAGGAATGGTGAAGAAGATGAGAGTGAGATGGAGAGCGTCAACCCGAGCACTCAATAGGAGCAGGTCCCAGTGCCATAATCTCGGAGGTTGTTGTACGAGACAGAGGTTATATGGAGTCGCTGTCGCCAGGACTAACTATCCAGCGGTCGGATCAAGATTCAGAGGTTCAGAGTGATACAGACGATGGAAAGTCATTGGAACCTCTTCGCTCGCTGGACCCCGAGGCCATGAGAGAGGAAGGTCCTGTCCTAAGGCGGAACTCACCTCGAGCCAGGAGACCTCCTGCGAGATTTCGTGTTTGAAGAGAGAAGATGGTGATATATAGCTAGCAATAAATATGTATATATATGTTTCTATGAAAATGTTAATCTGCAAGAGAGAGAGAGACGCAGGTTATCATCATCCCTTTTTTATTTGTTTTTTTGTCATTTAAGGCGGTTTGCAAATAAACAACAAAAGATGTATCAGATATTATAAAGACAATTAAGATTTTCTGATAATAAGAAGGTACAAAGATATTGCAACTATTCTCGTTGATTTTTAATTTTTCCAAAATTGACAAATACCCATTCTTGATTTATCAAGAAAAGCTAACCACGCGTTTCGGGCTGTTGGCCCTCATGAGCGTGGTGCAAGCTTTACCTCAAAGACCAAAGAGATGGTGCAAGCCATCAGCAGTTTTCAGTTGCACGATAAGGAGATGCCTTTTTCTTTTTCATATTATAAATGTATTCAATGCAATTGTAATTGGCCTATATTTAAAGCATTTATATATTCATTGTATTAGAGCAAAATAAATAATGCATTTGAGATTTCTCCAAAATAAAGTTAATTATTTTTTAGTATCGCATTGATATTTTCCTATACCCTAAAAGCACTTTCCAGTTTAAAATTTCAGCTATTTTATAACTATTGTTTCGAATAGATTTTTAGGTGGAATGAAAACATCGTACATTAGTTATTATTTTGGTTTAGATATCTTAGAATGTCTTAATCAATTGTGTGACATGCTAATATTCTAGTTATTATAATATCATTTAAATTATAATTTATTTATTAATTATTGAATGGCAATATTATTTCATGAATTAATTTGATCCTAAATGCCTAAAGAATAAAGGGAACCTCAAAGGAATTGCTAGCTGGAACTATATTAAAAAAAAAAAAAAAAACTATTTAAAAAGTAAATTTTAAAAATAGCTACGAAAATGGCTTAAACTTAAGATGAATAGCATCTTTTTGCAAGAATACAGAGAAGAATAAATGACATATTAACCAGTAATAAACTTTATTTGAGAGAAATCTCAAATGCACTATCACTACTTCTTGATTGAAAGTGAAGTAAAAATGTATAAAATATAGACCAATTTCAATTGATATCAAAGTATTTCTATTAAAAAATAAATTATCCAGAGTATAATAGAGTTAAGTAAGTTAAAGATAAAATAAAAATTTGGCAAATCTTCAAAAATTAGCAGTAAAATTTGATTTTCTAAAATAACTTAGAGCATAAGGGAACTGTTCAAAATTTGTTTTATAGAAACTTTTTTATTAATATCTCTATATTTTCTATAACTCTACTATTAATTTTGAATATATTAATTTTCAATACTCATAGCAATATTTCATATTTAAAATAACAGATAAAAATACTAAAGTAAATTAACTATTCTTTTAAAAAAATCAAATTAGTAAACAAAATATTATCACTAATGACTTTTGACCCTATTTCACAAAATCAAAGTGTCAAATCGTAGAGGTGTGGTACTTAACAAAACTTTTTTCTTATAATATACATTTTTTGCTTTTTAAATTTGACTTATTTTAGTTAATATACTGCAATTAATGAATTATATGTCTTATTTTTAATATAAGGAGGTCAAAAAGTAATTATTAATTAGCATCACAAAGTAGATTTACTTTGAAAATATCCATTTTAAAATTTATTTCCTTTTGTGTTTACACTTAAATTTATTATTAAAAATATTATATTTATTATGTAAAGCCTTTAAAAGTCTAGCAAACCTCTTAAGAATGCCTACTCATTGTTACGGGACACTCCCATTCTGGCATTAAACACCGCGACCTATTATAAAAATATTCATTTATAGATTCATTATTTATAGTTATACCGTAATTTATTTGTGATTTTATTTGTCAATAGTTTTTACAAGGTTATTTTTTATTCACTAGCATTTAAAAATATTTCTAATGTAAGTAATTTTAAGCTGAAAAACACAAACACAATTTTTGGGCGAAATATTTTAATGTCGTTTTTAGAAAATTGTTTTAAAAAAATGATGTGTAGTCTTTTTGTTTAAATATATATAGATTGTTTTGATAAATTAATATTAAAAATATAACATATATTCCAGATATATTATGTAATTATTTCTTGATTTTTTTAATGATAAAAATATAACTTCCTTATATGCTCCAAAAACAATTTATTTTTTACAATTTTGCAATTATAATATATAAATATAAAAAATATATATATATTTAATTTATATATTTTATGAAAATGTTTTTTAAAAATATTTTTCAAGACTTAAAATACATTTTAAAATTACAAATATATAAATTCAAAATATTAATCAAAATTAATAAGGTTTTAGTGCAATTAGTTTTGATAATGCATATATAAACATTGTTTATTTTTATCAAGATCATTATTTTAAATTTGCAAACAAATTTATGCCTTTTTTATTTTTATTCATATATATAAAATATAAAAGAAACATTTTCCAGCAATTATTAATGCTAACAAAACACTTTTCACACACACACACACACAAATTTATAAACTTTATAAAAATAACATATTAATTATATATACCAAACGATTTCTATAAGGTTTTTCAAAATCTTTTGATATTATTATGTTCTATTTTTAACACAGAAAAAACTGGCTGATGAAATCTTATCAATTCTTGGAGTTATCTAAAATTTTCTTTTTTTTTTTTAATGAATTCAAGAAATTAAAAAAAAAAAAGGTAAACATTTCTTAAAAAAAAAAAATAATAAAAAATCGTGTTATTAAAAATAAAACAAAATATATGATTGATCAAATATAATTGTATATTTTAAAACATTTTTGATGGTTTTATTTATATTTTTTAATCTCTTTTTGAAATTTTATATAGTTAAACTTATAATAAATAAAGTTACTGTTTTTTATTCTTATCAATATCATCAAATATAGGAGAACTGTCTGGGTATTAATTTGGTGAAAATGTTGAGAGGGTTCCTCACTGATGAGCCAAGCATTCTCATTCAATAACTTATATCATTACAGTAAGGTCTATAGAGATAATATTTGATGATATTATTGAAAAGAAACACATTGCCAGTAATAATAAGGCACAATTTGGATTATAATACAAGAAAATAAGACCTAATAATTTTAACTTTCTGTGATATTTTTTCTCATTTATTCTTTTGTCTGATGATTGTGACAATGCTGTTGCTGAAATGTCACACACTAATAAATTATTTGGATTAGGTGTTATTTTCGTGTAACATTGCCAGTAAATTTATTTGTTACAATTTTTATCGATAGATGGCAATAGAATTTATAGTCAAACCTCTATTTAATTTAATATTCCAAAGGATAGGTATTGTAGAATCTCACTACACCTAGTTGCAGAGTAAAGTGTTCTTCAGGGAGAGGTGTTCTCTTTCTTGGGCAGGCATTCTCGAGAGAGTTTTCAACTAGTGAAAATGGCAATTTTGCCAATGAAAACTTTGTAGAGAGGTGAAAAGTCACAATTTGGATTATTTTGATTATTTATTTGGTAACAACGCTGTTACCGAAACATCACACACTATTTATTTATTTGGATTTAATCTTATTAGTACAAAGCAATAACGCGCCATCTATACATATAAAATAAAAGGATTTAAAAGCGCTAATATTTCTTTTATACATAAAACGAACTTATACTGTCCTTACTGCGATGAAAAAATATATTGGGAGGGCTTGGACAGTAGGCAGTAAGGACAGTAGAAGTTCGTTTTATGTATAAAAGAAACATTCGCGCTTTTAAATCCTTTTAATCTTATTAGTGTTTGTAGAGAGGTGTTCTCTAGCAAAAGTGTCCTCTCATGGAGGTTGTGGAATAAAAGTGGGCTTTATAGTTAAAGTATTTTTTGAGGATTTGAATAAAGGTTGTAGTAAGGGTTATAGGTTAAAGAGGTTTTATACACTGTAGAGGAAAAACCTAGTTTTGATGAAAAATGTCCTTCAGGGAGAGGCGTCCTCTAACGGGAAAGTTTTCAACTAGTGAAAATGGCAATTTTTGGTGATGAAAACTGTCCTTTGTAGAGAGGTGTTCTCTAGCAAGAGTGTCCTCATGGAGAAGGTGGAATCAAAGTGGGTTTTATAGTCAGTTATAGTAAGTATTCTTTTTGAGAATCTAAATAAATGTTATAGAGTAAGGGTTAAATTGAAGAGGTTATACTTGTATTGGGCTATAACATTTTTTAAAGTAAGAAAGGGTAAGAAACTACATATGACATTTCTAACTGAATAAAGAACAAGTGTTTTACATTGAGGAAAGAGGGGTGAAGACAGGCGGCTCTTCTTCCTTTTAACTTTTTATTTTTTTAAAAAGGAATTTAAAAGGAGGGGGGCCAATAATCTCTTAACATTTCATTTCAATTATTTATATATTTATAAATGTATGTAATTCAACTGTCCTCAAAGCTAATGTCCATAGTTCTTCTAAAATACCCATTTCAAGAGTCTTATCAACAGTATCACTATAAAAGGAAGTTCCAAAAATGCAATATAACAGCGGTATGGTAGATTAAACTGGCGAAACCGCTGGGAGGGTTCACCATTGATGAGCCAGGCCCTCCCATTAATTTTTCCATTGCAGTAAGGGCAGTAGAAATTGTTTAATTTTAAAAATAATCTTACGCCTTTAAAATAGTTTCGAATTTTGATTTCATGGATAGCGCAATTTCACAATCGTTATTATTTTTATAAAAAAACTAAATGAATATATCTCAGAGCAGAGAATGTCATTCCCCTTAGTTAGTGCAAGTAACCAAACAAGGCTCTCTGAATTCTCATAAGTATGAAACTCAAGCTGCATTCTACATACGCATGTACAAGTATATCACTAACTACCTGCCATGGCAATGTACTTGGGAAAGTAGACAAAAAAAATGTTTCTAAACCCTATATTTTTTCCAATTCTTTAGATTAAAATGTTGGTATTTTTATATCTTTCGTGGTGATTTTTCACTTTTCCCAGAAATAGGTGTTGTGAAATGAGGAGACACCGTACATCACATCCTCTGATGTCATTTTTTAAAAAAATATTGCCGGTAGCTCTTTCTTACTCTTCAAGCTAGCAATCTCCTGTGTGTGTCTGTCTCAACTTACAGTACTCTTCATCCCCCCAACATCCATCATGGAACACTTCACTCTGGTCTGGGCAATTCCTAGCTTACAAGACACCACCATTCTATTAGCTCTAATCAAACACCAATACTTCCTTTCATTCTTGATGGTGTATCTTCTTCTTTCTTATCTCAATCATATTAAGGTATCAAGTCTGTAGAACTTGAGACTTTTGATGGTGTCTGCTGGGGATGAGTATAGCTCATTAATTGATGAACCAATACAGTAAATGATGGGGTTGATAATTGCACAGTGTATCCTTCTTCTTTCTTATCTCAATCATATTAAGGTATCAAGCCTGTAGAACTTGAGAATTTTGATGGTGTCTGCTGGGGATGAGTATAGCTCATCAATGGATGAACCAATACAGTCAATGATGGGGTTGCAGGTTGAGAATTGCACAGTGTATCTTCTTCTTTCTTATCTCAATCATATTAAGGTATCAAGCCTGTAGAACTTTTAATGGTGTCTGCCGGGGATGAGTATAGCTCATTAATAGATGAGCCAATTACAGTCAATGTTGGGGTTGAGAATTGCACGGTGTATACTTCTTCTTCTTTCTTATCTCAATCATATTAAGGTATCAAGCCTGTAGAACTTTTCATGGTGTCTGCTGGGGATGAGTATAGCTCATTAATAGATGAGCCAATTACAGTCAATGTTGGGGTTGAGAATTGCACGGTGTATACTTCTTCTTCTTTCTTATCTCAATCATATTAAGGTATCAAGCCTGTAGAACTTTTAATGGTGTCTGCTGGGGATGAGTATAGCTCATTAATAGATGAGCCAATTACAGTCAATGTTGGGGTTGAGAATTGCACGGTGTATACTTCTTCTTCTTTCTTATCTCAATCATATTAAGGTATCAAGCCTGTAGAACTTTTCATGGTGTCTGCTGGGGATGAGTATAGCTCATTAATAGATGAGCCAATACAGTCAATGATAGGGTTGCAGGTTGGAAATTGTACAGTGTATCCTTCTTCTTTCTTATCTCAATCATATTAAGGTATCAAGCCTGTAGAACTTTTGATGGTGTCTGCTGGGGATGAGTATAGCTCATTAATAGATGAGCCAATACAGTCAATGTTGGGGTTGAGAATTGCACAGTGTATCTTTTCTTCTTTCTTATCTCAATCATATTAAGGTATCAAGCCTGTAGAACTTTTGATGGTGTCTGCTGGAGATGAGTATAGCTCATTAATAGATGAGCCAATACAGTCAATGATGGGGTTGCAGGTTGGAAATTGTACAGTGTATCCTTCTTCTTTCTTATCTCAATCATATTAAGGTATCAAGCCTGTAGAACTTTTGATGGTGTTTGCTGGGGATGAGTATAGCTCATTAATAGATGAGCCAATGCAGTCAATGTTGGGGTTGAGAATTGCACAGTGTATCTTTTCTTCTTTCTTATCTCAATCATATTAAGGTATCAAGCCTGTAGAACTTGAGAATTTTGATGGTGTTTGCTGGGGATGAGTATAGCTCATTAATAGATGAGCCAATGCAGTCAATGTTGGGGTTGAGAATTGCACAGTGTATCCTCTCTCTCTCTCTTCCAATAGGGTCAATAGAGGATTATCTGATTATCCTTGTGGGCTGATAAACTTACACAGTTCCTTTTGATACCTAACTTTTAATGGTTTGTTAACCTGCAAGCTCTCATATTTGAGTCTCAACAACTTCCTCAGGGACCTAGTATACATTTTTAATGATATAAAGAAAGTAGATAAGGTACAATTTGGATTATAGATTATAAACACAAGGTAATAAGACCAAATAAATAAATAGTTTGTGATGTTTCTGTAACAGCGTTGTTACCATCTTCAGACAATTCAGTACTTAATACCACATTCAGTACTTTTGTCTGAAGATGGTTACAACACTGTTACCGAAATGTCACACACTATTTATTTATTTGGTCTTATTACCTTGTGTTTATAATTTGGATTATAGATTAGATACTACAAGGTAATAAGACCAAATTAATAAATAGTGTGTGACGTTTTGATAACAACCATGTTACCCTATAGTTATATAAAGAGAAAAACACAAAATAAAATCTTTAGTATAAATATAAAGTAGTTAAACCTGTCTATAACACCCCCTCTTGGGACTCACCAAAATAGGGTGCTATAGAGAGGAGGTGCTATAGACAGGTCACTTTTAATGTAAATCACATCGTACTACGTATTTAAAATAGGGTGCTATAGAGACGGGGTGCTATAGACAGGTCACTCTTAATGTAAATTGCATCGTACTACGTATTTAAAATTGGGCGCTATAGAGAGGGGGTGCTATAGACAGGTCACTCTTAATGTAAATCACATCGTACTACGTATTTAAAATCGGACGCTATAGAGAGGGAGGCACTATTTAGAGGGGGCGCTATAGACAGGTTTAACTGTATATACTAAAATTTTAAATAAAATTCAAGGTAATAAAACCAAATACAAGGTTGTCCCAAAAGTCCATAAACACTTATTATATAAGATGTATGTGTTTACAAACTTATGGGACAGCCTTATAAATAGTGTGCGAAGTTTCGATAACAATGCTGTTACAGATACGTCACACTATTTATTTATTTGGTCTTATTACCTTGTGTTTAACAGCTTATTTTTTTTATAAAAACAGCTTGTTATAACATCATCATTTTAAGGTTCCAATTGCTTTAATAGTGGTTATATAACAACAAGTTGGTTATAGTACATTTATATAGTATACTGGTTATATACAGTAAGAACTCATTATAACAGTCTCTTTTATAACACCAACCTGGTTATAACATCCTAATTCTAAGGTTCCCAAGTCTCAGTTGTTTTAACCCTGTTTACTACAACAACACCATGGTGTTTATAGCATCTTGGTTTTATGCAATGTTTTTTTTTTTTTTTTGCTTATCCCAAGTACACGTGGTACAGGCCATGATAATCATGGTGGGTAGAAGTAGGCGACTTCTTTTACTGTAAGTGCATTGCACCACATGTCTACACATGTAAAAAGCAGTTCGACTTTGCACTTACAAATGTGCCAGAGCTTGCCGTTTAGTTACTTGCACACGCTGGTGGGGTTGGACTTTTGCAAGAATCGGGGGCCATTGAAACATTTTATTTTTAATCAGAAAAAAAGTGTCTATTGTGGGAATCGAACCCGGGTCGTAGCGGTCAAAAACCAACGGTTTAGACCATCCTTCCACCGACCCCCTTTTATGCGATGTTGTTATTACAAGGTTCGACTCATAATGGATATCTTCAGAATTATCCCCAGTTTTTTTCTCTGTTCTTCTCTGCACCAAATATATGCAAATATGTATTCCTATTGTGTTCTATTACCAGCATCGCTGCAGCTAGCTCCAGTAGCAATTCTATTTACTCTGTATGCATCGCAAAGTTTGATAATATATATAGTCTTCTTCATCTCCACTCAATAATCATATCAGGATATCAAGCCTGTAGAACTTGTTGATGGTGTCTTTGCTGAGGATAAGTAGACCTCATCAATGGATGAGCCAATACAGTGTATTATGTGGTTTGGGACTGCAGGTTGAGAATTTCACTTAATACATAGTGGGGAAACCTTGCAACCATTCTGAAAAGTCATTGTCCGTAGATGACCAGATTTAAGTGAGCTCTCCACTAACTGTGACTAACTCCTGGAGCCTACTCAAGTCCCCAACTATCCTTGGACTCAGCTGGCCTGGCTGATAGTACACTGTAAGAACTCCAGATCCAGGGATACAGAATAAGCAGTGTCTGTACTCCATGTAAGGAGAGGCTGCACATGGCGTCTGTTCCTCATGTCAGAGGCGGCCATTTCTTATTGGAGCTAAGTCTGACTGCTACTGAGTAGTTGCTCCCAGTCTTAATGACAAAGGCAGACACATTCTACTTCACCCAGTCATGATGGAGCCCTACACGCCTGATACCCTAATATGATTGAGTGGAGATAAGAAAGAAGACCAACTATCTCGGCTGTTGAAACCTGGTGTTGGAGATAGTTGTAATAGTGGTGGCCAAGTCAATAAGCGGATTGTAGTATCTTTGTTGATAGTATAAAGTGGAATTCAGAGATTTCTTATCAAGTTATTACATCTTAACACTGCTCAGTAATCATCTCCTTTAGATAATTTTAATTAACAAAAAAGAAACTGACTGAAATTACCCATCTGCAGCAAATCAAATAGAACTACAATCCCCTGTGCACCATTTGTTCAATGCCAACTCAATACAACCCCACCTTACTACCAGCAACAATTTTTTTAAAAATTATACAAGGATATAGCTACAAGAAAATAAGACCTAATCCAAATAACTTAATAGTGTGTGACGTTTCTATAACAGCGTTGTTACAGAAATATCATACACTATTAATTTATTTGGATTAGGTCTTATTTTCTTGTTGCTATATAATCTATAATCCATATTGTGCTTTATCGATACAAGGATATTTATAATTAAAGAAGGCATCTCCTGACCACGAGCACATATGCTTTTTAGATGGCAGAGCGCCATCTAGTGGAGCAAAAATAAACTAAACGTTTATTTAGCTTGCTCCGTGATATTTGGCCAACCCAATTTCTTGATAAATCAAGAAAAGCCATCCACGAACACGTTTCGCGCTGTTGGTGCTTGTCAGCGTGGAGAAGGATATTTATGTAAAAAAAAAAAAAGTAAGAAAAAGAGTATTTTAGACTGCACAAATATTAGGATGAATGATGGATAGAATCTAGTAGAACATACTCCATGAGAGGGCATTCACGCTGAGGACACGTCTCTACAAAGAGCTGTTCTCATTTAAGAAATTAGCCATTTTACTAATTAGCAGCACTCGCAGACACTTGGCCCTGCAGCTAGGTGTCTTAGTGTATACCTCTCTAACTGAGACAATATTGATAGCTATAGGTTTGTTCCAAGTTGGATTAAAAAAATTGAAGCCATTCTTTCTTTCATTTTTTATTTTGTAAGGCTAGGATTCAGCCTGTTTGATGACTCCATAAGGATAGTTCTGAAGTGTTTTTTTTTTTTTTTTTTACCATCAATTATACAAGGTTACCATGATGAGTGGAGGATGATGTGAGTCTGCATTGCTAGTAGTTTTTTTTTTTTAGGGATTTCAATATTATAATGGTTTGGGGGGGGGGGGGAGGGGAGAGAAAAAGACAGAGAGAGCTTCTCTGGCTTAAATAGGTAAAACACAAGGTTAAAAAGAGAGACCAACTCCAAATCAATAAATAAGGTGTAATGTTATGGTAACAATGTTGTTAGCATTATCAGACAAAAGACTTAATCGATGTCTGATGTGTGTACTTCTACAAACCAAAAAATCATGAAGATTTTTACCCTTTAAAAGCATTTTAGTACGTTTGTCGGGTTCCTTAAATATATATACAGTAGAACCTCCACAAGAGGACATTCACACTAAAGGATACCTCTATAAAGGACAGTTTTCATTTGCAAAATTACCATTTTTACTATTTGGCAACTCTCCAGTAAGAGGACACCTCTCCCTAAAGGACACTTTGGCTCTGCAACTAGGTGTCCTTTACAGGGAGGTTCTACTGTACCATGTTCAAAGGAGTTGGTGTTACATCAGTTGTCAAAATACATATACAGTAGAACCTCCATGTAAAGGACATCTAATTGCAGAGCCAAAGGGAAAGGTGTCCTCTTACCAGAGAGTTTCTAAATTGTAAAAAAATGGTAATTTTGCAAATGAAAACTTGTCCTTTGTGGAGAGGTGTCCGCTAAAGGGAAGTTCTACTGTATATATATATACAGTTAAACCTGTCTATAGTGCCTCCTCTTGGGACTCACCAAAATAGGGTGCTATAGACAGGTCACTTTTAATGTAAAATGTTTACATTTTAATGTTTAAAATCAGGCACTATAGAGAGGAAGGTGTTATTTAGAGGGGGCATTATAGACAGGTTTAACTGTATTTTTTTTTTTTTTTTTTTTTTTTTGAGAAGCAGAAATTAGTGAAGAAAGGGCAATTAAAGGGGAAGGAAGGATGATGTGGATGGATGCCTGCTAGGAGAGGGGGGGGGGGGGGATATTGTTACCAATCATGTGACTCACTGCTGCTGATGATGGGGGGAGGGTTACTACAGGTTTTTACATCACCCGCTGAAATCTCCTCTCTTCCCCTGAACTAGATTTGCATTGAATCCCCACTTTACATATCGTAGTAATCTTCATTCCAAAACACTACTACTCTTCATCAACATAGTAAGTTTTTGTTGTTTATAGCAGGATTGGGATAGTGGCCATCTTATAATATTCTTTAATTATATCAAATTGGTGTAAAAAAAATTACCTTTTTAAAAATTAAGAGTTGAAATTGTATAAGGTACACACTTTTTTAAAAATTTGTAGATAAGAGAATTAACACAGATGAAAAGATTAATTTATTATTTAGGGTGTTTTTGGTAAGAGCTGTTTTTTTCTTTTCTTTTTTCCTTAAAGAATTTTGTTTGAAGATGGTATATATCAATGTATGTCACTGATTATATAAGTAAACATTAGTATTCACTGACTTTGAAACTTGTGTCTTGCATACAGTAGTATGCTGGAATGCTACTGTTCTAAAAGCTTATGTCCATAGTTTGCTCAAATACCATTTCTAAGATTCCACCCTTCATTACAGCATATATAAGCAGAATGATCCAATACAGTAGTAGAACTCTAAAGAAGTGTTCTGGTAGATTAAATTGGCGAAACCACTAGGAGGGTTCACCACTGATAAGCCATGCCCTCCCATTATTTTATCATTGCAGTAAGGGCAGTAGACAATTGATTTATTTTTTAAAAGAATCATATGCGCCAAATTTAGCTCAAATTTTTTTATGTGGGTACCTCTATATACAAACTGAAAATTATTAAGAGCCGTTTAGTACTTTATTCAGGTGTCTTATACAGTAGAACCTCCATAAGTGGACACTCCCGTTAGAGGACACCTCTCTACAAAGGACAGTTTTCATCGCCAAAATTGCCATTTTTACTATTTAGCAACTCTCTGGTAACAGGATACCTTTCCCTAAAGGACACTTTATCTCTGCAATTAGGTGTTGTCCTTTACAGGGAGGTTCTACTGTATATATATATCTATACAATTGTTAATTTTGACTAATAGGTTTATAATGTGTTGCCCCCATTGTTTTTACTTGTGAGGCAATTCTGTGATGGGTGAATCATCATTTGAAGGAAGTTGACTTCATTGGTTATATTTAGATAACCTTTAGAGGCAACTTGAGGCAGCACTCGCCTTAATCTCCATCCTGCCAGCCACCTGATTGGTTTCCTCTCTCTTGTAACCATGTCAAATGATCCAATTAGCAAATAAGATGGGCTATTACTACAGCTAGTTGAGTATACATACAGTAGAACTACCTCTCTCTATAGAACAACACCTAGTTGCAGAGCCAAAGTGTCTTTTAGGGATAGTGTCCTCTTACTGGATAGTTGCTAATAGGTAAAAAATGGTCATTTTGGTGATGAAAACTGTCTTTTGTAGAGTAGTGTTGAGTTCTAATGGGACTGTCGTCTCATGGAGGTGCTACTGCATAAAAATATATTGTTGGGGAAGGAAGTCATATATATTACCAATTGAGGGATAGGAATTGATCATGGAAGGTTTGTGCAGAGTGGTTGGAAAGGGTGGTTCTTTCCTGGTGATATTCCAGGCCACTTGTAGGTTTGAAGTATCCAGACAGTTAAAAGGGGGCCACGTTACCCATTCGTTGTGAACTCGCAGCAATTGCACGTTTTCAGCAAGTCCCCAATATCATGTGGCCCAAGCATCGGTGGTCAAATACACTCATGGACAAAAATTAAGATGGTTGTACCTTTTAGTATGTATATAAGGATTCAGACACAATAACTCTGAAGGATATTTGATACACAGTGACCTTTATTGAAGACATACGAGATAACCAAATGTGAACAAAATTGCCTCTGTCTCCTTAGAAAAAAAAAAAAAAAGATGGCCGGCGACATCACTTACCACTTCCTTAAATACTATTTTTTTAAATTTATTTAACTTAGGAGTAGATTCTCCTTTGGTTTATAAATTGTAGAGAACCAACACAGTCAGTTGGTTCTTTCTATTCACAGGATATACTGATTTGCATAGCTACGTGTTTGCATACCTCACTTCTGCCCACAAGTAGTAGTTGTTACCTTGAATTTCTCATCAGTGACATAAGTATCCATGGATAAGAATATGAAAGCAATCCCTTGTCTATTTAGTAGAGCCCCCAAACCCACCCCCCCCCCCCCCATACTTCCTTCTATTGCGTCATCATCACCTGTGTCCCCCCCCCATAATTAAAGTTTCTAGATTCTACTAGCTAAATTACCTGGAGGTTCTGTCTGAGTGAATGCTTAACAAAGTCTTTTTTTCCTAACAAATGTTATTATCGTAAAGATAGAGGTTGCCTGGCCGGCATTCATAGTTCTTCAAATAAAAAACACTTCGGCCAGTAAATCTTTTTATTGTCTTGACGTTTCGGCAAAAATCTTTTTGACGAGGACAAAATATTTTTGTCAAACCGTCGAGACAATAAAAAGATTTACTGGCCGAAGTGTCTTTTATTTGAAGAAATGTTGTTATATTGATAAGGTACACAATTGTGTTTCTAGATTATAAACACAAGGGTAATAAGACCAAATCCAAATAAATAGATAGTGTGTGATGTTTTGGTAATGTTGTTACCGCAATGTTATACACTCTTTAGTAGCAGAATATAAATATCTTCTTCTTCTTCTTCTTTCTTATCTCCACCCAATCACACTAAGGTATCAAGCCTGTAAAGCTTGAGATTTTTGATGGTGTCTGCCGGGGAAGAGTAGAGCTCAAATATCTAAATTCTGTTAATAAAATTAGAAATACTTTGCTACATTTATATTACAGTAAAACCTGATTAAGTACAATTTGGATTATAGATTATAAAACAAAGTAATAAGATCAAATCCAAAGAAATAAATGGTGTACGACATTACAACATTGTTACCAAAATGTCACACGCTATTTATTTATTTGGGTTTGGTCTTATTACCTTGTAGATCATTGTGCCAACTTTCATAGTTCTGCTCTCCTTTAAGCTCTGGTAGATGGAGGGCCGACTAGTTGTAACCTAAAGGAATTACACCACACTGTTGAAAAGATTAACACAGAGTGAGAGAAAACAGTGTATTTTTCTGTAATCACAGAACTCTACATTTGTAGAGTGTGGGTCTATAGTAATAGGATAAAGTAACAATATAATTTCTTTGTATTTCACAGCAAAGGTATTTATCTTCGTTCCCCCCCCCCCCCCTCCAATGGTCTTTCTCTTCTTAGCCCCCTTCTTATCTTCTCTTCCTTATCTTTTAGCACTTGAGTGTGTGAGATAGCCGGTAACCTACTTGATAGCCAAATGGGAGGCTGGATTTTTCTCTCCTTATTAATTTTTATAGCCGGCGGATGAAATTATAAGGGAAGACTTTATATATATAACTATCTTTTTTTTTTTTTTTTAAAGAGAGATAATTTTTGTTTTTTTAGATTTTCTTACATTTTTTTTTAATAGTATCTTTCTCTTCAAGAAGGACATTTTATGACCTAAATGGTGTGCTTGAAATATTTGCTACCAGATATGGACTGGTAAGATTTTTTTTTTTTTTTTGCTGATGTTTTCTGTTCATGTGTGTTGGGAAAATGCTAGTTTTGTTGTTGTTTTGTGAATAGATGATTAGCACACTTTTCTAGAAAAATTTTGTTTAAAATTTTAAGAGCGTGATATCTTTAGTTTTTTTATTTTTATTATTTTATAACACTTTTTGTGAAGAAATATATATAGAGAGATATTATAAATAACACAGGTTATTCTCTAGCCCGAGCAAAATACCAACTACCCAGATGATTTTAAAGAAATATCAAACTTTTCTTTTCAACTTTTAATTTAAAGATTAAATTGAAAATATCTACTTGGATCTGAAATGGGGAGAGTTTGGCTCATCAGTGGTAAACCTCCCAGCAGTTTCGTCAATTGAACCTACCAGACCACCTTTCTACTAGCAGTTTCGCCAATTGAAACTACCAGACCACCACCTTTCTACTATTGTATTAAGTCAATCTGCTCTCTTATATATCCGTGGCACTACAAAAGAATTCTTGGGTAGGGTATATAACAAATCATAGCTCTTTAAGGACAATTTAAATATAGTACAGTAGAACCTCTTTAAGAGGACACCTCTCTATAATGGACAGTTTTCATCACCAAAATGAACATTTTTTTCTATTTAGAAACTCTGGTATAAAGACACCATAAAGGACACTTTAGCTTCTACCATCAGGTATTGTTCTTTACAGATTACACAAGATAATAAGACCAAATCCAAATAAATATTTATTTATTTGTATCTCTAGTCTTATTACCTTATGTCTATTATCTATAATCCAAATTGTACCTTATTATTTATGATAGTTTTTTTGTTAATTTTTCTTTTTTATGAGAGATTTAAAAATAATAGTGATTTTTTTTTTTTTCAATTTAAAAGGTTTTATTACAATTTTGACCAAATGACCTACTAAACACATAACACCTTTTAAAATTAAACTAAAGCTAAACTAAATTAAACTTTTTAAAGTATTTTCTATGTGAGTTGTTGAAATTTATTTGAACTAATATACAGTTTAACCTGCCTATAGGGCCCCCTCTTGGGACTCACCAAAATAGGGTGCTATAGACAAGTCACTTTTAATGTAAATCGCAATGTATTACGTATTTAAAATCTGGCGCTATAGAGAGGAAGGTGCTATAGACAAGTTTAACTGTATATTTATATACTCTCTCTTCCTACACTAATTAAACTTGAATAGAATATAATTTTTTCTATGATTTATTTTAAAATATCTTGACCAAATGACCATATTCAGCCTAGTCCTTTAATTCAATATGAAGCAACCTTATTTTTGAAGAGGTTTGTGGTGTGCTATATATGTATATATACACTCATGGACAAAACTTGAGGAAGTGGAAACATTTTTTGAAGAAGACGAAGCAATTTTGTTCACACTTGATTATCTCATGTGTCTTCAATAAAGGTTACTGTAATATCCTTCAGAGTTATTGTCTGAATCCCGATATACATGCTAAAAGGTATAACTTCCTTAAGTTTTGTCCATGAGTATATCTTTCAGAGTTATTGTCTGAATCCCGATATACATGCTAAAAGGTATAACTTCCTTAAGTTTTGTCCATGAGTGTATCTTTCAGTTATTGATTGAATTCCGATATACATGCTGAAAGGTACAACTTCCTTAAGTTTTGTCCATGAGTGTATCTTTCAGAGTTATTGTCTGAATCCCGATATACATGTTAAAATGTATAATTTCCTTAAGTTTTGTCCATGAGTGTGTCTTTCAGAGTTATTGTCTGAATCCCGATATACATGCTAAAAAGTACAACTTCCTTAAGTCTTGTCCATGAGTGTATCTTTCAGTTATTGTCTGAATCCCGATATACATGCTAAAAGGTACAACTTCCTTAAGTTTTGTCCATGAGTGTATCTTTCAGAGTTATTGTCTGAATCCCGATATACATGCTAAAAGGTATAATTTCCTTAAGTTTTGTCCATGAGTGTGTCTTTCAGAGTTATTGTCTGAATCCCGATATACATGCTAAAAGGTACAACTTCCTTAAGTTTTGTCCATGAGTGTATCTTTCAGAGTTATTGTCTGAATCCCGACATACATGCTAAAAGGTATAACTTCCTTAAGTTTTGTCCATGAGTGTATCTTTCAGAGTTATTGTCTGAATCCCGATATACATGCTAAAAAGTACAACTTCCTTAAGTTTTGTCCATGAGTGTATCTTTCAGAGTTATTGTCTGAATCCCGACATACATGCCAAAAGGTATAACTTCCTTAAGTTTTGTCCATGAGTGTATTCCAACTTGCTGCTCAGCTGGGGAAACTTCTTATCACAACCTTATCACAAGATATTTGGATGTTTAAGCCAGTGATTTTTCCCATTGCTAAATTTTATTTTTTCATCTTGTTTATCTTTTCCTGATATCTATTTTCTCTCCTTTGCCAATCTCACCTCAGACACTTTTGTGCCATCGTTAGCTAGCTTCTACTTTGATGGTGATGAATACCCAGTTGTATACTGATTTCATTTGTCCTTATATAAATGTACAGAAGAAAATTCCTTTTTCACTTGTACTAATCTAAATTTTTATCAATACTATTAATTAACACAAGCACGTTATTGCGCCATCTATACATATAAAATGAAAGGATTTAAAAGCACGAATGTTTCTTTTATACATAATACAAACTTCTACTGTCCTTACTGCGATGAAAAAAATATATTGGGAGGGCTTGGCTCATCAGTGGTGAACCCTCCCAGCGGTTTCGCCAATTTAATCCACCAGACCTCTTCTAAGAGCTCTAATACTGTATTGGATGATTTTGCTTATATACGCAGCACTGAAGGATGGAATCTCAGAAATGGTTTTCAAGAAAACTATGGACATAATCTTATAGGACAGTAGAATTACATTCAAATTGTTTTTGTTATTGTTTTTTAAGAAAAGTAACTGATTGCTCTCGATTACTTGCTTATTAAGTTTATGCAAAGCCCTTTCTTCCCCTTCTTTCCCCTTATTTGATACATTGTAAATAACATTGCTGATTATTGTTACTGTTATTCCTCTATATACCCTCTTCTAATTGGAGAATCTGTATAAGGCCAAAAGGTCTAAACAAAGCTATTTGTTGTTAATGCATAAAGAAAATAAAAAAGGTAATAAATCCAAATTAATGAAATGTTTGTGTTTTTTTTTTTTTTTGTAATATGGCATTGTTACTATCATCAGATAAAAAGTTCTAAGTGAATTTATGGTAACTCAACATCCCTGATATATACAGAATTTAAAGAGACTAGGGTCGCCTCTTCCGTCAAAATAGACGTCTAAAACCAGACGCCATCTCTTGACCGTCGCCGCAACTAGCGGCCTTGGGTCGGTGACAAAGCCACAACACCAGCTTTGGCTAACTGACAAGCGTCCACCTAGAGACCATGGTTTCGGGCTAATGGCCCTCGTCAGTCTAGGGCGGACTTTACTCCATGAGATCCACACGGGAGAGGCGACCCTAGTCTCTTTAGATCAATTTCCTCCTGGCAAAATTTCCATCTATATACAGTATTATGTTGAGCATTCTCAAAATCTTTACCTACCATCAATGTGAAGGCTTTCAAATTCTAAAACTATTAGCCTCTCCTTGCTATACTTTTCCCTTTAACTCAGAACAACCAGGATGTTGCTTACTACGATGTACATATAGTTAATCCTATTCTGGCACAATTTAAACTTAAAAACATGCTGTGATATTAATAAAAGAAAATATGACCTAATCCAAATAATTTATTAGTGTGTGACGTTTCGGCAACAACATTGTCACCATCATCAGACAAAAGAATAAAACAGATTTATTCTTTTGTCTGATGATAGTGACAATGTTGTTGCCGAAACATCACACTAATAAATTATTTGGATTAGGCCTTATTTTCTTTTATTATAATCTATAATCCAAATTGTGCTTTATCATGCTGTGATATATTTTCTTATTCAGTACTTTTGTCTGAAGATGGTCGCTGTTACCGAAAAGTCACACACTATTTATTAATTTGGATTTGGTCTTAATTACTGTGTATTCATTGTATTCTTGTTATCTTTCCATTTTTCTGTTGAAGAATTGTGTTTGAGATAGTGTTGATAATGCTTATGTATGTATCTTCTTAACTCCACCCAATCTTATTAGGGTATCAAGCCTGTATATGTAAATATGTATGTATATGTATACACTAATACCTCGCTCTGTGTCGTTTCGTTTTGCGTTGTTTTGGATTCAAGTCTTTTATTTTTTTAAAATTTTTTTTCCCTAAAATATGGCAACACCTTTATTTTGATTGCGCCTTCACATATTTTCACTTTGCGTCGTTTCAATTTGCGTCGTGTTTTTTTGGAACATAACCCCGACGCAAAGCGAGGTATGAGTGTATATGTATGTGTGTATGAATATTAGTAGTAGTAGTATATGTAAATAGAAAAATCTTGAATTTTTAAATAAATAGTCTGTATTACTCCACTTAACTTGATTAGCTAGTAAAAGAACTTCTTTTTGCTCAAAAGCTTACTTTTTTCACAATGAAAAATAAACTTATTAATATATATTTTTTTAATTCTATATTACTATTGACAATTTTTTACCTAATATTAATATAGTAGAACATACTCCATGAGAGGGCACATGCTAGAGAACACCTCTCTACAAAGGACAGTTTTCATTGCCAAGATCACTATTTTTACTATTTAGCAACTCTCCTGTAAGACGATATCTCTCCCTAAAGGACATTCTGGCTCTGCAAATAGGTGTTGTCCTTTACAGGGAGGTTCTACTATAATAGCAATGCAATTTTGATAAAGCACAATTTTGATTATAGATTATGGCTACAAGAAAATAAGACCTAATCCAAATAAATTAATAGTGTGTGACATATTGGTAACAGCGTTGTTACCATCATCAGACATTTATTCTTTTGTCTAATGATGTTAACAACGCTGTTACTGAAACGTCACACACTATTAATTTATTTGGATTAGGTCTTATTTTCTTGTAGCAATGCAATTTTGTTTTATATGTAATTACTAGCCGAGTGGCCCGGGCAACGCCCGGGTTTTACCCGACTGGACCCGGCTTCGCCTGTGTAGTGTTCGAGCGAGGTTTACTCATGAATGAATAGAGGCCCCAACTGTTTGTAAACTCAATGTAATGAATTTTCTTTCAGCAAAATGGAGATAAATTGCAAACAGCAATATCGAAAATGCTTGTGAAAAAATCTGAAATATAGGATCCATTTCACAAACACATCTAATGAATAGAGTGCTGTTTGGAGGAGTGGTCTAAACTGTTAATTTTTAAAAACCATGACCCGAGATCATTGAATGCAGATTTAGACACTTTGTTCTGAAAAAAAAAATTGCCCCAATGGCTCCTGATTCTTGAAAAAGTCCAACCCCTCCAGTGAGTGCAAGTAACCAAACTGGGCTTTTATTCTTAAAAATTAAAAAAAAAAAATCTAATGATTAGTTTGAATAAAGGAAAATGGTCGGCACAACCTGAAAATTTCACTTTGTCCACTTCACTCTCGGCTGTCCAAGAAGAAACAGCCAGAGCAAACATTTTAAAGGGCACCTAATCCGGCATTTACATATCTAAATAGTTAATTTGCATAATTTTCTAATAGTCAAGGGCAATTTTAAAAATACCAAAAAAGCAAGACCAAATAAAAAATATATATATATGTGTGATGTTTCAGTAACAGCATTGTTGCCATATAAAGACAAAATTACTGAATGTATTCAGTACCTTTGTCTGAAGATAGCCAAAATGTAACTGAAACCACACATAATGTAATTATTTGTATTCGGTCTTGCTTCCTTTTTTTTTTAATTATCCCTAGTACGCGTGGTACAGGCCATGATAACCATGGTGGGTAGGTAGCGACTGCTTTTACTGTAAGCGCACCACATGTCTACAAATGTGATACATTGCTACCAGCTAAATGCATTTTCACTATGGTGTGATTGCCACATGATGGATCTGTAGACACATTATAATCTCTCCAGAGCTTAAGGTAGCAAACAGTACTTTCACATTATATAAATATCAATGCCAAAAGCCAGAGTTATGATAGCTGTTGCAGTGTAATGTAGACCTGCAGGATGGGAAAAAGCAATATTATTTCCGGCTTTAATTTTAAAAGTATTATGAAACGTTCAAAATATAATCTTAACTTTTGAAGAATGAAAAAATGCTAACTTGATGTGTATTAATTTAGTCTAAAAACAAACAGCATGTAAAAGTAAGCACCAATCGAAAGCATTTATTAGCTCTAACAGTGCTGCCCCCAGCGGTAAAAGACTGGAGCTAACGCTTCACGGGTTGGTAAAGTTTATGTTAATAATACATTAACTTAACAATATTCCATGTCTTGCTAACACAAATTTTAAAAATAATATGCATAAAAATAATGCAATTCTTAAAATCATAAATGAAGCATCATTAAATTAAATGGGAGAGAAATGGTGTTCCAAAATTTTTTTTTGTTGTAAAACTTTGACCTTTATATTTTTACAAATTCTTAATGTATATAACCCAAACCAAATTGTCTATAAAATTCTGCAAACAAATATAATATTATAGAGGCATGAAAATACCAATGGTGTAAAAATCAAAACAGCAAAGTTATCCTGATAAATGCAATGAGCTATGATAAGGTGTGTTGCAGGCTAACAAAAACCTTAATTGAACCAGAAATGTTGATACCATAAAAAAAAATAAAAAACAATTTTCAAGAATAGAGTTATGTAAATGAATTAAATGTGAAAAAATTAAAATAAAATAAAGTAAAAAAAGCTTTATTGATGAAACTACAGTAGAGCAATAATGATAACAAATTATTCACAAATTATGTAGTTACAAAAGTCAAGCTTCCCAAAATCATTATTCGAAGAAATCTCTTTCAAATTTGTCAAAATCTATATCAAAGCCCCCTGATAAACAATATTGCGTGTCTTGCTAAAAGTAGAACTAAAGACAAATAAATTTTTAGGGCTGGAAACACGGGAGCATGCTACATAGAGTTGCCCATGCGAGAAACAGGGAGACTCAAGATGCACACCAACTACTTGCAATGTTTGACCCTGAAGCATGTTGAACCCTAGAGCTATTGGAACGCTGAGAAAGATTGCTTCTCCTATGGCTTGGAATACCTACAAACACAAAGCATTAGTAAAAATAAAAATAAGGATAACTGAAAAATGTAAAACATAAAGGACTGAGATTGAAGAAAAAAATTCAAAAATAGTGTATTAAAATAAGCGCGACTCATGACTAAGGCCAAAATAAAAAAAAGCATAGAAATAATCTGAAAGGAGGGGAAAAATGCATAAAACTCAGTGAAAACGTAAAACAACTGATTAAAAAAAATCAAATGGAAGAAGACGTAAAAAAAAAAGTATAATTAGCTGAAAAAATATGCACAATAAATATGAGTAGAACATACAAAGATATATATGAGCAGCTACATATTATGAAGCAGATAAATCTAAATACAACCTAAACAAATGACAGCAAAACAAAAAAAACAAAAAGACAATGGAAGAAGGCCTAAAAAAAAGTCTAATTTGGTTGAAAAAACTGCCCAATAAATTGAGCCTATATAGATATATGGACCCGGCTTCGCCCGGGTATTGTTCGAGTGGGGTTTACTCTTGAATGAATAGAGCCCCCAACTGTTTTAAAACTTAAAGTAAAGAATTTTCTTTCAGCACAATGGAGATAAACTGCAAATATCAAAATTAAAAATTCTGGTAAAAATAATCTGAAATATAAGATCAATTTCACAAACACATCTAATGAATAGAGTGCATTATTGGAGGAGTGGTCTAAACTGTTGATTTTTAAAAACCACGACCCGGGATCATCGAATCCAGTTTTGGGGAATTTGTTCTGAAAAAAATTGCCCCAATGGCCCCTGATTCTTGAAAAAGTCAAACCCCTCCAGTGAGTGCAAGTAACCAAACTGGGTTTTGGTATCTAAAAAAATGAAAAAAAAAATCAAATGATTAGTGTGAATTAAGGGAAATGGTCCTCGCAACCTGAAAATTTCACTTTCTTCACTTCACTCTCGGCAGTTCAAGAAGAAACAGCCAGATTAAACATTTTTAAGGGCAACTAATCCGGCATGTACATCTATAGTTAAACAACTTTTAAAAATGTAATATATCTGCAATACTGAAATACCCAGACTTGGATTATTTTTTTATTAGGTTATTGTTGGCAGTTTTAGAAAAATGTGGGAAATTAGATATTTTTACAAAAGAATGTGCTTTTTAAAATGGCATAAAATAATTAGGAAATTTGCATCATTTTCTAATAGTCAAGGGCAATGTTAAAAATACAAAAAAAGCAAGACCAAATAAAAAATAAACGAATTATGTGTGATGTTTCAATAACAGCATTGTTACCTTATAAAGACAAAATTACTGAATGTATTCAGTACTTTTGTCTGAAGATGGTAACAATGCTGTTTCTGAAACCACACATAATTTATTTATTTGGATCTGGTCTTGCTTCCTTGTGATTTTTATCTATATTTCAAAATATACCTCAATTCTTTTTTACCTAAAAAGCTTTACATATATATTGCCAAGACCATAAATAAAGGTAAAATGTCAAATGAGTTATTAATTAACCCTATATGGGTCAGGACAAGTGAAAATAAGGCCAACAATAGAAATATCTTTCAAAAAAATTAAATTTGAACGCTAGCTTCACACAGGGCACAAAATTTGCTACCAGCTACATGCGTTCTTTTTTACTATGGTGTGATTTCCACAGGATTGATCTACATTATAATTTCTCCAGAGCTTAAGGTAGCAAACAGTACTTTCACAATAAATAAATATCAATGCCAAAAGCCAGAGTTATGATAGCATGTTGCAGTGTACTGTTGACCTGCAGGATAGGAAAAAAGCAATATTGTTTCCAAAGACTTTAAGTTGAAAAGTATTATGAAACGTTAAATATATTATACTTACTTTTAAAAGCATAAAAAAAGCTATCTTGTAGTTTATGGTAATACAAAATACTACAAAAAATGTTTAGCCAACCCTCAAATAAAGCAGTTACTGAAAATTCATTGCTGCTGCTTACAATATAAATGCTATTAGAGCATAAACATATTACATGGAACAAACATATAGTAAAATATATGTAGCAAGTTATATTGTAAAACATACTCTTTTCAATAAATATACTTTTTACAACTTTAATAAAATTTATACGCACTCTAAATATAAGAAAGAAAAAAATAGAATACTGTTCTAAAAATAATATACCTTATGAGATAAAATAGTACACTTATCTTTAAAAATGTAGATCGTTATATTTACACTAATTAAAATTAAACGAAGCAAAATATATGAATAAGCTGCGAAATAAATAATAATTCCAATTAATTTAAATTGAAAAAATATTACTAAATGATTAAATAAAATCTACCTTCTAAAAAGGAAAAGAAAGTTTTTCGAAATGCAATTTTTGTGCTTTTAGCCTAAATGTTAAACCAAAACCTCAACTCCCTACGTGCGAAATTTCACAATACAGTTTTAATTAACCCAGGTTCCGGGGGCGTATTTATTTGATAATGATCGATTAAAATTATTTTCAAAGAGTTTAAATATATAAAAATAATCTTACCTTTTAAAGACACACATTAATCGGGTAAAATTACAAAACAACAACGTGTAAAAGTATTAACCAATCAAATTCATTTATCGTCGCGACCAGTGCGCCGCCAAGCGGTAAAAGGCTTGAACTAAGGAATTTTGGTTTAACATTTTTTAAAAATAGCACATTAAACCTTTTCGTTTTTTGAATAGCCTATATGTTAAACGAAATCTTCAGCTACCTACATGCGAAATTCCATAATGATTGAGTCAGTAGATTTTGCGTGATGCGATAACAAACATCGATTTCGCATTTCATTTTTATAGATATAAAGGATAGTATATAAATTCCTTCTCCTAAAAGCTGTAAATAAATAAAATATTCTCAGGCATAAGTAAATTTTCAGCTAGAAGTCAATTTCAAAGCCCGGATTTCCCCCAGAGGATCGCTAGCTAACGGTGACTGATGTGTATTCAGCAATATGGCAGCCATCCGGAAGAAGCTGGTGATTGTGGGGGATGGAGCCTGTGGTAAGACATGTCTTCTGATTGTCTTCAGCAAGGACCAGTTCCCTGAGGTGTACGTGCCTACCGTCTTTGAGAACTACGTTGCCGACATCGAGGTGGATGGCAAACAAGTAGGTTCCCCCATATACCCTACTTTATTGTGTTCTACACTCATGGACAAAACTTGAGGAAGATATACCTTTTAGCATCAGGATTCAGACAATAACTCTGTAAGATATTACAGTAACCTTTATTGAAGACACGAGATAACCAAGTGTGAACAAAATTGACAGTCTCCTTTAAAAAAAACTCAACTGTAACTTCAAAAACTTTCCACTTCCTTAAGTTTTGTCCATAAGTGTATACCTAATTCTACTCTACATCAAAGCTTTTTATGTGTGTTTCCATAGTTTTTCTTAGTACCACGAGTAGGTCTTCTTAAAAGAGATTGGTGACTTTGAGCTGTATGAAAGAGAGAGTTAACAGTTGTGTGATATGTTTGATGGCCTGTGTCCACTTTTGTCTGAAAGGACTACTTAACAAGCCTCTCAATATTATTTTTCTTTTTATTTCTTTTGCTTATCCCTAGTACACGTGGTACTGGCCATGATAATCATGGTGGGTAGTTAGCGACTGCTTTTACTGTAAGCGCACCACATGTCTACACATGTGAAAAGCAGTTCTACTTTGCACTTACAAATGTGCCAGAGCCCCGTTTGGTTACTTGCACTCGCTGGTGGAGTTGGACTTTTGCAAGAATCGGGGGCCATTGGAACATTTTATTTTTAATCAGAAAAAAAGTGTCTATTGTGGGAATCGAACCCGGGTCGTAGCGGTTGAAAACCAACAGTTTAGACCATCCTTCCAACGGCCCCCCCAATATTATTTTTAAATTATTGTAATTATATTTAGTGTTTTATAAACACAGGGTAATAAGACCAAATCCAAATAAATAAATAGTGTGCGACGTTTTGGTACTTTTATCTGAAAATGGAAACAATGCTGTAAATGAAACGTCACACATTATTTATTTGGATTTGGTCTTATTACCTTGTGTTTATCTATCTATATATATAAAATTGAATGTCTGTGTGTGTGTGTCCTCTATGGATTCAAAAACCATACATCCAATCGCCGTGAAAATTTGGGATAATATTAGGCATATCCCCGGAAAGGTTTACGAAAAATAATTTCTTGAATATTTTTAATATCCTTAGAGTTATTTGCAGATTTGTAGCTTTAACTCGCAAGCAGCGCCACCTTGCAACGGAGATAGGCTTAGGTCTGCCCCCCGTCCGGCCGGTCAGTCCAAGTTCCCACCAACCAATCAGAGGGATCAAGAGGTCCTGGCGCGCGGGGGCAGAGTTGGTGACACAGCTGTGCAAAGTAGACAAGAAAAAAGCCTCGCGGGTGACCTCCGGGAACTACGTCCATCTTCCATAAACGACCATGAATTTATTCAACTTATCGAGTATTTTACAAGGGACCGGGAAAATATGTTCACTAGATAAAACGATGATTTTGTAATGTAGAAAATTAGGAAAGACAAAATTCAGGATGACACGGCACATAGGGACCGGGAAAAAATAATCACTTTATCGAGAGATTCACGACCATGATTTTATTCAACTTATCGAGTATTTTTCAAGGGACCGGGAAAATATGTTCACTAGATAAAACGCTGATTTTGTAATGTAGAAAATTATGAAAGACAAAATTCAGGATGACACTGCACACAGGGGCCGGGAAAAAATGTTCACTTTATCGAGAGATTCAAATTTACGAGTTTCAAATTATCAAAATATATCTTTTTTTTTTAATAAGTTTATAGAGAATTGTTTTAACAAATGTTCGTTAGACAAACCTTTACTCGGGTAAAACCTCGGGCGAAGCCGGGTACATCCGCTAGTAATCTATAATCCAAATTGTGCCTCATCATTATATTTAGTGTTATTGTTGTGGTAATCATATTCTTTCTCTTTTCCCCATTTATAAGCATGGGCCTTTCCGAACTCAGATCGGCCTTGAACATTTGAAATAGTCCAGACATCCCTTCAGAGAAGGCTCATGTCTGATGTAAATATATATATTTTTATTTTTTTCTGTATTATAACTTTAATTTTTGCAATATATAATCTTATATGGACATTGAAATAAAGTAGTTTCTATCTCAATCTCTCTCTTCCCTCCTTAAATATGAAGACTTCCCAGTCATCAGCTCACAATGATTTACATCTCCCTGCGAACTGTTTTTCACATGTGTAGACATGTGGTGCGCTTACAATACAATGGTTTTTATACTGGTCAACACAGAAGTAATCCAATTATCCTAATTCCCTTCTTTATGGTTCCACAGAACACTTGGGAGGGGATGGGGGATGTATTTTGCATTTTACTTTATATTACACCACGCAAAAGTTTTATAAGAGTAAAGTGTTAAAGTAGAACCTCCCTTTAGAGGACACCTCTCCACAAAGGACAATTTTCATTTGCAAAATTACCAATTTTACAATTTAGCAACTCTTCGGTAAGAGGACACCTCTCCCTAAAGGACACTTTGGCTCTGTAATTAGGTGTTGTCCTTTACAGAGAGGTTCTACTGTATCACATATAATCTGACATTACATAAGGTGGGGGGGGGGGGGGGGGGGGGGGGGGGGAGAAAACCAAGGTTTAAAGTTGGAGAGTGTCAGTATCAACCCTCAATGAATATAACATACTAATATATCAACAATGGCTAAGGGGGCTGAACTGGCCAGGTTTCAAGCTTAGATTGACTAACTCTCTGCTCTGGGTCTACAAGCGTCCTTGTAAAATGTTTCTGTTTCTTCTATTTATACCTGTGATGCTTTTCTTTTTTTTTTTAACTCCTTGGCATGATGTAAGAAAAATAATCGCTAAGGTGTACACAAAATATATATTAAGACACAAAACAAATATTTCTGTTCTAAAAAAAAAGTATAGGTTACCCCTCAACTTTTTTTGTTTTTCTAGCACGAGCTATACAATGGATATGTTCTGAAACAGCTAACAGGCAACTACATTATGGATGCATCCCAAAAGAATATCTCTTCTTTCTTATCTCCATTCAATCATATTAAGGCATCATGTCTATAGAGCTTGAGACTTTTGATGGTGTTTTGACAACCATCATGACTGGTTGAAGTAGAATGTCTTTGTCATTAAGACTGGGAGCATTACTTAGTAACAGGCTGATTTAGCTCCAATATAAAATGGCCACCTCTGACATGAGGAACACTCAATTTTCCATTTTATCTCTTGCATGATGAATTAATAAATAGAAATAGAACACTGAATAACTCTTAAAATAGTCAAACTTTAATATTCACACCCACATACCTGGCTGCTTACATGGCTGTATCACAACAATAGTTACTTTTGTGTTAAGGATTATTGAGTTGGGGAGAGTCCAAAGTAGAGGTTGTTTCTATGGGAAAAGAAAGATTTAGGCTTATTTAAACTTATTTTGACTAGCGTGAGACATTCAAATGCTTTATCTTCACCTAATTTAAAGGGTAAAACCTATCCTTTTTTTTTTTCCCAATAATTATCAAAGTTATCTGTTAATTAGCACGATTGACTATCTGTGATGGGTTTCTCCTAGAGTGGAGTGTGTGGAGAGACAGTGATGATGTGTGGTACAGGTGGAGCTGGCGCTGTGGGACACAGCAGGGCAGGAGGACTACGACCGCCTGCGCCCCCTGTCCTACCCCGACACGGACGTCATCTTGATGTGCTTCTCCATCGACAGTCCGGACTCCCTGGAGAACATCCCGGAGAAGTGGACCCCAGAGGTCCGCCACTTCTGCCCCAACGTGCCCATTATCTTGGTGGGCAACAAGAAGGTAAAGTTTGTTTGCTGTGAAGACAATCTCACATCACTCTTTGATAGATAACAAAGTGGGGAGAGAAACACAAAATAAGTAATCTTCTATGGGACACATTTTGTTGTTAACTGCAATTTTTACCAAAACCTCGCATTCAATTGCTAAAAAACCCTGTGTTCAGCTGGCCCGGCTGATAGCACACTGTAAGGGCTCCAGGAATACAGGATGAGCCGTGTCTCTACTCCCATGTTAGGAGCAGTTGTACATGGTGTCCTGTTCCTCATGTCAGAAGCGGCCATTTCATGTTGTAGCTAAGTCGGCCTGCTACTGAGTAGTGCTCCCAATCTTAATTCCTAATCCTAATTATAATGGTTTGAGATAAGGAAGAAGAATATATGCCATATAATTTTATTTATAATTCTAATTGGCCTTTTTTATTGAAAAAAAATTGTTGAACTTCTATGAGCGGACACTCCCTTTCTATACAAAGGACAACTTTCATTGTCAAAATTCTCCATATTTCCCAATTAGCTGCCTTATAGTAAGAAGACTCCTCTCTCTCTCTAAAAGTGACACTATTGACCTGAGAGGTTCTTCTCTAGTGAACATGTTTGAGACAAGAGTCTGTGTGTCCCCAGGATCTTCGCAATGACCCCCAGACAGTGAGGGAACTGGTGAAGATGAAGCAGAAGCCGGTGAGCCCTGAGGAGGGCCGTGCCATGGCGGAGAAGATCAATGCCTACGGCTACTTGGAGTGCTCCGCCAAGACCAAGGATGGGGTGCGGGAGGTGTTTGAGACGGCTACTCGGGCTGCCCTGCAGGTAACTCTCTCTCCCTCCCTCTAGTTGTGCCATAGTGATTGATGTCCTTTTGTTTGAATAGTAGCGGTTCTCTATTTATGAATGAATGGAACAGTTTTTTTGGGCCATTTAACCATAACCACTTAAATAATATACAAATAATTTTAATATTTTTAAAAGCACAAATTGACATTTTTTATGAACTCAACTGGTCTAAATTGGCATCTTCTTAATATATTTTTCATTTTCTAATTACACAGCTCTGGTGGTATTGATTAGAAAGGGTGAGAAAAATTGGAGAAAGAGAGGAATGAGCTGGCTGGAAAAGTTTTTTTTTTTTGCTTATCCTTAGTACACGTGGTACAGACCATGATAATCATGGTGGGTAGTTAGCGACTGCTTTTACTGTAAGTGCACCACATGTCTACACATGTGAAAAGCAGTTCGATTTTGCACTTACAAATGTGCCAGAGCCCCATTTAGTTACTTGCACTCGCTGGTGGGGTTGGACTTTTGCAAGAATCGAGGGCCATTAAAGCATTTTTTTTTATCAGAAAAAAGTGTCCAATGTGGGAATCAAACCCGGGTCGAAGCGGTCGAAAACCAAAGGTTTACATCTTCTTTCCACCGACCCCCCCGTCCATTATCATTTCTATCCTTAGGGATGAAGGATGAATTGTGAAAAGTAATGATGAAGGGGAAAATAAAAGTGTCCAGGGATGGGATTTAGTTAGTTGAAGAAGGGCTTGCCCCTGAAAGTTTCCTATATATAAGTTTTTTTTTTTTGCTTATCCCTAGTACACGTGGTACAAGCCATGATAATCATGGTAGGTAGTTAGCGACTGCTTTTTTTTTTTTTTTAACTGTAAGCGCACCACGTGTCTACACATGTGAAAAGCAGTTCAACTTTGCACTTACAAATGTGCCAGAGCCCCGTTTGGTTACTTGCACTCGTAGGTGGGGTTGGACTTTTGCAAGAATCGGGGGCCATTGGAGCATTTTTTTATTTTATTTTTAAAACAGAAAAAGTGTCCAATGCGGGAATCGAACCCGGGTCGTAGTGGTCGAAAACCAAACGGTTTAAC
Source organism: Cordylochernes scorpioides (assembly GCA_030710605.1). Lineage (NCBI taxonomy): Eukaryota > Metazoa > Arthropoda > Arachnida > Pseudoscorpiones > Chernetidae > Cordylochernes > Cordylochernes scorpioides. The sequence continues at coordinate 12,937,583 of CP092882.1, read as the reverse complement.
CAGCCTTCCACCGACCCCCTTATATATAAGTAATTTAAAAGAGTTTCTGCATCCTTTTATTTATTTATTATTTTTGTAATTTGCTGCTCATCCTGTATCCCTGGATTAGGAGCCCTTATGGTACTATCAGCTGGGCCAGCTGAGCCCAGGTTTTTTAGTGAGCTTGTTACTGCTCCCTCTCTCCCTTTTTCATCCGGGCTTGGGACCGGCAAAGGCGGAGTTTATGAATGAGTTGAGAAATCCTCAATATTCTGTAATAATGAATATCTCATGTCAATGATAACACGGTGTTTGCAGGTTAAAAGAAAAAAGAAGCATAGGTGCAGTATCCTGTAAAACCCACAGTGGAGCCATGTGTCTCACTTCCCTCCTTCCTCTATACCCCCACTTACACACAGTCCCCTCTCTCTGCGCGCTACCACCACCCTGAGTTAAACAACACTCAGCTTTGATGTACATACTGCTGTACCGTGCTACCGCAATACCGTCTCTGACCTGGTTGGCTTATATTTGCTGTGTATGTACAGTAACTGGTTGTTTGGTACCTCCCCCCCTCTGTTGCTTTGATGACAACATTATATACATATATATATTTTTCTCTACCCCTACCTACATCCCCCAACACCCTCCCTACCCTTTTTACACATTATATTGGACTCCATATTTTTTTTTTTTTTTTAGGTTTATTATATATTATTATTATTATTATAGGATTAATAAATTAACTTTTTTTTTTTTTTTTTTTTGAAAAATAAAAGTTTGTGAAACTGTTTAATTTTTATTTTTATTTTTTGTGGTTTTGTTTATTTATTTTTATTACTTTGTTTTTTTTATTTGTGTACTCTCTGTAAAACCCCTCTCTATATAAGGTCTTTGGGAGGTTTAAAAGTTTGTGAGATTTGAAATGACAATGTATAGTCTTTCTTAAATAATATGGTAAAGTGGTGTTCTTCCGTGAAAGACCTTTTAAAAAAATCAGGTCTTTCTAGGAGGTGGTCTTTCATGCAGACTCCCAACTGTAGTACAGTAAAACCTGCATGAGAGGACACTCACGCTAGAGGACACCTCTCTATAAAGGACAGTTTTCATTTGTAAAATTACCATTTTTACAATTTAGCAACTCTCCAGTAAGAGGACATCTCTCCCTAAAGGACACTTTGGCTCTGCAATTAGGTGTCTTTTACAAGGAGGTAGTTCTACTGTATTAAAGTGAGTTAGTCAAATAATCTGAGGGGTTTTATTTTCAAATAGATTATTTTTAAGTTAGCATGCCTGTTTTCTATGTGTTTCTTTGCCTGATAGCTTTTTTTGATTTGCCTGGTTTCTTTTTTTCTTTTAAAGAAGGTTTTTTTTTTTCTAAGGGTTTATTTGTGTGGTTTTTTTAAAAGGTAATAGGATTGAATCCAAATATATAGAAAATAGCGGTTTCACCCAGGTGTTTAGATGAAGTGAAGGGAGACAAACAACAGTTCAATATAACAACTGTCTACTACTGAACAATCGTCAGTAGAAACTGTACCATTCTCTATAGCAAATCTCATCTGTGTCAGCTAAACAGCTGCTGAAGATAAATGAATGGTGTATGTAGCATTTATGATGGAGCATGCACCATAGATGGAGTTAAGAAACAGTAAAGGCCAATCAGCAGGGGAATAAACCAGATCTCATATATATATATATCTTATATTAAAAAAAAAAGAGATTTTCTGCTTGTATTTAATTATTAGATCTAAGGGATATGCATAAAAAAAAAAACAATTTGATAAAAGTACTGCCTGGCTTAAGGCGAGTAGAATAAGGAAAACAAAAGATTATTTACATAATGTACAAAAGTTTTGAGCCGGCCAGCGGGAAAGAACAACAACGAGATTTTATAGGGGAAGCATTACCTCTGGCGGTCGATTTAACAGAGTATTTGAATCGATGAAATATAATTTTAAATAATCTATTTTAATATAACATATATATACATACTGTAGAACCTCTATGAGAGGATACTCACACTAGAGGATATCTCTCCCTAAAGGACACTTTGTCTCTGCAATTAGGTGTCCTTTACATGGAGATTCTACTGTATAACATAAATTTATGGGAGGATTTTATTCATATACTAAAAGAGACACCTCTCTAATTGTACATCAGAACAAATGCACTGTTCAACACCCTAGCAAAAAAAACCTTTCTAGTGATGGTAAATAATTATTTATCGTCATTAGTAAGGTTTTTTTGCTAGGGTGATGAATAGTGTATTGTTCTGATGTACAATTAGAGAGCTGTCTCTTGTTTCATCAATATATATTTAGGTAATAAAAAGGCATATATTGGCAAATACATCTTTTTGTTCAATCCAATATATGCCTTTATATTATCTAAAGATTTAAAAATGGATATTACTCTATTTTCAAAATAAATATATATGTATTACATAAACATACATAAAAATATATATATATTATGTAAACATACTTACGGGGGGGTCGGTGGAAGGCTGGTTAAACCGTTTGGTTTTCGACCACTACGATCCGGGTTCGATTCCTGCATTGGGCACTTTTTTCTGATTAAAAAAAAATGCTCCAATGACCCCGATTCTTGCAAAAGTCTAACCCCACCAGCAAGTGCAAGTAATCAAACAGGGCTCTGGCACATTTGTAAGTGCAAAGTCGAACTGCTTTTCACATGTGTAGACATGTGGTGCGCTTACAGTAAAAAGCAGTCGCTAACTACCCACCATGATTATCGTGGCCTGTACCACGTGTACTAGGGATAAGCAAAAAAAAAAACATACTTACATATATAAGGCTAGATATATTATGTAGACATAAACTGGATCCTGTTGTATACAGGAAATAAAAGAGGGGGGTAATTTAAAACCAGGAATAATCAAAATGTGGTGCAATAGGAAAGCTATTTAAAAACATGATTATATATTCTGTAGGTCTTTTTTTTTTAACACTTATTTGGATTTGATTCTGTTACCTTTTAATCAATCTACAGTCCAAATTGTACCATCCATGGTTGTGAATTAAGGGTGCCTAAACATCTTGTGTTAGAAAACAGCATTTCTTTCTTCCCAACTTCATTTCTGTTTTCTTATATTTAGTAATTGTACGTCATCTCTACCTTAAAACATAATTTTATCCATTTTTAAACAGAATTATTCTAAAAAGTATTTCTATATGATAAGAGACCACCTTTTATAAGAACATACTCCTTTTTTATTCTTTTAAAAATGCTTTTTAAAAGTATTTATATATGATTGTTTCACAAGGTAGCAAGACCAAATAAGTAGTTAATAGGTGATGTTTTAGTAACTGCATTCTATTACCATGTCTAAAGAGATCACCCCAAAAGCTCGAAGAGCATGAACTCATGGAATTCGTGTAATCTTTACACAAGGGGATAAAAAAAAAAAAACAAAGAGACCACCAAGTTACAAATACAATCTGGAGTACATCAATGATAAAGCATAATTTAGATTAAAATTATAGCTACAAGAAAATAGACCTAATCCAAATAAATTAATAGTGTGACGTTTCGGTAATAAAATCTTATTCTTTTATCTGATGATGGTAACAATGCTCTTACTGAAACGTCAAACGATATTAATTTATTTGGATTTAGTCTTATTACCTTGTAGTACATCAAGTACAGAGTAGAGGGATCAAGTATGACTTGGTAAGAAGATAGCAGTTCTTGATTTAAGGACTTAAGTTTGGTTATCTATGGAGATTGAACTTCCAGAATTGTTGCGTGGTTTCCCCCATGTACCAAATGCAACTCCCAACTTATAATCCCAAATGTCATCATTGAGGTAAATACATTAGGTCTTCAGTAATAAGTTTCTTTCTATTAAAGAAGAAAATTAGGAGGTTGGTGGAAGGATGGTCTAAACCATTGGTTTTTGACCGCTACAAACCGGGTTTGATTCCCGCAATGGGCACTTTTTTCTGAATAAAAAAAAATGCTCCAATGGCCCCCGATTCTTGCAAAAGTCTAACTCCACCAGTAAAGTGCAAGTAATCAAACGGGGCTCTGGCATATTTGTAAGTGCAAAGTCGAACTGCTTTTCGCATGTATTGCATTTACAGTAAAAGCAGTCGCTAACTACCCACCATCATTATCATGGCCTGTACCACGTGTACTAGGGATAAGCAAAAAAATTAAATAAAATCTATCTAGCTTTTGTGAATGAAAATCCTTCATGATATAATGACTATAAACAATACATGATATTTGTATCATGGTTTTACCTGTAGAAGTGCTATCATGCTGAAAGCTAGAGATTTAAATTAACATTTAAAAGAAACTTATCCCTAAAAGCCATATGTTTTCCCATTTATATTGATACAGAGGAATAATTTATGGAATCATCAACTGCATTGGCTCATATTGATCTCTTTATCCCTAAGCTTGTTTCCAACGTCGTTTGTTTGGACATCTTAGGGCCTGGGTTTTGTTCAATGCCGGCTAATATTAGAGCATTAAAACTACACATATAAGGTGAAAGTTTCGGAAATATTTTGAGAGTGAAAGATTCCCACGTGATAAGCAAATCTCTTTGCCGTCGTATGTATCCGGCTTGAAAGTATGTAAATTTGGCTCAGAATTCTTGTCTAATAGACATAAAATTATGATGGTAAAATATATTGGATATGTAGGTTTCATTTCAGATAAATTGAATTTGCACTTTAGTAAAAATAGAGAAAATGCATTGGCTCATATTTCTATTAGCTCTACTTATCTTCAGCCATCAAAATTAGGACACCAATTGAATAAACCAACACTTTAAAGCTTAAGATCTGAGTGTCACCCACTCTTAGAGACTGTGTTTCCATTGAAATATTTCTCATTTTTGATATTTATTTTGATGGGAAAGTCGATCTTTGCTTTTATAGATAAATATCCTCCTGGAAAAATTTTCATCTAATATATATTACAAAAAAGCGCCTGACAGGAGACCAGTTTTAGCCAAATACACTCATGGACAAAACTAAAGAAAGTGACTCAGGAAGTGGAAAGTCTTTGATTAGCTGTTTATCTTTTTTTTTTTTTTTTTTTTTTTTTTAGGGGACAGGGTTGTTCACACTTGGGGTTAACTCGTGTGTCTTCAATAAATGTTACTGTGCATCAAATATCTTTCAGAGTTATTGTCTGAATCCCAATATACATACTAAAAGGTAAAACTTCCTAAGTTTTGTTCATGGTTTTCTAATGGAAGACTATAACTTCACCATTTTTCTAAATTCTGTAACTATTTACCTTTTAAATTTCCCAACTTAAATCTTTGGTTGAATTGAAGATGGCAATTTGATAGGGAGTTTGTCTAGAATTTAGAAAAAAACAGGTAATTTTTTAGTAAGCATTGAATTATAGTAGGTTGAATTAACAAAGCAATTTTCATGAAACATTTTGTTAAAATCATTGTCACCATCTAAAAGACTTATAGTCAACTAAGTATATTTTAGTGTCTGAAAAAGGTAATAGTATTACCAAAATGTCACATTTACATACATATATATATAAAAAAGGCACCTCTCCCTTTATAAATATGCATTAAAAACAATGCATTTTGTTTATCACCCCCAATGCATATTTAAAGGGAGAGGTGGCTCTGTTAATACAGGACTACCATCCTCTCGCAACCTTATGTTGTATTATATATTACTTATAAAAGCAAAGATCACCTCTCCCATCAAAATAAACGTCAAAACTAGACCTCATCTGTGATAAAGCACAATTTAGATTATAGATATTAGGTAATAAGACCTAATCCAAATAAATTAATAGTGTGTGATGTTTCGGTAACAGCATTGTTAGCATCAACAAACAAAAGAATAAATAACTCTTTTATCTGGTGGTAACAATGCTTTTACCGAAACGTCACACACTATTAAATTATTTGGATATTAGGTCTTATTTTCTTGTATCTAGACCATATCTATTAACTGTTGCCGCAATAAGTCACGATAATTAATAGATTACATCTAGTTTTGCTGTTTCTATTTTGACAGGAGAGACAACCTTTACTTATATGGATCAATATTCTCTCCCGGAAAAATTTCCATCTAATATATATTACAACAAAAATCTTTATTAAGACATTTTAGTCTTATACAGATTCTCAGAGTAGAAATGTAAGGATCATGCAGGAAAAACAGTAATAATACCACAGTAATAAGCATTGTTATTATATTTAATATATATATATTACTTATTTAACAGCTTGTGGAGCATGAACTCGTGGAATTTGTGTAACAGTTAAACCTGTCTATAGCGTCCCCTATAAATAGCGCCTTCCTCTCTATAGCGCTCGATTTTAAACATCAAAATGTAAACATTTTACATTAAAAGTAACCTGTCTATAGCACCCCCTCTCTATAGCACCCTATTTTGGCGAGGGGGCGCTATAGACAGGTGTACCTGTATATTACTTATTTTTAATTGTTACCTTGTGATAGTCTATATATAAATATTCTAAATGCTATAATTTACTATCGAATATTGAAACATTTTTCTGTCATAGTTATTGATATTTCTTAGGATATGCTCTGATGATAATTCTTCATTTACCCTGTTAAATGAATTGGTTTTTCCTTTTAAGAAATACCCCAAAAAAATTTTTTCTCAACTACTTGTAACTATATTCAAAAAAGAAGCTTTAAAGAGTCAAGCCCTCTTATTTATACCAAAAATATGAAGATAAAGACCTTGTCTCTGGTTAGTAAAAATTAGATTTAAAAAAAGGCACCTCTCCCTTTATCAAAATAAATGCTAAAGTAAATGAGCTTACCATATTTGCCAAAGTTTGTATATTATTCCAAAGGAGATTTTAGTTTTTCACTTAAAATAGATTAATATCCTTGTTTCTCTTACATTTTCATTTGGAAAAATAATTGAGCAAGCTGCCATGAGCTTTCATTTAGAATTACAGTAAAACTTCTCTGTAAAGGACAACACCTAATTGCAGAGCAAAAGTGTCCTTTATGAAGAGGTGTTCTCTTACCGGAGAGTTGCTGAATAGTAAAAATGGTAATTCTGACAATGAAAACTGTCCTTTATAGAGAGGTGTTCTCTAGCGGGGGTATCCTCTCATGGAGGTTCTACGGTATTAAAGTGTGATAATCATTCGAGGATTTCTTGACTATCAATAGCCTATTGTTAAAGCACAGAATTTTTTTAATCTAACACATATTGTACTAAGGAACATATTGTGTTATGGATCAATTTGCATTTTGACTTGCATTAGATGTACTAAACAGGAGAGAGGCCACTGCTTATCTTAAAACAGCTTGAGGATCACAGACTCCTGGAATTTGTGTAATCTTTACACAAGAGGATAAGAAATAACAACAACAATTTGGATTATAGGTGAGAAAAATAAGGTAAAAAAATCAAAATTAATGAAATGTTTGAAGTTTTGGTGATAGTGTTTAGTACTTTTATCTGATGATGGTAGCAACGTTGTTACCAAAATATCATAAATATTTCATTAAGTTTGGGCTTGCTACCTTATGATACTCACCAAATTTATACTGATAATACTTCTGTACTTGTATAAGAGCAAGTTTGATATGAAATGTGACTTTGCCCTAAAGTTTTAGCAACTGTCTAATCTGGTCACCTGTGCCCTCTAGTCTATAAAGAGGGAGCCAAAAGCTTCCCCATGTGCACTAGGTGCAAAACCGAAGAAGCCACTCCCCAACATTTACTAAATTGCATTGGAAAGGACAAAAGATCCCTGTACAGAGAACCAAGAAGAGTTCTTGAGCTTCTTTACGAGCATGACCTCCAAGATCTTGTCTAATTTAGACTAAAAGGTTAAGTTAAAAAAAAAAAAAAAAGGGCAACTGTCTATTGTGATTCTCAAATTTGTGCAACCCTCTACTCTTGTATAACTCTTTCTTTAGACAATCACAATGTATCAGGGTATTACTTTAAGAATCCTTCCCAAACTCTATTTGCAGTTCTACATGGCTACAGTTCTACAGTAGAACCTCCCTGTAAAGGACCACACTTAGTTTCAGAGCCAAATTGTCCTTTAAGGAAAGGTGTCCTCTTACTGGAGAGAGTTGCTAAATGGTAATTTTGGAAATAAAAACTGTCCATTTGTAGAGAGGTGTCCTCTAGCGTGAGTATCTTCTCATGGAGGTTGTTTAACCGAATATTATTTAGAGAGTTAATCAAGAAACCAAGGTAACACAAGATCAAATATAAATTGATGAATATTTTGTTATGTTTCTCAGTAACCAAATTGTTACCATCATAAGATAAAAAGTACTGAATGCTGTTAGAGAAAAATCACAAAACACTTCATTAGATATATAGTTTAGGCAAAGTCAGACTTTCACCAAAGTGTGCCTGGATTATGGTGCCGTGATCAACAAAAGCTGCACCCCTACACCCCCATTCTATGAAATCAAGCTCGAGAGCATGAACTCATGGAATTTGTGTAATCTTTACACATGGGGATAAGAAACAACAACAGATATATAGTTTTTGTTACCTTATCATTTCTAATCTATAATCCAAATTTGTACCTTATGAAAATTAAACAAGATAAAAGGGGGTGATAATGGTTATTTTGATATTGGTGGTGAACCTTACCTTTGGGGGGAGGGGGGGAGTAAATCAACATGGCTTTATATAAGACATAGGCATTTACTTTCTCATTTTAGTGATAAAACACAATTATAGATTTTAGCTATAAGGAAATAAGTCCTAATAAATTAATAGTGTGTGATCTTTTGGTAACAGTGTTGTTACCATCATCAGACAAAAGAAAAAATGATAAAAATGCTGTTACCAAAACGTCACACACTATTATTTTATTTGGATTGAGTCTTATTTTCTTGTAGTTTTCTCATTTCAATGTATAGTAGGTACTTTGGTCGGTCACTATCCTAACTTACAATGGACCATATTGGGAATATCAGAGAAACCTAACAATAATGTGAAAAAACAGTACAAATGTGATATTGTACTGAGATAAGGTGCATAACTACCCGTTTCCTGATTTTTCAGGATGCCTTGAATGACCAGTTTTTTGGTCGTTGAGGTACAGCTTGCACCACGCTGATGAGGGCCAACAGCCCGAAATGCGTCCGTGGTTAGTTTTTCTTGATTAATCAAGAATGGGTATTTGGCCAATTCTGGAATAATTAAAAATCAACGAGAATAGTTGATATTTATTCCGATAGATGGCGTAAGCCATCAGCAACTTTCAGTTACACGATAAGGAGATGCCTCTTTTTCTAACAATAATGCTTTAGTGATTGTTGTAACAACTTCAGGCCTACTACAACAAAGTAGGAAAATAAAGCTGATGTCAAATAATCACTATTATTATATTAGGAAGAAAAAAACTTATTTTATATCAAAACATTGAGGTTTGGAGAAAAATATAATATTTATACAGTAGAAAAACCTGCCTGAGAGAACACCTCTCTATAAAGGATAGTTTTTATTCCCAAAAATTGTCATTTTTACTAATAAGAAGAGAGGAAGACCTGCAATAAGCTGGCTAGAAGGGGTCAAGAAAGCTACTGGAAGGTTACTAGATGAGCTAAATGTTTTTTTTTTTTTTGCTTATCCCTAGTACACGTGGTACAGGCCATGATAATCATGGTGGGTAGTTAGCGACTGCTTTTACTGTGAGCGCACCACATGTCTACACATGTGAAAAGCAGTTCGACTGCACTTACAAATGCCAGAGCCCCGTTTGGTTACTTGCACTCGCTGGTGGGGTTGGACTTTTGCAAGAATCGGGGGCCATTGGAGCATTTTTTTTTTAAACAGAAATGAGCTAAATGTGATGTTCATTAACAGATCACAATTTGGAGAATATTTGTCACAATATAATCACTTTAAGTTGACTTGATGGACATTAGGAATACATAAATTAGAAATTCTTCATCCAGTAAGAAGATAGCTCTCTCTAAAGGACACTTTGGCTCTAAGTTTTGTCCTTTACAGAGAGGTACTGTATTACACAGAATCTCTAAAATTGATTATTTCACGGATAAAAATTATTACAACAACAACAACAAAAAAGCCTTTATTCAGGGTCACTGACCCTATACAGGATTCACCAGAGGTATGCATAAGAACAAAGCAGTGAGACAAAGGAAATAACGATATATACAGAAGAAAAGGAAAAAAAAAAAAAGAAGAAAGAGAAAGAGGGAAGCAAGAAAAATAACACAAAAAGAGTAGCAGTAAGAAAGTGAGGAGTGAGTGTCACTTGGCCTTCTTCTGAGATATGGACTTGTGGAAACCATAAAACGCCGTAGCAATATACTTATTCTGGGTCATATTGTCAATTATTGATGGAAGTGAAGCACAGAGTTGCCCAGTTTTGAGCATAAGGGTTCTTCAATAAAAATTATTACATTATTTTTTCAGATACAAGTTAAAAGCATAGTCTTGCAGTTAATTCTCTTTTTGTATCCACCACAAGCTCAACTAGTCCCTATTCATTTTTTACTAAATTTGTATATTTTAAAAAGTTAATTTAAGGCTTTTTTTCTTCCTTTTTCTTACAAGTACAGTAGAACCTCTCTATAAAGGATACCTAATTTCAGAGGCAGTGTCTTTTAGAGAGAGGCATCCTCTTACCGGAGAGCTACAAAATAGTAAATATGATAATTTTGCAAATGAAAACTGTCCTTTGTAGAGAGGTGTCCTCTCATGGAGGTTCTACTGTATTGACAAGATGCCATGTTAATTGTCCCCTTACAAATTTCTTGTTGATAACTTATTTTGAAATGTGAGAGGTGACTTACTCTTTTAAACTTTATGCGCCAAATTTCTACCATTTTTTACAGTAAAGTAACCTGTCATGATAACCATACCTATAACCATTTTTGATAATCCACTTTTACACTTTTTTAACTCACCTTCATCTTTAAAAAAAAAAAACTTTTAATTAATCCCATTTTGGTAGCCATTTTTTTGGACAATTTTATTAATATAGAAGAAAAATTCACTTGTTAAAAACCTTTTACAACAATAGTAAAATATTAGGGAGAGGGCTTGACTTTAAAAAAGCTTTTTAAAGAAATATTATAAAAAATATAAAAAATTCTTTTATTAAGATTAATGGAGGTTGATATATGAATCCTTATTGATGAAATCAATTTTTATTGAATAAAAAAGCTAATATTTATCTTTTTAAAGAGAAAAATCATTATAAAAATAGATTGTATAACTGAGGGGTTTTGTGTATAGAGGTGTTTTTTGTGTGTTTTAAATCCTAAGCCCAATGTAATAGTGGTATTTCTTGATAGATTTTGAGGTTTTTTTTTTTTGCTTTGTGTTTCGTAGTTGTGTCATATCTTAGTATCCTACCTCCTCCCATGTATATATATACCTTGATGACCTATCATCCATAATTTTTTGTCCCATGTTTTGAAAAAAAACTTGAAAGCAAACCCAATATCTCCCTTTCTCTCCCTCCTCCATCCCCCCCCCCCCCCCCCCCCCCCCCAAAAAAAAAAGTTAAATTTTTGCTCTGTCTTGTGAATCTATCGTTGTCTTGATTGGAAGATTTAAAATAAAGAAAGTATATATTGGACACATCTCTTCTTCTTCTTCTTTCTTATCTCCACTCAATCATATTATAGTATCAAGCTTGTAGAGCTTGAGACTTGAAAACCATCATGACTGGGTGAATTAGAATGTGTCTGCCTTTGTCATTAAGACTGGGAGCATTACTCAGTGGCAGGCTGACTTAGCTCCAAAAGAAATGGCCGCCTCTGACATGAGGTACAGATGCCATGTACAGCCGCTCCTAACATGCAGTACAAACGCTGCTCATCCTGTATCCCTGGATCAGGAGCCCTTAAAAGGTACTATAAGCCAGGCCAGCTGAGCCCAGGTTTTTTGGCGGGCTTGTTACTGCTCCCCCTCCTCCTTTTTCATTCAGGCTTGGGACCAGCAAAGGCGGAGTTTTGGACACATTATTTGATGATACATTCTAAAATGAAGTACTTTTGTCTGAAGATGGTAACAATGCTGTTACCGAAATGTCACACACTATTTATTTATTTTGTCTTATTACCTTGTGTTTATTCTAGAATGAAATATGGATACAACATCGCTGGTTTAAAAAAAAAAAAAAACTTTGACTATCTGACATAGTGTTATTGGTGTCTTATACAGTTTGTAAAAATTATTGTATGTGATTGTGAAAAATGTAAAGGTAACAAGACTATATAATAAATTTGTGCTGTTTTGGTAACAACTCTCTTACCATCATCAGATAAAAGTACTGAAAATTATGGTAAAAACTCTGTTAATGAAATGTCACAAACATTTTTATCAATTTGAAGGTGTTTTGTTACCTTTCTTTCCAATCAATAATCATAATATGATTGAAATGTAAGGTAACAAGACCACATCTAAAAAAAATGAATTTTATGTGATGTTTAGGTAACAAATCTTTTACCAAAATGTCACAAACATTTCATCAATTTGGATTTGATCTTGTTACTTTTTGTTTCTGCTCTATAATACATATATATTGTACCTTATTATTAATGATTGAAACATAAGGTAACAAAACCACATCTAAATATATAAACTGCAAATGATAACAATGCTGTTACCTAAATTTCATGTATAGTTTTTATCTATTTGGATGTGGTCGTGTTACCTTTTGTTTCTAATCTATAATCACACACACACACATACAGCTTTATTAAGACACCGGTCTTATACAGATTCACCACAGGAAGAAATAATAGATAGAGCTCCTATACTCCAGGCAGTGCAGCACCCAACAACAGCCTCCAGGCCCGACACATGTCCAATGGCCACATGTTCCTTCATGAATACGTCATGGTTAGCGAATCACTGAACAGGCGAGTGCGTTTCAGCCGTGTTTTAGTCTTCGCTTTCCTCGTCCAAATGGACCACGGCATTCGGCGATTCTATTAATCTCCTCCAATCTAATCTATAATCCAAATCTCTTATCATTTATGATTGAAATGTAAGGCAACTATCATGACTGATTGCAAGGTTTTCCCACTATACCCTCTAAGTGTCAACCTGCAACCCCAAACCACATCATTGAGTGTATTGGCTCATCCATTGATCATCTCTACTCATTCTCAGCAGACACCATCAACAAGCTTGATACCCTAATATGATTGAGTGGAGATAAGAAAGAAGAAGATGTAAGGTAACAAGACCACATCTAAATAAATTAACTACATGATGTTTCGGTAACAATGCTATTATCTAACTTCATGTATAGTTTATTTGGTCTTGTTACCTTTGGTTCCTAATATATAATCCAAATTATCTTTCTGGCTGAAAGTTATTATAGCTATAAAAAATAAGACCAAATCCAAATAAATAAATAATGTGTGATGTTTCGGTAACTGCGTTGTTACCATCATCAGACAAAAGAATTTCATTCAAATCAGACTAAATCATTCTTTTGTATGTTGATGGTAACAACACTGTTACCGAAACGTCAAACATGATTTATTTGGATTAGGTCTTATTTTCTAATAGTTATAATCTATAATCCAAATTGTGCTTTATCATTTCTTTTAGAAAGAATATACTATTATAAACACATTAAACCCTTCATTGCTGTTCTGGCGTATCAGTGCCCACCTTGGTCAAAATACATTTTTTACCTAATGGCAGTGAGTCAATATAGGAACAACAAGATTGAGATTGTAAAACGACATTTGAATACTATCCCGCATGTGTTTCTTTTCAACGAAAAATCTAAATTTATTTCAAGGAGAAATAAAGATTATTTCTAACCTTTTGGATGAGGTATGAAAGAGTGAATTGTGAAGAGTATTGATAAACGGAAAAATAAAAGTGTCCAGGGATGGGAATCGAACCAACAGTGTTCCGCTTACCGGGCAGATGCCATGTCCACTAGGCTACCCTGGACATATCTTTCCGTTCGTAAATAATACATAAAGTAATTTATAATACAATATAATTCGGCTTTGATTGTAAAAACGACATTTGAATACTATCCCGCATGTGTTTCTTTTGATTTTTCGTTGAAAAGAAACACATGCGGGATAGTATTCAAATGTCGTTTTACAATCAAAGCCGCATTATATTGTATTGTATTATAAGATTGAGATTGTTGCTATATTTAGTCCACAATTACACAGTGTTTGGTACGGTAGAACCTCCATGAGAGGACACTTAATATCTTAAAGAAGAGATCACAAGAGAACCCTTGCCACAGAAAAATAAACATACTTTTGAAGAAATGAGACAGTAGCCAAAACAAAAATAAACAAGAACTATAGGATCCCACCTAAGCACAGCTGGTACAGTCGAGTGAACCCAGGAGGAGCTCTAAACATCAGAAATAGACAGCATCAAACAAAACTAACAAGATTTAGAACAGGCCATCTCAAGCCATTGAAGATAGAAAATAACAATAAAATCTACCCCACTTGCCCAAAATGTAGCTTGGCACCTGCAGTTCCAGAACACATTTTGGCTTGTATTAGATGTATTGAACAGGACCTTTGGGAGAGACTGCTGCTTATCATAAAACAGCTTTAGGAGCATGAACTAATGGAATTCGTGTAATCTTCACACGAGGGGATAAGAAACAACAACAAGAAGAGACCTCCCTCTAAAGGACATCTATTTGAAATACAAAAGTGAACTTTAGAGAGAAGTTTCTACTGTTTAAACAATTTGGAATTTACTCTTTCCTCCTTAATTCGACACCCCAAGGGATCTGAACTTTCGGGTGAATTAAAGTTCGTTAGGTGATATCATCACGCCTTTGCCGGTCCCAAGCCCTGATGAAAAAGGAGGAGGTGGAGCAGTAACAAGCTCGCTAAAAAACCTGGGCTCAGCTGGCCTGGCTGATAGTACCCTGTAAGGGCTCCTGATCCAGGGATACAGGATGAGCAGTGTTTGTACTCCATGTTAGAAGCGGCTGCACATGGTGACGGTTCCTCATGTCAGAGATGGCCATTTCTTTTGAAGCTAAGTCGGCCTGCCACTGAGTAGTGCTCCCAGTCTTAATGACAAAGGCAGATGCATTCTACTTCACCCAGTCACGATGGTTGTCAAATCTCCCCACTATGCTGCATCGGCCGTCGCGCAGATACATTATTGATTGTATTGACTCATTCATTGATGAGATTTACTCATTCCCGGCAGACACCATAAAAAGTCTCAAGCTCTACAAGCTTGATACCCTAATATGATTGAGTGGAGATCATCAAATCATCATTATTGCTAATTTATTGCCCTATTTTTGGGCAGAAAACTATGCAAATTTCAGGGTAAAGTTAGCTCATGTAAATGATGCAAATTCCGCAGCTTTCTTGCGTATGTTGATTGAGATATAAGAAAAAAAAACTTGCAAATTTGGTAATATTGGAACCTCTCTGTCTGATAAGGAAATATTTTTTTTTGTTTTTGACTCGGAGAAAGTGGTTAGTAGGAAAGAATGCCAGGCCACCGAGGCAGTTCTAGCAGACAGACGATTTTACGATAGGAATGGTGATTAGACTCAAAAAGGTCTATTGGTCCGTACGTCAAATCTCTACGGACAGACACCTCGATGCCTCCACAGTGCACCGGCTATGGCAAAGATGGTTGGAACAAGGAAATGTGGCATGATTGAGGGGTGCTGGTGCGGCCAGAGTGACATCAGCACGCGTGGACCGACGCATTCAGCTGATGGCGTTGGCAGCTCCACAGTCCACTTCTGTCAGCATTGTTTAGTATATGAAAGACACTCTTTATTCACCCATATCGACCAGAACCATTATATATACGCAGTATGGTCGCCGTTGGCTTACACTCATGGCAGGCATCCGTTAAGAAGACTGCCATTTACCCAATGGCACAGATACCTCCGTGTGCAATTTTGTCTGGAGGGTAGTGTTCTCAGATTAGTTATGCTTCTGTTTTATCAATGATAGTCACTGAGTAAGAATTTGGTGCCATATTGGTGACAGATCCAATCCGGCTGTACCTCAAGACTACGCAACATTATGGTTTGGATAACCATTGCCTATGATAGTAGATCATCTCTGATTTATATTGATGACATTATGACGGCTCAATGATACGTGGATGATGTGCTGCAGCCAGTGACGCCACCCTTCCTTCATGCGTATCAAATACCATTTTCCAGCAGGATAACACCCGATCTCACACAACACACATCAGACAATAGGTCCTGTATGAATCCTCGGTGCTTTCATGGCCACCACTCTCTCCTGATCTCTCACCAATAGAACACGTCTGGGACCTAATTGTGACATTGTTTGCATGCGCTTCCACAGCTGCGTTCAGATGATGAACTGTGGCTGATGGTTGACAGGACAGCCATCCCTCAGGACACCATTGAGTCAGTACCGAGACATGTTGCATAGAGTGGACAGTGATCTAGCCCAATGTATAGGTGTATTATCTTCTAATAAAGATCTTTTATTTTTATTACTGGTACTCTCTCTTCATGCAGATTTTCACAAATTTTTAGCCACTAATTACAGTTAAACCTGTCTATAGCGTCCCCTCTAAATAGCGCCTCCCTCTCTATAGTGCCTGATTTAAAATATGCAGTACGATGCGATTTACATTAAAAGTGACCTGTCTATAGCATCCCCTCTCTATAGCTCCCTATTTTGGTGAGTCCCAAGAGGGGGAGCTATAGACAGGTTTAACTGTATATGGAAAATATACAAATTTAAAATTGATGAATACATTTTGCTTTTATTTTTATGGAAGGGATACAGTTGGTTCTATAGATGTTGTTAAGAGATTGTCAAAGAATTCTATATAGATCTTTCTTTCTTATCTCCACACTGGGTGAAGTTGAATGCATCCTGTCTTTGTCATCAAGACTGGGAGCACTACTCAGTGGCAGGCTGACTTAGCTCCAAAAAAATAGCCGTCTCTGACATGAGGAACAGACGCCATGTGCAGCCACTCCTAACATGGAGTACAAACGCTGCTCATCCTGTATCCCTGGATTAGGAGTCCTTACATGGTACTATCAGCTGGGCCAGCTGAGCCCAGGTTTTTTAGTGAGCTTGTTACTGCTCCCCCTCCTCCTTTTTCATCCAGGCTTGGGACCGGCAAAGGCCTCCGCTTTTACAATTATTTGGGAGATTGTTGATGAGATTCTTCTATAAAAAAAAAAAGTGATATGGATGAAAAAAAATTTTGTTGAATGTCAACAAGGTAGCCACCCGGTTGGTGCCCGTGACAAGATATTAATGTTATCTCTTAAATTATAAATTCTATTTTTTTTTATTTTATGGTGGTGATGTCCATAATTGTAAGATGTTCAGGGTCCTCGTAGCATATTTCCCACTGGTTCCCCGGACTACAGTCCCAGCACGTCGGCTTCCTTGGACGCAGTAGCATGGATCGTCAATTTCTGATTTTGTTGCTCCGGTTCCAGTTCCAAAATCACTTTATTAGGTACCGCTCAACAAGAGCAACCTAGTTTATAATTAAAACAATGAATAATATGCGAGTTATTCACATATTAAACAAAAGGTTAACGCGGAATTAAATTCCGGTTCATGACTGTCGGGAATCGAGGGTGTTACCCACTTTTATCCCAGAAACACAAGATGACAAAGGGATAAAAAGTATAATTGTATTTGACCATTGACCATCATTTATGCAGCAGCAATGTGTGAGAGATAACAAGCCAGTTATCTTTTACCTCTCAATCTGAATATGTCCTAATAGAAAACTTCATAACCGGTCCAATGGAGCCCAAGACCCAACAACCCCTTTGGACCGGACCCAGAATTAGACCGGCTTCTAGTGACCATGGCCACCAAGATGAATCACTTCCCATAATAAACCCTCTGACATCCCCACCTCTGTCTTATCAATTTTATTTTATAATACAGTGAACTATGGCTATATGTTGTTGTTGTTGCTTATCCCTAGTATACATGATACAAGCCATGATAATCATGGTGGGTAGAAGTAGGTGACTGCTTTTACTGTAAGTGCACCACATGTCTACACATGTGAAAAGCAGTTCGACTTTGCACTTACAAATGCACCAGAGCCACACTATGGCTATATAATGAACTATAGCTTTAGTAAACCATAGGTTTAGTTCCATTGGGGTTTGCTATAGAGGGGTTTTACTGTACAGTAGAACCTCCATGAGAGAACACTCCCACTAGAGAACACCTCTCTAAAAAAGACAGTTTTCATTTACAAAATTACCATATTTACTGATAAGGCACAATTTGGATTATAGATTATAAACACAAGGTAATAAGACCAAATCCAAATAAATAAATAGTGTGTGACGTTTCGGTAACAACGCTCTTACCGAAACGTCACACACTATTTATTTATTTGGATTTGGTCTTATTACCTTTTGACCATATTTACTATTTAGGAACTCTCCAGTAAGAGGACACCGCTCCCTAAAGGACACTTTGGCTCTGCAATTAGGTGTTGTCCTTTACAGGGAGGTTCCTTTTTTTTTTTTTTTTTTTCTTATACCTAGTACATGTGGTACAGTCCATGATAATCCTGGTGGGTATAGGTAGGGGACTGCTTTTACTGTAAGTGCACCACATGTCTACGCATGTGAAAAGCAGACAGGGAGGTAGTTCTACTGTATATATATATATGGTTATGGGATTGTTACACAAGATGAACAAATCCAAATACAGTTAAAAACTTGTCTTTAATGTTTTTCTATCTTACACAAGGTAATAAGACCAAATCCAAATAAATAAATAGTGTGGGACGTTTCCGTAACAGTGTTGTGAACAGAATGAATTTCTCATTCAGTACTTTTGTCTGAAGATGGTAACAATGCTGTTACCAAAACATCAAACACTATTTATTTATTTGGATTTGGTCTTATTACCTTGTGTTTATAATCTATAATCTAAATTGTGCCTTATCGTTTTTCTATCTTGAAATTTTAGTGGGAAACACTTATTTTCTTAGACCTCTGGTCTTATCTAACTGGTCCACTTTTAAATGTTTGAAGCCCCTAAACACTAAATATGTTGAATATCCTATATTAAAGAGAGAATCATTACATTTGCATAAGAAAGAATAAGTTTTTGAGGTTTATTGTGTGTAACCCATTTTATATTCAATCTGCTTTAGAAGTCAACCTCTGTCTTAAGAATGAAATTTTTGGATTGGAACCAAATAAAAACTTCCAAAATACAGAAGGCAATAAAACCAAATCCAAATAAATAGTGTGCGACGTTTCAGTAACAGCGTTATTACCATCTTCAGACAAAAAGTACCGAATGGATTGAATCAGATAAAAATACTGAAGTCAGTACTTTTGTCTGAAGATGGTAACAACGCTGTTACCGAAACGTCACACACTATTTATTTATTTGGTCTTATTACCTTGTGTTTATAATCTATAATCCAAATTGTGCTTTATCCCAAGTGACAGGTTTCAACCATACTATTTGGTCTTTTCATCATGTAATTCTTAACAATGATCTAAATTGTTCCTTATTATTAATCATTGAAGAATTATTTGAGAGTTAAAAGGTGAATCATTAAATATATTTACATAAAAAAGTGTTTATTGTACAATAAATTGATAAAGAGGGAGCAATCTCTCGTAATATTTTGAGAAAAAAAGAATTTTTTTTTTTCGTTCATAAATCCAAGGTACGCCCTTTTTTATATAAACATGTTGAAAAATTGATAAAGCACAATTTGGATTATAGATTATAGCTACAAGAAAATAAGACCTAATCCAAATAAATTAATAGTGTGTGACGTTTTGTGATGAAGATTTTGTCTGAAACATCACACTATTTATTTGGATTTGGTACAGGTATTTTCTTGTAGCTTATGTAGAAGAATTGTTTGAAGAAGAACACAAATGGATAAAAATTTTGTTTTAAGGATTGAATGTTTGGGCAATAGGGTTGTTCTATGAGGAATGGGAAGTCTTCTTCTTTCTTATCTCCACACTGGGTGAAGTAGAATGCATCCTGTCTTTGTTATTAAGACTGGGAGCACTACTCAGTGGCAGGCTGACTTAGCTCCAAAAGAAATGGCCGCCTCTGACATGAGGAACAGATGCCATGTGCAACCGCTCCTAACATGGAGTACAAACGTTGCTCATCTTGTATCCCTGGAT
This sequence comes from Cordylochernes scorpioides, assembly GCA_030710605.1. NCBI lineage: Eukaryota > Metazoa > Arthropoda > Arachnida > Pseudoscorpiones > Chernetidae > Cordylochernes > Cordylochernes scorpioides. Next base: position 12,917,458 of record CP092882.1, on the reverse strand, counting down.
TAGGAGTCCTTACAGGGTACTATCAGTTGGGCCAGCTGAGCCCAGGTTTTTTAGTGAGCTTGTTACTGCTCCCCCTCCTCCTTTTTCATCCGGGCTTGGGACGGGCAAAGGCGGAGTTGCAATATGAAGTAAAAAGGATAAATTCTATATCTTGATAATTGACTTGTTGATTGTCCTATAAAGAAAAACTCAATTTAAAATTAATGGAACAAATATTTGTTCTATAGTTGTGATTGTTAAACCATTTGCCTTACATACAAGTAAAATTGATTAAATAAATACTATTTTGGTTTACAGTACTTTTTTGTCTTAAGATGGTAACAACACTGTTACCGAAATGTCACACTATTTATTTGGTCTTATTACCTTGTGTTAATACAGTTAAGCCTGTCTATAGCACCCCCTCTAAATAGCGCCTTCCTATCTATAACGCCCAATTTTAAATACGTAGTACAATGCGATTTACATTAAAAGTGACCTGTCTATAGCACCCCCTCTCTATAGCACCCTATTTTAGTGAGACCCAAGAGGGGGTGCTATAGACAGGTTTAACTATTTTGGTTTCTAAACACACAAGGTAATAAGACCAAATCCAAAACAATGTGTGACATTTCGGTAACAGCATTGTTACCATCATCAGACAAAGAATAAAATAGAATTTTCAAGTGATGGCTTAGCATCAACATTGAAATATTCACTTTGGAATTCATTTTTCTTGAGCTCATAGGAAGAATAACTTCTTAGGTCCATTGAAGTCTATAAAAATGATAAGGTACAATTTGGATTATAGATTATAAACACAAGGTAATAAGACCAAATACAAATAAATAAATTGTGTGTGAGGTTTTGTTAACAGCGTTGTTATCATCATCAGAAAAAAAAATGAATAAAATATTTTATTCTTTTGTCTGATTCTATAATCCAAATTGTGTTTTATCATTGTGGTAATGATATAAATTTGATGAAACAGCTGTTGGTTTTAATATAGACAATTTCTAATGGAAATATTGAATGATAATTTAGTTTTGTTGTTGGGCTAGGTGCTAAGTAGCTAGCTAAAGTTGGTAGTTGTTGGTTTTAATAGTTAGTAAATTAAATTTAATTGCCATCTATCGTTAAAATTTTACACAAATAAATTTACTGGCAATGCACTTCTTTTTAAATATCACCAAATATTATCTCTACAGACCTTACTGCAATGATATGAGTTATTGAATGAGAGGGCTTGGCTCATCAGTAGTGAACCCTCTCAGCGGTTTCGCCAAATTAATCTCTAGAAACCGCTCTACTATTGTATTGGATTGGTTTAGAATATACCCTGTATTTTCTATGGAAGGAAGCTTAGGAGTGTTTAGTGAACTATGGACATAAGCTTATAGGTCTGTAGAGGTACATACATATAATTTCAAGGTATTGCATCGAGCAATTAAAAATTTAATTTACTAATATATATTTGTTATGAAAACATATTTTGCGGAAGAGCTTTTCTCGATGCAATACCTTGAAATTATATGTATGTACCTCTACAGACCTATAAGCTTATGTCCATAGTTCACTGAACACCCCTAAGCTGCCTTCCATAGAAAATACAGAGTATATTCCAAACCAATCCAATACAATAGTAGAGCGGTCTAGAGATTAATTTGGCGAAACTGCTGAGAGGGTTCACTACTGATGAGCCAAGCCCTCTCATTCAATAACTTATATGATTGCAGTAAGGTCTGTAGAGATAATATTTGATGATATTTAAAAAGAAGTGCATTGGCAGAAAATTTATTTGTTGCACTAGCGCGCCATCTGTTATCTAAATTCGAAACTATTTTAAAGGCGTAAGATTCTTTTTGAAGGCGTAAGATTCTTTTTGAAATTAAACAATTCCTACTGCCCTTACTGCAATGGAAAAATTAAAGGGAGGGCCTGGCTCATCAGTGGTGAACCCTCCCAGCGGTTTCGCCAGTTTAATCTACCATACTGCTGTTATTTTGCATTTTTGGAACTTCCTTTTATATTATTTATTTGTGTAAAATTTTAATAGTTAATGGAAATATAGAATAATAATTTAGTTTTACAGTTTGTTGTTAAGCTAGGTGCTAGGTAGCTAGCTAAAGTTGGTAGTTATTGATTTTAATATAGTCAATTGCTAATGGAAGTATTGAATGATAATATTTAGTTCAACAATTTGTTGTTGGGTGACTATTTGCTAAATTTGACTAGGAAGCCATTAGTTGACAAGCCTTCTTATGTTTGGGCCAATGTTCAACTTGGCATTTACGGCCACAATACCATTCTCTCTTACACTTTGAACATTTCATTCCAGAATGAACACCACAAACAGCACATATTGGTTTTGACTCAAGGAAATCTTCCAGACGATCAATCCCATAGCATTCCACCAATCTCTTTGCTTGTTTTACAGTTTCACTTTGTGATGGATCTAAATAATTTTTAATTTGATATTTTGCTATATTTTTCCATTTACCTTTCCTTATTAAACCATCATAAATCTCTGCAACTTGTTCCATAATAATCCATGGTTTAGATGGAGGTAAATCCTGTATCATAATAAATTCAAGATATCTCTGTAATTGTTCCAAACATGGAATTTGATCAAGTAATACATCATTAATTAAACCTTTTAATTGTAGAATTTGATTTCTTCTATAATTTGTTAATTCATACTTTTGTTGATTTTCTGGATCAAGAAATAAACGTAAAAGAGAAATCCATAATTGTCCTTCAGTTTTATTAAGTTGTGTTTCACTTTTTTCTTCTTCTTTATTAGATTTAAATAGAATTCTGGATAACATAAGTTTAATGAATAACATAGGAATGTCATGAATTTCTAGCAGACGATGTATAATACTTAAATCTAACTTGGAATTATTTTCAATAATACCACCAAGAATTGCTACCACTTTTTGACAAATACCTGATTCCATTTCTTTTTCATGATTAAAGAATTCTGATTCTTTTTCATCTGGATCTTTTGGAGATTCCAACCTATCAATATATATTACAATTCTTCTTACTGAATAATCAATAATATCAATCAGATAATCTTGTGCTGATTCTATAGCATCTTCATGAAAAAATACTGTCCCCAAAAGAGTTGCTAAAATTGCTTCATGATATAATATTGAATATAGTGGTATTGTTGACTTTGGATTGAACTCACTTTTGATTATAATTGGTAAAACCTTTTCCTTCCATACATATATTGTTATAATGTCATTAATTAATAATGATATTTTATTATAGGATACTAAAGTATTCTTAACAACTTCTTCTCTTTGTGTTGATGCTTCTACCAAAGATTGAGCATTTAATTGTGAAAGACGTTCATGATAATGATTCCACCTAGGCGATCCAATTTCTTCAATTTCAAATCTTTGCAATGTATCAATATAGATATCAATATCTGCGGGCGAAATTACGTCACTTATACCTGATTCGGACATTTTGTCGGGTGAAAATCGAACGCAGATATTGGTAAACAAAACCGGTTGCTAAGATATGGGGCAGTGGTGTCAAAAATAAATTTTCAAATAAAACATATTTCCTGTTAATTTAAATTTATTTAAATAGGGGTCACTGATTACCAAATTAATCACAGACAAAGTCACTTGATTAAAAAAAAACAACTTTATTAAATTATTTAAGGAAACATATTCGGTTAAATAAATAATAAAAATGATTTTTAGGGCTTTAAAATTAGTTTCGTCTCCATATTTTTGGAAAAGATTCATTCTTTCGTGTTTTCTCTGTTTTATATTTCTGATTATCTCATGTTAAATTTTAAAAGATTTAGAAACTATAGTGAAACCAAAAGTGGGTAGGAAATTTCTCTAGCGGGCTTTGCTAAATTTTCTCAAGTCTAAATTTCGACTCAATCAATCACATTAAAAGATTTTGGTTTTCTAAACTTGAAATTTGTTTTACAGATAGTTTTTAATAAGGATTGTATATTTTTCATTTTGATGTGTATTTGCGGGGATAAGATGGAGCCTTTAAATATACAATCATGGACAAACCTAAGGAAGTTTCAAATTTTAAGCATAAACCACTCTATTTTTGCTTATATACTGGTGGATTTCCCATACATGTAAATTCAAATGTTCTCCATAAAAAATTAAAAATGAAATAAAATATGATAATTAACAATTTATGTAATACATATATACTTATATAAAAAGTAAAACTTCCTTACGTTTTGTCCTTGAGTAAAATTCTGAAAGCGCACACACTCATATATAGAAAATTAGCTGGGATGAACTTGATCAATAAGGTTCGCCCTAGACTGAAGAAAGGAAAGCAATTATCCCAAAACCTTGGTCTTTAGGTGAACGCTTTCAGTTTGCCAAAGCTGGAGTCGTGACTTTCCCCCTAGTTTGCGTAGATCAGGCATGTCAAACTCGAGGCCCACAAGAATAAATTTGCGGCCCATCAGACAATATATTTTAATAAACTTTTTAAAATAAATTTATAAAAAAAAACTACATAAATGTTACTATAAAAATTTAATTACTTGTTTTCTTTTTTTGCGGCCCACATAATATTATTACTTTTTTATTTGGCCCGTGTTAGGATTTGAGTTTGACATGCTTGGCGTAGATGGTTTAGTTTTTGTTTTAGCGTCTAGTTTGCCTGTAGAGGCGGCATTTATTTTTATACATATCTATATGAACAGCTTTAGACTTTCAAAATAGTTCTCATGAAGGTCAACTATATATATATATATACTATTTTAAAAAGTATGATATTAAACCTTCAATACCCATTTTAAGAAATTCTTTTTGCATGTTTGAGTACGGTAATCTAACAGACAAAATGTAGAAAAGACGTTTCTTCAAAGAAGAATTAGATAATTTCAAATCTTCAACTTGGAAGTAAAATAGAGAGATTATTGCATATTTTATCGATAGATGGCATTTAAATTTATAAATGTAATGAGTAAACTGTATTTTTTTTTTATTCAACTACTCTTATTACACATCATTTGTAGCAATTTTAAAATATAAATCTAAAATATAATTTTTAAAACATAAAATAATAATTTTATTCTGAATATTATATTGAATAAATAATTTCAATTCGCAATATGTCCAGAAATTCATAAGATATGGATTTTGAGGAAAAATTAAAAAAATAATATACATATTTTAAGGAATATCTCTCATATATATATATAAGAATAATAATTTCATATAATTATTTTATAAATAATTTTTTTCTCTTCAAATATTTATTAATTTATTATTATCACAAAATTTTTTTCCACCTTGTCAAATTTCCCCTAAATTGAAATTAGATCAACAGCTTTTGAAGAGTTGGCAACATAGACTGCTCTCATTTCGTTAGCGTCTTAATGTTAACTAATGTTTTTTTTTTAGTTAAACTTTATTTTTAATTATTAATTAGACTCTTGCATTTAATTTTGTTTGTCATCAATATATTTAATATATATATACCCAACATGTCCAAAATACAAATATTTGGTTATTTGCCATTGAAATATCAAAAATGAAATTAAGCGCCAATATTTTCATATTTATATTTGAAGTTTATTTTTTTTAAACATTTCTTTATATAAAAAAGATAAACAATTATATTTCAAGTCAAATGTAATATAAAATCAAAATGTATACTAATATTAATTTTTAGTACATTTTAACAAGCCATTATCATTTACGAAAGGTAATTTATCTAATTATTGACATTTAAATATGCTCATTTTTTGTATGCATCGATATTTTAATAAAATAACTAATTTAAAAATAACAAATTAAAAAATTCAAAATATTTATTTAAAAATGTTGCGAAAACAATGTCACTTTATATAAACAAATATACTCATATCGTTGGCTGACATTTTATTATCAAAATATTGGGTTTTAATTTATGTTTAAAATAAGAATTAATTTAGCCAAATATTTTAAATCTATTTTAAGTATAAACATTACGCCAAAGGTAACTTGGCAACTAAAAGTGTATTTAATATAACAATTATATTTGGGCATATAAATAAACTCGTTTTTTAAGTGGCATATTTATTTGATAATAAAAAAGAAGTCACGAGAGGTCATATAACACAAACATGGCATATACTCATAAACTATTTTGATAGTCATTAAACTTAAAATTATATACAAAAGTATTTTCATTTCAATGAATTTAATTATAAATATATTGAAATAATACTAATAAGAATAAAATAATTTTATTCAAAAGAACATTTCAAATTAGTTTACCATTTATTTTTTACAAATTCATTTTTTTCATTTGCTATAACTTTTAAAATTTCAAATGTATATTTAAATATATATCTTAAAATTTATATATTCTATAAATACAATTTATCAATCAGGGGAACCTGCCATTTTACACTAATAAATAAACTTGTTGCAATTCTTCTGATTTGATATATTGTGTTTATTCTTCTGCAATTATATTCAATGCATATTTGATATTCTATAAATGATGTTTCTATATTTAAATAGATGATTATTTATATTCAGCATATAACCTCTTTTATAATTGATATTAATCCACAGTGTGCTCTCAATTAAATAAACATTGAAGATTCTTATGGGGGATAAGTTTATTTGTTTTTATTTCTTGATCTTTTGGGTTTATAAGTCCTTTGAAGGGAGTAACACACACATGCACATACATATGTATATACACATACACTTATAAACACACAAGCACATACCATACACACATGCACTTACAGATATATCACACACACTTACACACATGCTTATATACACATGTAAACACACAAATGTACATGCACATAGTCGCACGTATACACACATATATACACATATATGCACATATGTATACATACGCACACACATGCATACACACACATACACATATATACATGAATGCACACACGTATACACACATATACATGAAAAAAACGAAAGAAAAAAAGGTCAGGTGTTGAAATCAAAAATAAAAATATATACACATATATGCACATATGCATGCACACATACGTATACATACACACACCTATACACGCTTATACACACATATGCACACACGTAACACGCATGAATGCACACACCCATATGTTTACATACATGCATACATCACACACACACACACATGCACATATATTTACACACACTTTATTCAATCCAATATATGCCTTTTTATTATCTAAATATTTAAATATGGATTGTTCTATTTTCAAAACATATATATGACCAGGTTTAAATATTAAAGATGTTTCATGAAGGTCAACACTACTATTTTGAAAAGTGTATATATTAACCTTAAATAACCATTTTAAGAAATTATTTTCACAGGTTTGAGCAGGACAATATTGTAACTGACTTAATATCCATACTCCTGTCTCGAAGTCCTTATAGACCCAGAAGCTTGAGTTCACAAGTAATAAAAACAGAGAAACAAATCCTCGGAATAATCTTTGATATTTTTATTTAATATAACTTCTCTAATTCAATGATTTGGAGTACAATTTGGATTATAGATTAGAACTATAAGGTAATTAGACCAAATCCAAATTGTATGTGACACAGTAACAACATTGTTAACATTATCACATGTGAACATGGACAATAGTGCTTAATTTTGTCTGATGATGGTAACACACAACACTATTACTGAAACATCACATACTATTTATTTATTTATTTATTTGGATTTGTGGTCCTATTAACCTTGTCTCTTTAATTTAACAGGCTCTAATACAATACTTAGTATAATGATAAAGCACAATTTGGATTATAGATTATAATAAAAGAAAATAAGACCAAATCCAAATAAATAGTGTGTGACGTTTCGGTAACAGCGTTGTTACCATCTTCAGATAAAAGTACCGAATGAATGAATGAATGAATCATTCAGTACTTTTGTCTGAAGATGGTAACAACGCTGTTACAGAAACGTCACACACTATTTATTTATTTGGATTTGGTCTTATTACCTTGTGTTAATACTTAGTAGAATTCAACTGTTTACTATAATCAAATTAACAATTATATCCCCAACTTAATTAAAAACATACTTTCATTTCAACTGAAAGCAACCTTTTCTAGGGGTATTGAATTAAGGCTTGATTATAATACAGTAGAACTACCTCCCTGTAAAGGACATCTAATTGCAAAGCCAAGGTGTCCTTTAGGGAGAGGTATCCTCTTACCGGAGAGTTGCTTAATTGTAAAAATGGTAATTTTTCAAATGAAAACTGTCCTTTTGGAGAGGTGTCCGCTAAAGGGAGGTTCCACTGTATATATACAGTCGAACCTCTTTAATTCAACACCCCAAGGGAACAGAGCTTTCGGTTGAATTAAAGGAAGTGTTGAATTAAGGTTAGATGATTAGCTAATCATCTAACTAACTAAAATAATATTTTTCAAAAATTGCTTTGTAATATAAATTAATGATATTAATTGAAACCATTGTATGTACTTTTTGTATTTATTTCTTTATTTTCATGATAAACTTTTAGTATCAGGGACAAAATGGCAATAATACATATTTTTGAAACATAAATAATTACAAATAATATTTTATTCTAATTGAATATTATAGCAGTTGAAAGGAAATAAATATGGAAAATAAAAAGAAAATTTAAAAATAATATTAAAAAATAATCATGAAGATCTTTTTTAAAAATACTTTATAAATGTCTGTTTTTGCACTGAAATCCTATTCAGGATGCATTCCAGATGGTCTATTTTAAAAAATATGCATGTCGTCTTCCTCTGGAATGTGTTTTAAATTTACAAATAGTTTTATTGTATTAAAGGCATACACTGCTGCTGCAGGTGTTATTGATTTTGTGTTTAAATCTTTTATAATAACACGAAAATGGAATATTGAAATAAAATGTTATCATACTCATTGTGGCTACATTTTATGAAGATTTATTTATTTAAAAGGAAATTATTTGTAATTTTAAAATAACTAAAATATTTCAATGCTGATAATTAAAAATAAAATAATATTATTAATTAGAGCACGAAGCCTAAATTCCCGCGTAAAAAAAAAGCAAAACAATAACACTCGCGACATTGCGCAACGGCATTGCAAAGTGAAACTTAAACTAACAGAAACCAAAAGTGCGCAGGCGCGATCCTATCGGCGCCCGCCGATCGCCACCGCCGCAATACCTTTTTAGCGGTAAAGCTGTATGTAAAAAAAAACATTCATCTGTCGAAATTCGAATTTTAAAATGGTCGAACTATCGGAACTGTCGTATTATCGATACTGTCGAATTATGGTTTGTTATTTGATAGGCCGGAGGTCGGGACATCGGAATATGGTCGAATTAAGGTAGAGTGTCGAATTTGCGTGTGTCGAATTAACGAGGTTATACTGTATATATCCCCTTTTTTATTGGGTCGTAAATTATTTACATTAACCTTTTTTTACTACTTTTTTCTCTCTCCAATGTTTCAACGACCCTCTGTTGTCAAAGAACTACAGTAAAACCCCTCTATAGTGAACCCCATTGGGACGGGACTTTTGGTTCACTATAGCCACGGTTCACTATAGCCATGGTTTGGGTATTTAAATTTTTTTTGAGGATATAATTAAAGGGCATGCGCAAAAAAAAAGGCTACCTCTTAATATTGGCTGCTTTTTTTCCCCCTACATTAACCTATTTCTATATATTAAAGCTGTATATTAAAATAAAAACAAAATCATGTGAAAATATTGCCTTTTTGATCAGTTCCTCTGATAATTTAATTAGTATAAATGCAACCTGCCCCCCATATGTAAAAAAATCCAAGAAAAGTATACCTTATTTATAAAAATTAAATAAAAACTTTATTAATAATATTTTAAAAGGTATAAAAATATATTTTAAATAAATATTATTATATTACAATATAGGATACAAAGGCTTACTTGAAGAAGTCTGTTATTTTTTTCTGCTTTAACATATTCCTCAAAAATTTGGTTTCATATCTAGCAAAGAAATCTTCATTTTTTAAAATGAAGCCTAGCTTGTACTAACCACGTATACAAGGCTTCTTCTAAAAGTGTATAATGACACTGACGATAGCGGCAATAGTTGGGATTGATTCATCTTTGTAGCATTTTTTTTTTTATAGTCTTCTTTTTTGCCATATCGTAGAAATGCTACTTTTGCTCATTTTCATTTTCTTCCGAAGTTCCGCTTGCGATGTACCACTCTCAATAGCTTTTATGATGGTTAATTTCTTTTCAAGTGATATCTTAGTACGAGCGACTTTTTCTTTGGCACTTCCATATCTTTTAAAACTGGTTTTAATAATTTAATCATGTTTTAAGGAATTTTCCTAATGTAGAGTTAAGAAATTTAGTTTTCAATAAGGCATGAAAAATTTATAAAAGTGCGCAGTATAAAAATAGAACGTAAATAAAAACACACAATGTTGCTAAATTCTTTGTTTTGAATTGCGATCTGTGAGCTAGAGCTCCACAAAATTTTAATTAGTTTTGAAAATTATAATTTTGGAATTTTAGAATTAAAATTTTAAGTTCGTTATAAGCATGGTATTTTTGATAGAATTTAATATTTTGGGACCAAAATTGGGTTCGTTATAGCGATAGTTCGCTAGTTTGAAAAGTGAAAAGTTCGTTATAGCGATGGTAATTTTAATGGAATGGAATTGGGATTTTCGATGGGTTCGTTATAAGGGAAGGTTCGTTATATCCATGGTTCGTCTTAGCGGGGTTTTACTGTATTTAGCTACTGTTTTCTTTAAGCAAATTCTGAAGTATTTGATATTTTAAGAGCGTGAAGCACCTTTTTTTTTTATTGTTACCAAAAAATTTACAAAAGAAATTAAACACAAGGTAATAAGACTAAATCCAAATAAATAAATAGTGTGTGAAGTTTCGGTAACAGCATTGTTACCATCTTCAGACAATAGTACTGAAACGTCACACACTATTTATTTATTTGGATTTGGTCTTATTACCTTGTGTTTATAATCTACTAGCCGAATGACCCGGGCAACGCCCGGGGTTTACCCGATTAAATGCTTTTATTCAAATACTATTTGTTACAATTATAAATTGGCGCCTTAAATAAATGCATATGTTAGTTAATAACTATAGCCTATGTGCTGTATCTGTCTATGTACTGTTGGCTTCCGTAGACGTCTCTTACTGGGAAAAAGAAAGAGAGGTTTCCATTTAGTTATTAACTAATATATGCATTTATTTAAGGAGCGACCCGCTCCAACACAATAGTTACAAAAACGAAAAAGCGAGTGGGGGGGGGTTGGGGGGCAAAGGTGGCGTGATCGTAGCCAACCAATAGGAGGGCGCCATTCCAAAAAAAAAGCAAACCGTGACAGAGGCGACGAAGAATGACGCTCGTAACTGTATATAGAATAATCCAAATTGTGCCTTATTACATTGAAAGGTTTCCTATAGTGAGAGTGTCCTCTCATGGAGTAGGTTCTACTGTACATCCAAGTCCTATTATACCAACATCATTTGGGACCAATATTTAATATTGTTGTAACCACAGTTTTATTGGGACCTTAGAATTAGGATGTTATACCAAGTTGCTGTTATAACGGGGTTCCACTGTAGGTTCCATAGTTAAAAGATATTGTTTTTACACAGCTTTTTTTGTGGGATTTTAATTATTTCAAATATCTTGTGATCATGGAGACAAAACTTAGAAAGTGGAAAGTCAATGTTGTTGATCATTTATTTTTCAGCCAGGCCAGCTGAGCTCAAGATTTTTTAGTGAGCTTGTTACTGCTACCCCTCCTCCTTTTTCATCCGGGCTTGGGACCGGCAAAGATGGAGTTGGTCTTAAAACTAGTGGGAGAGAACAGCCGCCATATTGAACATTTTGTTTTTATCTCTAGTACTCATGGTACAGGCCATGATAATCATGGTGGGTTGTATAGAGTTGCCAACTGCTTTTACTCTTAAGTGTCATTTGTAATTGCAAAGTCAAACTGCTTTTCACATGTGTGAACATGTGGTGCACTTACAGTAAAAGCAGTCGCCTACTTCTACCCACCATGATTATCATGGCCTGTACCACGTGTACTAGGGATAAGCAAAACTCTAAGTGCACCACATGTCTACATATGTAGAAAGAGTTCAACTTTTGCACCAACAAATGTGCCAGAGTCCTGTTTGATTACTTGCACTCACTAATGGGGGTTGGACTTTTGCAATAATCGAGAGCCATGGAAGCAATTTTTTTTTTTGTATTCAGAAAAAGTGCTCAATGCAGGTTTCAATCCCGCACCCTATTTATTTGGTCGTATTACCTTGTCTTTCTAATCTGTAGTCCAAATTGTGCCACATCATAGGTTTTTAATTATTCATGTAATCTCAATAGTGTGTGACGTTTTGGTAACAGCATTGTTACCATCTTCAGACAAAAGTACTGAATGAAATCAGTATTTTTGGCTGAAGATGGTAACAATGCTGTTACCGAAATGTCACACACTATTTATTAATTTATATTTGGTCTTATTACCTTGTCTTTATAATCCATAATCTAAATTGTGTGCCAAATCATTCATGAAATGTTCAGACACCTGTGCAGAAGGGTCCTAATACATTCTAGTAGCATAATATTTTTTCCCCAATTTTTTTTTTCCTCCGACTAGTGATGCCCAACTTTTATCTATACATCTCTCTGTTTTGAAGCGTTCTTTGATGGTTATTTTTTATCCGGGATATCTTGCTGCTTCTCTAACTTTCTTTGAATTAATTATTGATCATTGAGGAATATCTATTCACAAAAAACAACAGCATTTCATTTTTACTATTGAAGTAGAAAATTAGACCTAAATCCAAATCAATTAATAGTGTGTGACGTTTCGGTAACAGCCTTGTTACCATCATCAGACAAAATAATAAAATGATGGTAACAATGCTGTTACCATCACACACTATTAATTTATTCGCATTTAGGTCTTATTTCCTTGCAGCTATAATCCAATTTGTGTTCTTTATCATATAATATAGATGAAGAAGAAACACAAGTCTCTGGGAGAAGAATAGCTTCTTTTATAAAAAATGCTTGAGAATGTAAAATAAGAAACTTGTCCTTGAAAGCCATTTTGCTTATGATTTATATAGTAGTCTTATTGATAAGGCACAATTCAGTACTTTTGTCTGAAGATGGTAACAACGCTGTTACCAAAACGTCACATACTATTTATTTATTTGGATTTGGTCTTATTACCTTGTTTTATAGTAGTCTTATGTGTTGATTTATAATAGTCTGTTAAATTTAAAGTAATTAGGATGCTTGAAATAAAAAAAAACTTGTGTTGAATTAAACTGTTGAGAAAAAGGAGTGGGGAATTAAAGTAGGTTGAATTAAAGAGGTTTATACCCTAGTATATCAAGAGCTAGAGAAGAGGACACAGGAGATAAATGCGAGGGCCTTTACATCAACCCTGATTGGGTTCATTGGGAGAATTGGGGTCAGGTAAAAAAAAAGTGTTTAAAGGCGAGAAATAAATGTCAGGGGTTGTCCTAGTGAACAGTACTTATGTTGTTGTTGTTAAATAGCACAATAAAATATACCTGGGAATAATCAACTTACAGAATTGGAAAGTTAAAAGATTTGTTCTTCCTTATTATTACAGTTGACTGTATTGACTCTCATCCATTGATGAGCTCTACTCTTTCCCTGCAGACACCATCAACAAGCTTTACAAGCTTGATACCTTAATATGATTGAGTAGAGATAAGAAAGAAGAAGAAGAGACTCATCCCCAGCAGACACCATCAAAAGTCTCAAGCCTTACAAGCTTGATACCTTAATATGATTGAATGGAGATAAGAAAGAAGAAGATGATGATTACAGTCGAGTCTCACTTTAACAACAACAATTAGGGCCAAGATGTTATAAAAATACTTCCTGGACCCTTCGAATATTGTAAAGTTAGAAAATTAGCAAAGACAAACTTGAGAATAACAAAACAATTTATTTAATGTAAGCACAAATTAAAACTAACAAAATAGCAGAGAAGCAATGAGAAAAAAATTTACAGTGTATCAAAATACAAATATCGAAATTTAAAAAATCCTTTTGTAGAATAATAAATAATCTGTTGTAATATTCAACCAAATTCTGGTCTATTTCCACGATGGATGACTAACGTGGCAATGACACCCATTTTCTAATGAAGAGAAATGCAACAACAACAACCAGGGTTAAAATACAAAATTGAGACTTAAATCTTGGGACTTTTAGAGTTATGATGTTATAAGTAATTTACAGTTTATAAAGTGTACTTTGAATTCAAGTAAATAAGACCTATAATCCCAATAATGTAATAGTGTGTGACGTTTCGGTGAAAGCATTGTTACTATAATGTCAGACTATTAATTTATTTGGATTAGGTCTCATGAGTTTATTGACATTTCTGTAAAGAAAAAAAACCAAAACCGAAAACTTAGTCAGTCACTTTATCAACACGCGGAGTTACTAATGTCTGATAAGAGGATAAAAAGATAAAATTATTAAAAAAAAGATAAATAAGTTGATATCAAGTATGTTTACATTAGCTATCTAAGACACAACATTAAAACCCTACTTTAACTATAAACAAAAGGTAATAAGACCAAATAAATAAATAGTATGGAACGTTTCGGTAACAGTGTTGTTACCATCTTCAGACAAAAGTACTGAAAAATCATTCAGATGGTAACAATACTGTTACCAAAATGTCGCACACTATTTGGATTAGGTCTTAATACCTTGTGTTTATAATCCAAATTGTGCCTTACCTACTTTTAACTATCAATTCACTCTCCTAATAACCTCTGTGTGTTTAAAAAAAATTGTGTGTAAATAGATGGTCAAAAGTAGGGTTTAATGATGTGTCTAGATATCTTATGTAAACATGCTTAATATCTACTTTATTATCCTTTTTAAAATTTTATCTTTTTATCCCCTTAGAAATTAGTAACACCCTCCATGTTGATACAGAGACTGTCTGTAAGTTTTCAGTTTTGGTTTCCCTTTTTTTCTTTACAGTTATGTCAATAAACCTGATAAGGCACATTTTGGATTATAGATTATAAACACAAGGTAATAAGACCAAATCCAAATAAATAAATAGTGTGTGACGTTTCGGTAACAGCGTTGTTACCATCTTCAGACAAAAGTACTGTATGAGAAATTTTACCACAGCATGTTTCAAATTCTCATTCAGTACTTTTGTCTGAAGATGGTAACAACGCTGTTACCGAAATGTCACACACTATTTATTTGGATTTGGTCTTATTACCTTGTGTCAATAAACCTATTTCTTTTTATCAATTTTTTTATAAACTCTTAAAATATATATAGTAGAACCTCCCATGAGAGGATACTCTTCCTAGAGAACACCTCTCTACAAAGGACTGTTTACATTTACATAATTGTAATTTTTTTCTAATTAGCAACTCTCCAGTAAGAAGACATCTCTCTTTTTAAGGACACTTTGGCTCTGTAAATAGATGTTGTCCTTTACAGAGAGGTGTTATTCCGTATTTATATAATACAGTAGAACCTCTCTATAAAGGACAACATCTATTTACAGAGCCAAAGTGTCCTTTAGAGAGGGGTGTTTTCTTACCAGAGAGTTGATAATTAGTAGAAAAAAGCTAATTTTGCCAATAGAGGAGAGCTTCAGATTCTGAATTCTTTAAAATAGAATTTTCAAGTGATGGCATCAACATTGATCTTTGGAATTCATTTTTCTTCAGCTCATAGGAAGAATAACTTCTTAGGTCCATTGAAGTCTTATCAAAAATGATATTGCATAATTCATTTTAATTTTGGCAAAGAAAACTGTCTTTTATATAGTGAAGTGCCCTCTAATTGAGGTTTTACTGGATTGGTCTTTGAATAAATCCTCCATAATACTTCTTTTTTAAAAATTGGTTTAGCCATATTGTGCTATTGATTTTTGTAATGCGCTACAAAGAATTACTCGCTACTTTTTTGTCTGAATTTGACAAAACTGGTGTTATGGCACATTGGTCATCACCATTGGTCATCACCAACTCTACCTTTTGTACTCTCTAGCTTCTGTGAATATATCCAAATGTTGCTTCTCTCTCTTTTAGGGAGGTAGAAATCCATCCTCTTTTGTCCACATAGGTGACTCATGGAGCATCCCCTCCCCTTTGGAGATGGACATGTCTGTGGGGGTGGTTGGACAGGGTTTGATGGTCGGAAACAGCTGTAGGGTAGGACAGGCATGTTCAATAAAAATGTTAATGTCTAGAACTCAGTCTTCTTCTTCTTCTTTCTTATCTCCACTCAATCATATTAGGGTATAAAGCTTGAGACTTTTGATGGTGTCTGCCGGGGATGAGTAGTCTTATTCCTCCTGGGTTTCAGCCTCCTTTCTTATTTTTATCTAATTTGGTGGTCTGATTATTCATGTCATGTACCTTTCTCTCTCCCACTTCTGGGCATACACTGCACTGTGGGGATAGAAAATTCCCATTTTTGCTACTGTGACTTGCGAATCCTGCAAAATAACCAATTTATCCCTTTTTATTATGTGCTACAAAGTGTAATTCAAGTGATAGATAGGTGTTTCCTGTTTAATTAAAGTCAGTTGTTGAATTATAGTCAGCCAATTGAAGAAATTCTATTGGGATATGAAAATTGGATGAATTATAGCAGGCGTTTAATTTACAGTGGTCAGTTGAATTAAAGGATTTATACTCTGTATACCAGACAATAATCCCTGATGATATATACAGTAGAACCTCCCTGTAAAGAACACCTAATTGCAGAGCTAAGGTGTCCTTTAGGGAGAAGTATCCTCTTACCGGAGAGTTGTTAAATTGTAAAAATGGTAATTTTGCTAATGAAAACTGTTCTTTTTAGAGAGATGTCCTCAAGTGCAAGTGTCCTCTGATGGAGGTTGTTCTACTGTATTGTCAAATAGAGAAGTTTAACCTGATGATGAACAGATTTGTTTGAAATCTTGAGGACAAATGATTGCTGAATAAAAGAAACTCCTTTTTTTTTTCTTATTCTTCTCATTTCAGATTTGGTAGCTGGCAGTATTCTTATTCTTCTCTCCCAACCTTCCTTTCCAGTCTTTGGATAATATAACAGTAGGATCTCCTGATAAAGTACAATTTGGATTATAGATACAAAAAAATAGGAACTAATTTATTTGGGTTAGATCTTATTTTCTTGTATCTAGTAGAATTTTCTGAAATAATCCAGAACGCTCTCATCAGGCAAGCATTCACAGTCTTCCTCTTCCCATGAATGCCTTTAACAACTCCCAAAGGTTGGTCAAGATGTCCAAACCTACTCCTCAATTGTCTCTAGAAGGCCCTAATCCTTTTCCTCAATAATTTTTGGTCATATGTTGTGTGTCTTCTTTCTTATCTACACTCAATCATATTAGGGTATCAAGCTTGTAAAGCTTGAGATCATGACTGGGTGAAGTAGAATGCGTCTGCCTTTGTCATTAAGACTGAGAGCACTACACAGTGGCAGGCAGACTTAGCTCCAAAATAAATGGCCACCTCTGATATGAGGAACAGACGCCATGTGCAGCCGCTCCTAATATGGAGTACAAGCACTACTCATCCTGTATCTCTAGATCAGAAGCCCTTTCAGGGTACTATCAGCTGGGCCAGCTGAGCCCAGGTTTTTTAGTGAGCTTGTTACTGCTCCCCCTCCTCAGACAAGCATTCACAGCTTTCCTCTTCCCAGTAATGCCTTTAACAACTCCCAAAAGTCGGTCAAGATGTCCAAACATACTGGTTCTCCTCTCCTCAACAGTCTCTTGAAGGCCCTACCCCTCTTCCTCAATAATGTTTTGTCACATGTTGTGTGTGATATGACAAGTTGTTGTTGGTGTCATCAGCAGCATCCAGATGAACCTCAAGAGCAGGCTACCAGTCAAGGAGGTCAATGACTTCCTGACCTGCTACCTCTGTCGGGGCTACCTCATCGATGCTACCACTATTATTGAGTGCCTTCATTCCTGTAAGTTACCTCACCTCACTAACACACTTTCTCTATAATAACAAAAGAATCCTCTGAAATTGAAATTAATATAAAACTCAAACTCCGAGGATGAGAGCTTGAGAAGTAATAAATAAAAATAGGAAATTCATCCTCAGAGCCTGCGTTTTATAGTAACACTTTCTATATTGTAAGAAACTAGCGTGTTTTCCTTTTCTCAAATACACTCATGGACAAAACTTAAGGAAGTTGTACCTTTTAGCATGTATATTGGGATTCAGACAATAACACTGAAAGATATTACAGTGACCTTTATTGAATACACACAAGATAACCAAGAGTGAACAAAATTGCCTCTGTCTCCTTTAAAAAAAATAGATGACAAGCGACATCAAAGAATTTTCACTTCCTTAAGATTTTGTCCATGAGTGTAACTTGTCTTCTGTGTTCCTTCACTGCATTGGAAATAATGGTACATTAGTGAACTCTCTTTAAGAGTTCTTGCCAGTTTAATCTACCATACCATTCTTTTCCTGGTATTGATACTTATTCCAAGTACGGCATTAATAATCATGGTGGGTAGTGTCAGCGACTGCTTGTACTGTAAGTTTACCACATGTCTACACATGTGAAAAGCAGTTTAACTTTTGCACTTAAACGTGTGTCAGAGCTTCATTTGGTTACTTGCACTCACTAGTGGGGTTGGACTGTTGCAAGAATCTGGTGTCATGGGATAATTTTTTTTTTTTGTAATTATAAAAAAAGTCCTCAACACACTGAATTCGATCCTGTGTCGTAGCGGTCAAAAACCAACGGTTTATTCCACTCGTCCAATGACCCCCAATGATGATATTTGAATCTTTAAATTTCCAGAGATATGCAAATTGTTTATACCACTATACCTGGTCATCTCTTAATTGTTTTACACAGTGTTCATTTTATTTCCATACTTAGACATGATCCGATCCCTGGTAATATTTTTTCAACCAATGTTTTTTTTCAACAAACATTTCTAACTTTTACAGTAGAACCTCCATGAGAGGGTGCTTGCACTAGAGGACACCTCTCTACAAAGGACAGTTTCCATTTGCAAAATTAACATTTTTACTTAGTAGCAACTCTTTGGTAAGAAGACGTCTCTACCTAAAGGACACTTTGACTCTTCAATTAGATGTCCAACTCCGCCTTTGCTGGTCCCAAGCCTGAATAAAAAAGGAGGAGGTGGAGCAGTAACAAGCTCACTAAAAAATCTGGGCTCAGCTGGCCCGGCTGATAGTACCCTGTAAGGGCTCCTAATCCAGGGATATAGGATGAGCAGAGTTTGTACTCCATGTTAGGAGCGGCTGCACATGGCCTCTGTTCCTCATGTCAGAGGCGGCCATTTCATATTGAAGCTAAGTCGGCCTGCCACTGAGTAGTGCTCCCAATCTTAATGACAAAGGAAGACGCATTCTACTTCAACCAGTCATGATGGTTGTCAACTTTACAAGCTTGATACCGCAATATGATTGAGTGGAGATAACAAAGAAGAAGAAGAAGAATTAGATGTCCTTTACAGGAAGGTTCAACTGTACTAGAGATAATTGTAATGATAGAGAGAAAGGAAAATATTCATTAATATATTATTATCATCGCCATTTTCCATTGTCAATACACCATCCATTTTGAACAGCCACAACCACCGATCGGATCCTGCAATGGGGGGATTTCTTTTTTCTGAATTAAAAAAAATTGCTTCCTTAGCCTCAGATTCTTGCAAAAAAAAAAAAAACTCACAAGTAAGTGCAAATAACCAACTGAAGCCCCGGCACATTTTGTAAGTGACAAAGCCGAATTGTTTTCTACATGTGTGTAGACATGTGGTACACTTACAATACAAACAGTTACTAAATACTACCCACCATAAGTATTATGGCTTTACCAGAGGAGCCATTCTCCACCAGTGAGCCATCAGTCTATATCTGTATGGTCTCTTTGTCTGCTTTTTCAATCCTCTCCATAGCGAGGATCCTGAGTAGTCCTGGATGGTCGGCCCCTTTGGAGCATTCTTGCTCTAGATCCATGTGTACTAAAGATAAAAAAAGAAAAACATTATTTTCCAAAACTGGAATATGTAATTTAGGCTGTTTTCAGGAAAATTTTCTTATTCTGGAATTGAAACTCTTTCCCTATCTATTTATTTATTTATTGAGGCGAATTTTCATCTGTGTCAAATATATTGCGGAAAGGTAGCAGAACAAATAACTTTACAAATTTCTGATTTTATGATTGAATCCCTTCCAGTCTATAAAACATCTTCATGATTAAGTAAAGGATATGAAGCGTACGAGGATACTTTTCTTTTAATTCATGATTGTTCAAGATGACCCAAAAAACCAGGTTTTTTGGTGGTTGAGGTACAGCTTGCACCATGTTGATGAGGGCCAATACCCCGAAATGTGTATGGAGTTAGCTTTTCTTGATTAATTAAGCAAGGGCATGGGGTAATTCTAGAATAATAAAAAAAAAATGCTCCAATGGCCCTCGATTCTTGCAAAAGTCCAACCCCACCAGCGAGTGCAAGTAACCATACGGGGCTCTGGCACATTTATAAGTGAAAAGTCGAACTGCTTTTCACATATGTAGACATGTGGTACACTTGCAGTAAAATCAGTCGCCTTCTTCTACCCACCATGATTATCATGGCCTGTACCACGTGTACTAGGGATAAGCACAAAAGATAAAAAAAAAAGAAAAAAGAAAAACATTATTTTCCAAAACTGGAATATGTAATTTAGGCTGTTTTCAGGAAAATTTTCTTATTCTGGAATTGAAACTCTTTCCCTATCTATCTATTTATTGAGGCAAAGTTTCATCTAAATGTGTCAAATATATTGCGGAAAGGTAGCAGAACAAATAACTTTACAAATTTCTGGTCTTGTGATTGAATCCCTTCCAGTCTATAAAACATCTGTATCTTCCATGATTGTTCAGGATGCCCCAAAAACCAGCTTTTTTTTTGGTGGTTGAAGTACAGCTTGCACCATGTTGATGAGGGCCAATACCCCGAAAAGCGTATGGAGTTAGCTTTTCTTGATTAATCAAGCATTTGGCAATTCTAGAATAATAATTTAAAAAAAAATGTTCCAATGGCCCTCGATTCTTGCAAAAGTCCAACCCCACCAGCGAGTGCAAGTAACCAAACGGGGCTCTGACACATTGTGTGCAAAGTCGAACTGCTTTTCACATGTGTAGACAGTAAGCAGTCGCCAACTTCTACCCACCATGATTATCATGGCCTCTACCACGTGTACTAGGGATAAACAACAAACAAAAAGAATAATTAAAAATCAATAATTAGTTGATATTTATTCTGACAGATAACCTAAGCCATCAGAGCAACTCTTACTAGCATGATTAGGAGATGCCTTTTTTTTAATTAATCATTATTTTCATAACAGCTTTTCATCAAAAAAAATTGTTCAATTAAAAAAAAAAGTTCAAAGGTCAAACCAAACAAGTTTAGCATTTCAAATTTCATTGTAGTTCTGAATGACAGCTACCTGTTTGACTTTTATGTAGAGAGAGAAAAATTAATAAAAAAAATTATTAAATTATTAAATAAAAAATTAATTTTGTGATAAAAGCGAGCTTGCGAACAAAAACACTCTCACTGACAAATCACAAAGTAAAGTGGAGAAATACAAAATGTTTGTAAAAAAAGCATATATTTTCCTGCACATGCGCAGGTAAGCATAATGGAAATACAAAATATTAAAAGCTATTTAAAACATTCATTACTCATGTTTTTTTTTACATTTACACATTTCAACATAAATTCAAAAAAATCCTATTTATGAGAGAGAAAAATAATTCCTTCCAGGAAAGATTGTCTTACAAAAAAATATGATTTAATTGTCTTAAGCTTTCAGGCTTTGGAACTCTTCTTCAGGAGTAAGATTAATTATATAAGGTACAGTTTGGATTATATACACAAGGTTATGAACCTAATCCAAATAAATAGTGTGTGACGTTTTGGTATGAGTGTGGTTACAGAAAAGTCGCATACTATTTATTTATTTGGATTTGGTCTTATTACCTTGTGTTTATAAGGTGAAATTATCAGGCTTCCAGGGATAAGTTTAACCCTTAATAAAGGCTTTTTTAATTTATGGTCGGCAATATTAATTCATCCTTTAACTTGGGTGAAGTAAAATGCGTTGACCTTTGTCATTAAGACTGGGAGCACTACTCAGTAGCAGGCCGACTTAGCTCCAAAAGAAATGGCTGCCTCTGACATGAGGAACAGACGCCATGTGCAGCCGCTCCTAACATGGAGTACAAACGCTGCTCATCCTATATCCCTGGATCAGGAGCCCTTACAGGGTACTATCAGCCAGGCCAGCTGAGGACAGATTTTTTAGTGAGCTTGTTACTGCTCCCCCTCCGGGCGATTTTTCATCCGGGCTTGGGACCGGCAGAGGCGGAGTTGACTTCTTTAAAAGCTTGATACCTTAATATGATTGAGTGGAGATAAGAAAGAAGAAGATCCTTTAACTTGGGCTTTAATTCTAAAAATAATAATCCCTTGTATGATTGTGAGAAATTCCTTGAGAGGAGAGCTCTAGGGCCTGAAAGATAAAGTTAATTAAATAATATTTTTTGTAAGACACTCTTCCCACTTTCTGGATGGAAATTTTCTCTCAAACTCAACATAAATGATCATATTATTGTGCAGTGGAACTGTGTATGAATTTAAAGAAAAAAGAAAGAATTGAATTAGTTTGGTAATTGTGAATGTTTTTTTTGCAGTTTGCAAGTCCTGCATTGTGAAATATCTGGAAGGAAATAAGTACTGCCCCATCTGTGATGTACAAATCCACAAAGCTCGTCCCTTGTTGCACGTTAAGTAAGTTGCATAATCTCTTTGTCACCCCCTTCCTTCCTCATCTTGATCTAATGACAGTCTTTTTTAATTCAAAACCCCGAGAGATCAGAACTTTTGGTTGAATTAAAGTCGGCTAGTTGATAATCATCACAACATTCACTGTTGGTGGACGTTTTTCAACCAAAATATTATATACAGTTAAACCTGTCTATTAAAATTACAAATATATTCTCACAATGAGTATCTTTTTTATTTAAAAAACGCTAGCTTTCAAGTGTTAATCGCTCTTCAACGGGCTTACTATAATATCGACTTGATCCCACCAGAAATATTTACAAACGCGCGCAGCGTGGATATTTATAACTGAAAATTTTTATAACTGAAAATTTTAAATATTGGTTTGTAATTTAACTATTTTATGGAATATGTCTATTTTAATTTTTAGGGTATCCAAAATTTTTTCACAATTTTGTCATGAATAGAATCCTGTCTATAGCACCCCCTCTAAATAGTGCCTCCCTCTCTATAGCGCCCAATTTTAAATACGTAGTACAATGCGATTTACATTAAAAGTGACCTGTCTATAGCACCCCCTCTCTATAGCACCCTATTTTGGTGAGTCCCAAGAGGGGGCGCTATAGACAGGTTTAACTGTATATAAATAATATAATTAATACAAATAATATAATTAATAAAATAATATAATTAAAAAAAACTCTTGTAATATACTCTTGTAAATTTTTTTTGCTAGCGTTATTTCACTTTCAAAAGCTTTTAAACACAAGGTAATAAGACCTAATCTAAATAAATAAATAAATAGTGTGTGACCTTTCAGTAACAACACTGTTACAGAAATGTCACTCACTATTTATTTGGATTCAGTCTTATTACCTTGTATTTATAATCCAAATTGTGCCTTTTCATTTCAAAAGCTTTGTATTTATTTTTTATTTATTGCTATTCACCAGAGCATCTTTTGTTGGCTTGCCCTCTGACTAACCCAATTGTACTTGCTTACTTTGACATAATGCCATCTTTCTGTATATACTCAATCTTATGAACACTTTGGTAAGTTTAGAGCTATTTGTACACAGATTTATAAATCACTACTATCGTGTAAATAATTAAAGATATATATGTAAATAATTCTAATATAGCACAATAGTCTGATAGACTTGGTGCTTCTGTAATAATAAGATAAAATTTAAAAAAATCTATTGGTATTATGTTAAAAATGGCATTTTCTTTGCCATTTTCCTTATTTTTGGAGGCTATTTATTCACAAATATTTTCTATTTTAAACTTGGATAAATATATTTTCTATTAATTAATAAGTGTATAATACAAAAATATTTATATAACATGTGACAAAATAGAACATAATAGAACAATATCACCAAAATTGATAAAGCACAATTTGGATTATAGATTAAATTAAAAGAAACTAAGACCTAATCCAAATAATTTATTAGTGTGTATAATTAAATACTAATAAATTATTTGGATTTGGTCTTATTTTCTTTTATTAATATCACCAAAATTTAATAGTTTTGACACGCGAGCTGAAATTTGCTCAAAAATTTGCAATTTAAAAAAAATCAGATGTTAACATTTTCTAAGTTTTTGTTAAAAGTCTAGTATTTCATAACTAGAAGCATCATATAATTTAAACAACTAGTGACCTTACTTTCAGTAGATATTACTGCGGCAACTCCTGGCATCCAAGAATTGGATCCCTTGATCAATTGAACACTCCATCTGATCAAATAAAAATAATAGAATCATACTTTCAAGACCGTAAAGTCTTATTAGAATACTCTGGATTTTTGTATCAAAACAACTAAACAAAGGATGTCCACAAGGAGGAGCACTGTTACTATGGAATGTCATCCTCAACGGCCTCCTCTCTTGTCCGCCTTACTCAAATATCAAACATTCGTTCTGTAGCCTATGTCAATGATATCGTTCTCTAGGCCACAAATATAAAAGACATGAGAAATTTAATACAAACAGTTTTTCATGTGATAGACAATTGGTGCAATGAAACTAAACTATCTTTATCAACCGAAAAAACAACTTTAAATTATTTTTCATAATCAGCCTCATTTAACAATAGAACACAAAGGGCCTGAAAATTACCGATCAAATCAAGATACTTGGAGTCTCTTTCTCCAATAACAAAAGAAACAAAAACATGATCAACTTTTCAAGTCACATATTGTAGCTCAATGAAACAAAATAAAGAACATTCTTTTCTCAATTTGCAAAAAATATTGGGGATTTGACTATAAGAAGTACAATTTATAAATCAATCATACGATCGAAAGCCACTTATGCTAGCGAAATATGGTATCCATATATTTCTATACATTCTTTACAGAAACTTCATTTACTACAACATAATATCTCAGTGGTACATGGAACCATAGCATACGAATGTCCACACCTCCTTTCGCATACATCTTTCATAAAAGACTATCTCAACTATAAATCAATAAAGTACAAACTGAAAGAAACAAAATTTACCAAGGGAAATATTTACAACAATAATTTGCCAAGAAAAACTATTATGAATCATTTGTATCAATCTATTCATAATGCTAATTATACAATTCACACTATTTTCCAAACGGTATTCCTACACAGTTCTATCCAAACTTTATAGTCACTCAATTTGTAACATCACACGGAAAATTCCAGAAATAATTACATAAAAGAGGTCTATCAGAAACACCAAATTGTTCCTGAGGAGAAACTGAACAAACTTCACCTTATCTACGACTGTCCGAACTTTACAGGAAGTGAGACATTGTTTGTTCCCTGATCTAAATGATCTAACTCTCTTACATCAGCCACTTTGTCTATATAAATTTTATGAACTCTGTAGAATAATACATGTAAATTTGTAAATATCAATTCTAAGTTCTAATTTGTTTGTTGTTTTGTTTCATCTGTATTAGGTGCAAATATTTCAATATAGCGCCTGGTTGATTAATAAAAAAAAAAAGCCTAGTATTTCAAATAGAATTTATTAATTTTTTTGAGATTTTTTTTTAGGTTCATTCTATAGGGTATTTCATTACTTAAAATACTCAAAAGTTCATTAAAACAATATAATTTTGAATTGAATTAGGTTCATTATAAGAGATGATTCACTTAATCCCCCCCCCCGGTTCATTTTATTGAGATTTTGTTTTATTTATAAACTTTTTAAAGACCTAATTTATTGGCCAATATCCTCCCTGTAAAGCTTTTATTATTCGGCAAGCAAGCAAAAAAAATTACAAATAATTATTTCAAATAAAGATAACAGTAGAACCTCCATGAGAGGATACTCGTACTAGAGTACATCTCTCTACAAAAGACAGTTGTCATCTCCAAATTTACCATTTTTATCTAATTAGAAACTCTCCAGTAAGAGGACATCTCTTCCTAAAGGTCACTTTGACTCTGAAACTAAGTGTTGTCCTTTACAGGGAAGTAGTTCTACTGTAATTTCCTTGCTCCAAATTATGTTCCATGAGAGCATACTCTTGCTATAAGATAGTTCTCTACAAAAGAGTTTTCTTCTCCAAATTTATCATTTTTATCTGATCAGCAACTCTACAGTAAGAGGGCACCTCTTCCTAAAGGACACTTTGGCTCTGAAACTAAGTGTTGTCCCTTTACAGAGAGGTTTTACTGTAATTTCCTTGTTTTTCCCCAAGTTGTGCACTAAAGGGGTGTTGATCTAATTGGTGATGGTGTTGTGGCAGATCGGATGAAACACTCCAAGATATTGTATATAAGTTGGTACCAAGCCTCTATGCCAGTAAGTATTATATTACACAATCCTCCTCTACCTCCAACAATTCAACCAAACTTTGTAGTTAAGAAAAAAAGGCAACTCCTGATTATGCAACTTAACAGTTGCTAATAGCATGTTCCATCTGTCGGAATAAACATCAACTAATTGTTGATTTTTTAAAATTTATTCCAGAATTAGCCAAAAAAACAATGATTAGTTGTAAAACAAGGTAATAAGACCAAATCCAAATAAATAAATAGTGTGTGACGTTTCGGTAACAGCGTTGATAAAGATGGTAATCTTCAGACAAAAGTATTGAATGAGAAATTTTACCACAGCATGTTTTAAAT
Source organism: Cordylochernes scorpioides (assembly GCA_030710605.1). Classification (NCBI taxonomy): domain Eukaryota; kingdom Metazoa; phylum Arthropoda; class Arachnida; order Pseudoscorpiones; family Chernetidae; genus Cordylochernes; species Cordylochernes scorpioides. The sequence continues at coordinate 12,890,501 of CP092882.1, read as the reverse complement.
AGTTACTGTTATCAAGTGTGTAAACAAAATGTTTTGTTTACACACTTGATAACAGTAACTATTTAAAAACATGCTGTGGTAAAATTTCTCATTCAGTACTTTTGTCTGAAGATGGTAACAACACTGTTACCGAAACGTCACACACTATTTATTTATTTGGATTTGGTCTTATTACCTTGTTTTATAATCTATAATCCAAATTGTGCCTTATCAATGATTAGTTGATATTTTATTCCAACAGGTGGGGTGCAAGCCATCAGCAAATTTTAGTTGCACAATCAGGAGATTTTTCTTAATTTATCCACCAGATGCCAGTACACACTTTTGTGCTATTATAACTTATAAGGTTCACCTATCCCAGTAGAAATGTTCTCACACTCCATTGTCTGTCCACAGGGGAAATGGGGAGGAGAAGAATCTTCTATGAAAGTCGACCTGGAGATGGTAAGATCATCTCTTACTTTTGTTTCTTTTTGTTGTTGTGTGTTGTGTCTTTTTTAAATTTTTATTATCCCTAGTACACTGGTACAAGGTCATGATAATCATGATGGGTAAGAAGTTGGCCACTGATTTTACTGTAAGTGCACCACATATCTACACATGTGAAAAGCAGTTTGACTTTTGCACTTACAAATGGGCCTGAGTTCCGTTTGGTTACTTGCACTTGCTGGTGGGCATTGGACTTTTGCAAGAATCAGGGGCTGCATTGGAGCTTTTTTTTTTTTTTTTTTAAATTAGAAAAAAGTGCCCAATGCAGGATTTGATCCCGGGGTCGTAGTGGTTGAAAACCAACAGTGTTGTTCCTGATTACATAGAGTAAATGCCGTAGTGTTGTGTCAGAAGTACGCCACATGTCTACACGGTTCCAACTTATTTAATTCAACACCCCTCAAAAAAGGGATCAGAATTTTCGGTTGAATTATAGTTGGTTGATTTGAAGTAAATAGGCTGATTGAGATTTTAAGTGTTGTGTGTGTGTGTGTGTGTAGCCTGGTTAGTTAAACAGGTCATACTCTAGTTTTATATACACTCATACACTTAGAACAAAACACTATAAAGGAATGACAATACACCCAGATGGCACAAGAACCTATAGGACATGCAACAATTGTCCTGGTGTGGAACTAACACCTACTCACATATTCTCATGCCCAGCAATGGCCGCAGCCTTGCAGTAAAATTGACTTAGACCCAGAGCAGCAGCTTTACACACCCAAGATAGTGGATATTGCTGCTGCTGTGATGGAGATGCATGGAGACATCTGAGACTCTTCTTTGGACACGACAACAAAATATACACTCATGGACAAAACTTGTCTTGTGCAAAGTGCTGGTTGTTGCTTCTCCTTATTTTGTGTTAGTATTGACCACTGCTTCTGACATCTATAGATGATATTGCCGCATCGTGTTGGATGCACCTTTTTTTATTCTCGCTATAATTTTTAAATTATTAATTCTTATTCAAGCAATTCAAATATGTGTAGTCCGGTTTCCTGGAATATACCGAAGTCTATCGGGCTAATTCTGATATATACTCATACATGGACAAAGGAAGTGGAAAATCTTTGGTGTTGCCAGTCGTCTATTTTTATTTTCAAGGGGACACAGACAATTTTGCTCATACTAGGTTATCTTGTGTCTTCAATAAAGGTTACTGTAATATCTTTCAGAGTTATTGTCTGGGGGGGGGCAGACCTAAGCCTATCTCCGTCGCAAGGTGGCGCTGCTTGCGAGTTAAAGCTACAAATCTGCAAATAACTCTAAGGATATTAAAGATATTCAAGAAATTATTTTTCATAAACTTTTCAGGGGATATGCCTAATAATATCCCAAATTTTCACGGCGATTGGATGTATGGTTTTTGAATCCATAGAGGACACACACACACACACAGACATTCAATTATATATATATTGCCACGTTTTTATTTTAAAACGCTAATTTTCTGTTTTGTAAAACTTTAATTTTAAAGTTCATTATTTTAAAAGTGAAATGTTTGTTAATGGAATAGACATTTTACCTCAACTCATTTTATTGCCGCTTTTGTTTACAAGCCATTTGTTTTTTATATCTATTTTTACATATCGTTTTTATTGAGTTTTTACTAATTTTGCATGTATATCATTGACTTTTAATGAATGAGAAAAAGAAATTGAAAATAAACATATGAAAAATTAAAGTAACACCTTAAAGGAATTTATGTACAATTGAAAATTGTTTTTTTGTAACGTCTCATATTCCCCTTCTTGAAGCATTTATTCTCGGGTAATAAATGGTCGAAGTTGAGATATGTGAACGCGTCTTGCTTGCTTTTGGTCTTTCAGAGAGATATCGTAGGTTACATCAGATATCTTTTTTTGAATGACAAATGGTCCTTCATATTTTGGTGATGTCTTGATGAGACGAGGGTCGTTGAAGGCAATTTTTCTTATGACTAAGTCTCCTTCTTTAAAGACATACTTGTGGTGATGGCTATCGTGTTTAATCTTCCACTTACTTCTAATTTGTTCTGTCCGCAGGCTAGCTTTCTTCCTGGCTTCTTCAATTGTAATTGGAGTTTGGTCGGCAAATTCGGGAAATTACCGATTCCATACATTAAGAAAAGCGGTGAAAAACCAGTCACGTCATGTGGTGTGGAATTATAATTTTTGACAACTTGCGGTAACAATGAGCTCCATTTACATCTAGGTTTCTCTAGAACAGCTATTCTCAGTTTTGTCATTATCGTATCATTTAATTTCTCACAAATGCCATTGCACTGAGGATGATAAGGCGAAGTATATGTGTGTTTAATTCCTTGTAAAGAAAGAAATTTGTTGAACTCTTTTGATATAAAATTTTTGCCATTATCTGTTAAGATAGTATTGATCAAATTAACAGATTTGATTATCTTATCAAGACATTGAGTGACAGCTTGAGCAGTGTTTGTTATTGTGGGATATGCCCATAGATAACGAGTTGCGTGATCAACAAAAACTTGAATGAATTTATGCTTTGTGTTAGCTGCTGCTGTTCCCAGTACAATAGTGTCACAACCGATCATTTGTAATGGTTGGATATTTGACGTTGGAGTGATCATTTCTCCTAAAGTTGGTTCATGTCTGACCTTCACTAGTTGACAAGATTTACAAGATCGAACGTAATTCTTGATATCAGTTGTTATTCCTTTCCACCAATAACATTGAGTTATAAGTTTGCATGTTTTGGTTATTGATGGGTGACTCAATGAATCGTGATATTCTTCCAATATTTTTTTGGTAAGCGAGTTTGGGACAACTGCTTTAAAAACTCCTTTTTGTTTGATCATTACCACACCGTCGTGAGTGTGGGAATTTTTCAAGAAACTCAAATCTGAATTTTGTTGGTGTTCTTGAAGTTCTTGAGTTGCAATGTTAACAACTGGGAGTCTTGATAAGGCGTCAACATGAGTTTGTTGCTTTCCAGAACGATGAACGATGTTACATGATTTCGAGGATAAACTAAGAATCCATCTAAAATACTTAAGTTTCGGTTTCTTCATGGTGAAAAGCCATTGGAGCGCCGCATGATCAGTGATGATTTCAAATGGTTGGTTTTCTATGCATACATGAAAGTGATCAGTTGCTTGTATCATGGCTAGGCATTCCATCTCATAAGCAGAATAATTCTCTTGGTGTGGTTGCAGTGTTTTGGAGTAATAAGCAATTACATGTTCCTCATTGTCTGGACCAATTTGTGTTAGGATTGCTCCAATTCCATATTTGGAGGCATCTGTATAAACTTTAGAGGGGTAGTCCGGGTTGTAAATAGCAAGGACAGGTTTTGTAGATAGTGCCATTTTAAGTTTAGCGAACGACTCCTCTACTTCCTCATTCCAGATGAAGGGCTGATTCTTCCGAGTGAGTCGAACCAAGGGGAATGAAAATTTAGAAAAGTCGTTCACAAATTTTCTGTAATAATTTGCCAATCCCATGAACTGACGAACTTTCTTTACAGTATCAGGTCTTGGAAAGTCTTGAATAGATTTTACTTTTCCTGGATCAGGTTTTAATTGATTGTGACTGATGATATGTCCGAGGTATTTTACTTCAGTTCTTCCAAAAATACATTTCGACAATTTTAATTTCATGTTGTACTGTCTTAATTTGTCAAAAACTTTACTAAGAAGCTCTATGTGCTCTTGCCATGTTTTCGTGTACACCAATATGTCATCTTGGAAAGAGCAAGTTCCTTTCCATAATAATTCACCTAGAATATGTTGGATTATCCTTTGAAACGTTGAAGCAGCATTTTTTTAAACCAAATGGCATCACTAAAAACTCATAATGACCATCGTTTGTGACAAATGCAGTTTTTGAATAGATTGCGGGTCCATTTCGATCTGCCAATAACCCCATGCAACATCAAGGGTAGAGAAGAATCTGGATCCATGCAATCGATCAAACATGTCCTGTATGTGAGGTAGGGGTTGCCTGTCATCCAGCGTGATCTCATTAAGACGTCTGTAATCAATGCACATCCTTTTATTTCCATCCTTCTTGGGAACCATAACAACAGGAAATGCCCAAGGAGAATCTGAAGTTCTTATTAACTTGTGTTCGAGAAGTTCTTTAACTTGTTCAGCTATCTCTTCGTACTCTTTTAGAGGACGACGATAGGGTCTAAGAGAAATTGGTTGTTCACTTTTCGTGATGATCTTATGTTGTATAGCTACTTTTCCCAAATCAATGGCATGCTGACAAAATACATTCCTATTGTGTTCAAGTAATTTTTTTAATTCATGTTCTCTTATCTCTTCTAGATGATTTACAAGAATTGGATTTTGTAATCCATCAAATTTGGTGTAAATTGTTTTGTCTTTGACATCTATTAAAAGATTAAAAAGAGATGCAACATCTAATCCGATCAAGAGTGGATATTTAAAGTTCTTCATTACATGGAGAGTTACAGGTTTAATTAGTTTATCTATTCTTACCTTGGTCTGAAGGCTTCCACATGTCCTGGTAACACCATCCGCTTGGCTGATGTGAATGTCTGAATTTGGTTGAAGTTGAAGACGGGTTCGCTTGAACAATCGCCAATTGATTATTGATACTGTTGCTCCAGTATCCACAAATGCTTGCGCAGGAATTCCATTTACTTCAACACTTATGTTGATAAGCTTGAAAGCTCCTTGTGTAGGGGTATTTGTCAAAGTACTTACATTCAACAATTCCGGGGCTCCGCATACTTGTTTCACTGAAGTGTTTTGATTAGGCCTATCCTTTTTATAATTAGGATCATAATCCTCACAATCTGTGACCCAATGTTTAATTTTTATTCCCTTTTTCGAACATATTGGACACCAGAATGGGCAAACATTTTTTCCATTATCATTATTTTTTGTCGCGAGATGTATTTTGTTTTTAGGCTTAAACTGAATTGAAGCCCTATTTTGTTCAATTGAAGCTGCGATATGAAACCATTTTGTGGCGTCAGTTGGCTGTGCAGCCACAATTAAATCTTTCCAATCATTTGGAAGTCCGTCTGTTAATAAATGAATTTTTTCCTCCTTCGTTAGATGGGTTTGATTTAACAGGCGAATTTTATCTTGAAAATAATTTTCTATTGATTCTTTTTTTTTTTTCTCGTTTTAATCTTCGATGTGATGCTGAGACAATTGGATTTGCGTTGTATGAACCAAATCTTTGAATCAACTTTTCCTTTACAACTTCCCATCTTTTTATTGCAGGATTTGAAATAATCTCGTCTGCATACCATTCAAGTGCTGAATCTGTCAAGTAGTACATAAGATTTTTGATTTTTTCATCTTCCTTTAAAGAATTATTTTCAAAATCATATAATTTGATCCATGACTCAGGCCTAATTGCCGACTTCGAGCCGTTGAATTTTTGCAACCGGTTGTTTGGATTTTCCGCCATTTTTTCTTTCCGTATCCTTTTCGACTGCGCCAAATGCCACGTTTTTATTTTAAAACGCTAATTTTCTGTTTTGTAAAACTTTAATTTTAAAGTTCATTATTTTAAAAGTGAAATGTTTGTTAATGGAATAGACATTTTACCTCAACTCATTTTATTGCCGCTTTTGTTTACAAACCATTTGTTTTTTATATCTATTTTTACATATCGTTTTTATTGAGTTTTTACTAATTTTGCATGTACATCATTGACTTTTAATGAATGAGAAAAAGAAATTGAAAATAAACATATGAAAAATTAAAGTAACACCTTAAAGGAATTTATGTACAATTGAAAATTGTTTTTTTGTAACGTCTCTATATATATATATATATATATTTTTTTTTCTTACACAACTCCACTCCATTCCAATCATGGTGGGTAGTTAGCGACTGCTTTCACTGTAAGTGCACCCCATGTCTACACATGTGAAAAGTAGTTCGACTTTTACACATACAAATGTGCCAGAGCCCCGTTTGCTTACTTTCACTCATTGGTGGGGTTGGACTTTTGCAAGAATCTCTGGGGCCATTGGAGCATTTTTTAAATTAGAAAAAAGTGACCAATGCGGGATTCGATCCTGGGTCGTAGCGGCCTATTTCACATACCTTTGGTAATTAATCCTGTAGGGCCAAATCTGTTACTGAGGTCAACCATCATGGAACACCCATTTTACCCTCTTGTCTTAAGGTAACAAGACCAAATCCAAATAAATATATAGTATTCGGTAACAGCGTTGATACCGAAACATCACACACAATTTATTTGGATTTTTTCACGTTACCTTGTGTTTATAATCTTTAATCTAAATTGTACCTTATCACACCTTCTTCTGTGTGTAATTCACTTAAATTCTTCATACAGTAGAATCTCTATGAGAGGATGGATACTAGAGAGAAAATCTCTCTACAAAAGACAATTTTCATCTCCAATTTTACCATTTAAACAAAAAATAAAAGATGGGCTTTAGTACAGTTGGGTGGTAACAGGATCTCCCATGTTGTTGAGGGGATTGTGGGGATATTATACATGGTTATGTCGTAAAAACACACTCTAAGGTATTATCAGTGAGTTTATAACAAAAACACCGAGCCTTCCGTAGCAGAGTGAGATAAGAGTAATCAGTTTGAAAGTAAATAATCAGTGATTATAACACAGCAGTTGTAGCTGGCGTCACATTAAGGATATGTGTGTTTATCAGCTGGAATATGAGCCATAGGTTGGTTTTCTTTATATCCTCAGGTAATCGAATTAGCAAATATTATTAATACAGTTAAACCTGTCTATAGCGCCTCCCTCTCTATAGCGCCCGATTTTAAATACGTAGTACGATGTGATTTACATTAAAAGTGACCTGTCTATAGCACTCCCTCTCTATAGCACCCTATTTTGGTGAGTCCCAAGAGGGGGCGCTATAGACAGGTTTAACTATATATATATACAGTAGAACCTCCCTGTAAAGGACACCTAATTGCAGAGCCAAAGTGTCCTTAGGGAGAGGTGTCCTCTTACCAGAGAGTTGCTAAATTGTAAAAATGGTAATTTTGCAAAACTGTCCTTTGTGGAGAGGTGTCTGCTAGCGGGAGGTTCTACTGTATCATAATTACCAAAAATACCAGTAATCTCAATTATCAACAGTCCTAATTACCCAATCATCAATAGTCCCATTTATCACCAGTCTTAATTATCCATAACCCCAATTTCCAATAGTCCTAGTTATTGAGAGTCCCAATTATATATCCAGTACCAATTATCACCAGTGCCAATTATCAGTACTCCTAATTATCCATAATCCCATTCATCAATAGTCCCATTTATTGGAAGTCCCAATTATCACCAGTATATCAATTATCTGTATTCCTCTAATAATTCATAACCCCAATTATCAATATAGTCCCACTTATCACCACTCACACTTATCATTAGTTTCAATCATGGATACGAGAAAATAAGACCTAATTCAAATAATTTAATAGTATGTGACGTTTCAGCAACAAAATTGTTACCATCATCAGACAATATCTTATTTTCTTGTATCTATAATCCAAAAATTGTGCTTTATCATTAGCTTCAATTAATGTGTGTGTGATGATCAATTAATTATATAGATAAGGCACAATTTGAATTATAGATTATAAACACAAGGTAATAAGACCAAATCTAAATAAATAAATAGTGTGTGACGTGTTTCAGTAACAGCATTGTTACCATCTTCAGACAAAAGTACTGAATGCAGTACAAAAAAAAGTAGATTTAGTACTTTTGTCTGAAGATGGTAACAACACTGTTACTGAAACGTCACACACTATTTATTTTACTTGGATTTGGTCTTATTACCTTGTGTTAAAATTAATTATATAGTTTCTCCACAGAGGAGGGGGGGAATTGTACCACTCCTACCAAGAGACCTTGTGTGTGCAGTACATGAGCTCCTGTCCAATGAGGAGAAAGGCCAGATTGCCCAAGGTGGAAGGTTGATATTTGACCCCGAGGATCCTATCAGCCTCTCCATCGAGTACTATCCCGAGTAAGTTGAATCTTTTTGTCTTTCTCTGTGTGTTTCCTGGATGGATGGGAGGTGTCCACCTCTCTTCTTATCTCTCTATTACAGTTCTAAACCTCTCTTTCTCCATAGAACATCACTCTCCTCATATTGTCACTGGTTAGTGGCCGGTACTCAGTTGATCATTCATGTATATATTATGATGATTAGATACAATTTGGATTATGGATTAGAATCAAAAGGTAATAAAATTGATTCCATATAAACACAAGGTAATAAGACCAAATCCAAATAAATAAATAGTGTGTGACGTTTCGGTATCAGCATTGTTACCGAAACATCACATGCTATTTATTTATTTGGATTTGGTCTTATTACCTTGTGTTTATAATCTATAATCCAAATTGTGCCTTATCATCGATTCCATATAAATAAATAGTGTGTGATGTTTCTGTAATTGTGTTGTTATATACCATCATCTGACAAATGCACTAAATGATGGTACTAAAAAGTACTATTCAGTACTTTTGTCTGATGATGGTAACAAAGCTGTTACCGAAATGTAACATACTATTTATTTGTATTTAGTCTTTTATTACCTTGTTTTTTTTTTTTTCACTAATAAATACGGTTTTAGAATAATCTTTATATATTTTATTTAGGTTAGGTTTTGGTTAGGGGGGGGTAAGATTAGGTTGAGGTTAGATGAAAGCCGCTGTGTTAATGGGTTTTTAGCGATAAACAAAGAGTGGGTGTCCATTTCTTTCATTCTGAGGCAGGTGGTTCATGGGAAGAATGGTTACCGAAACGTCCCACACTATTTATTTATTTGTATTTAGTCTCTCTTTTTACCTTGTTTTTTTCCCCCTAATAAGTACAGTTTTAGAATTATCTTTGTATATTTTATTTATGTTAGGTTGAGGTTAGATGAAAGCCGCTGTGTTAATGGGTTTTTAGTGATAAACAAAGAGTAGGTGTTACTTCTTTCATTCTGAGGCAGGTGGTTCATGGGAACTAGATTTTATAATTAACAAGATATTTAATATTTATCATTATTTTGAAAAAATAGTACAAATGTAATATTGTACTGGGATAAGGTGCATAAATTAAGAAAAAGGCATCTACTTATCGTGCAACTGAAAGTTGCTGATGGCTTGCGCCATCTATCGGAATAAATATCCGTGAGAACGCTACAAAATTTATTCCGATATTTATTCCGATAGATGGCGCAAGCCATCAGCAACTTTCAGTTGCACGATAAGTAGATGCCTTTTTCTTAATATCATTATTTTGTTGCTGCTGGGATTTTAGTTTTTTTGTTTGTTCATATTTTCAATTTTTAAAAAATAGATTTAAATTATTCTAATATTTATTGTGTGTGTGTGTGGATCTAAATAATAGAAGAGATGAGAGAGACACTCATGGACAAAACTCAAGGAAGTTGTACCTTTTACCATGTATATCGGGATTCAGACAATAACTCTGAAAGATATTACAGTGACCTTTATTAACACAAGGTAATAAGACCAAATAAATAAATAGTGTGTGACGTTTCGGTAACAGCATTGTTACCATCTTCAGACAAAAGTACTGAATGATAAATTTTACCACAGCATGTTTTTAAATAGTTACTGTTATCAAGTGTGTAAACAAGAGTTGTTTCTTGTTTACAATTATATTTTAAGATATTTTTCTAAGAAGAGCTACAAGATAATTGTACAAGATAATGAAAATTCGAGCAGAACTAGAACAATCTGGTTATCCAGTTGGTTTCACAAACAAATGGATTAGAAGATATGAAATAGATAGGCCAAATTCAAATAGGAATAAAGATGATTGCAATAATATAATTATTCCATATTTAAGAGATATAGATAACGAAATATCTAGAATTTTGAGAAAATTTAAATATAATATTTGGTATAGTACGGGGACAAAAAGGGAATTTTTAACTAGAAATAGCATAATGAAGGATAACATAGGCACGTCAAAACCAAGTAATGTAATTTATGGAATTAAATGCACACAATGTGACAAAATTTATGTAGGAGAAACAGGCCGTAATTTAGAGACTAGGATTAAAGAACACCAACAGGGTTTAATGGGGAGAAGGGCGTTAAGCAAAATTGGGGAACATGCATTATATTCAGGACATAGGCCAGATTGGAATGATATTGAGATATTTCATAGGAATATAAAATTTAAAAAAGAAAGATTATTTTTAGAGGGGTGGGTATCACGGGAAATGGGGAAAAGAACTTTAAATGTATATGAAGATATTCCGCTACAATACAATTTGTTTTTAAATTTAAAAAAGTAGTTATGAAGGGTAAGTATAAATTGTACATAATAGATATCGATTAATATATACTATTGTGAAATCTTTTAAATGTTATTATTATATTTTTTATATTTATTTTTATTTATAATTTTTAATATAAATATGTATATCATAATTTTATTTCAAAGATCATAGTCTTTGTGAGTTAAATATTTATTTTTTGACTCGTGCTTTGGATGTTGTACAAAATTTCGAATATCGCGTGAGAACGCCCTTAGAGCCTTAGAATAATTTTTAACGCCTTGCTATATGTTTTAATTTTTGTTTGCTCCTGACGAGGACAAAAGCTTTTTGTCGAAACGTCGAGGTAATAAAAAGATTTATACTGGCCGAAGTATCTTTTTTCAAAAAAGATAATTGTAATCCAGGTATTCTTATATGTTTCCACGTGCGTTGACACAACTCCATAGGGCGGACTTTTCCACTGAATCCTGCATGTATAATAACTTACTCTCACTCTCCTTATCTTTATGTGTGCCGCAACTTGTTCCAAGATGATTGATCTTCTTTTAATTTTTTTTTTTTGACGTATTCCTTTTTTTTTTTACAGTGTTGAAAAGATTTTTTTTGTTGTTGCTGTTTGGAGCGAGAAAAAAAAGTTATTTTGAATACAGTTTAAAGAGTTTCATCAAATTTGCTACAGCTTCTCCAACCTCTGCATTTCCAACATCCTCAACCACAATGGCTCATCCATTCAATGATGAACTCATCCCCAGCATTGAAAAAGAGGCTCAAGATCCACAGACCTGTCAAAAAGAAATAACCAAGAAGAAAATTTAATATGAAAAAGCTTATCCAAATTTATTTTCTTTTTAAACATCCAGGTTCGAAATTTTGTCGCATATATTCATTTTCAAATCCATAAAGTAACAAGACTAATATTTATTTTTTGTGATTTTTTTTTAAATTATTGTATGCACTAATAAATTTCCACTTGTAAAACATGATGTTTTCCATGATATTTAATAATATGGGAGATTAAGGGAAGATGCGCGAGCGGATCGTATTACCTGCGCGGTAGACGGCAACCTCTACACTTACGTAAACAAAGGTGCCTGCGGACTAGAAAGTTTTAAAATAAAAGTTGTTGTTGTTTCTTATCCCCTTGTGTAAAGATTACATGAATTCCATGAGTTCATGCTCCTCGAGCTGTTTTATGATGAGCAGCGGCCTCTCCCAAAGGTCCTGTTTAGTACATCTAATGCAAGCCAAAATGTGTTCTGTCTGGAGCTGCAGGTGCCAAGCTACCTGTGTGATATGCTATGTCCTAATATTTTGGACTCTCAACCTTTTCTCTTGTAGGCTCAACTGCTATCTCTTTAGTTTACAGATTAAATCGATGCTGTGTGCTTCTAGTAAATTTTTTATTTGACTTTTCAAATATGTTGTTGTTTAAGAAAAGAGAATATTTTAATGAATAATTTCTTTTTAGGGAAGAGCAAATAATGTCTACTCTCTGATTTTAGGAGTGAAGACTTTACCGACTATTCAGGAATTTGAAGTATCTACAGATCAAATAAGGTACAATTTGGATTATAGATTAGAAACACAAGGTAATGAGAACAAATCTCCAAAAAAATAGTGTGTGTGACGTTTTGGTAACCTTGTCACCATCATCAGATAAAAGTACTGAAAATGAATACAGTACTTTTATGAACTCAAGGAATTTGTGTAATCATTGCACAAAGACAATTGACAATTAAAATAATTTTATTGACATCTTGTCAATACATGCAAAGTGCACAGTCTGCATTATTTAAAAAAAGATAATATGCATTATATACACTATGTACAATGAATATGGCGCCTCTGCCAGCGCTGGAGAGTTTGGTGAAGAATCGCCAGTGGGTCTCCAGCGACATCACGCATGGACAAAGAGATAATAATCATTGCACAAAGAGATAAGAAACAACAACACAGTCAACACAAGGTAATAAGACCAAATCCAAATAAATAAATAGTGTGTGATGTTTCGGTAACAGCGTTGTTACCATCTTCAGACAAAAGTACTGAATGATGGTAGCAAGACATGAAGATGGTAACAACGCTGTTACCGAAGCATCACACACTATTTATTTATTTGGATTTGGTCTTATTACCTTGTGTTTATAATCTATAATCCAAATTGTGCCTTATCAACAACACAGTACTTTTGTCTGATGATGATGATGACAATGTTGTTACCGAAATGTCACACACACACTATTTATTTGGAGTTTTGGTCTTATTACCTTGTGTTTCTTACCTACAGGTCTCTCCTCCGTGTTGTTGATGGGTGTTGTCATTCGTACAAAGTTGATTCCACGGTACACTACAGCTACACTAGAGGCTTCCATGACAGAAAAACCATAGCCTAAAATAATGGATAAATACATTCTCTTCTAGAGGTAGTCTCTTATCAGAAACTGTTTGGGTTGAAAGATTTCTCATAACTTGGCCTGACATGACAGCATCTCTGAAAAGAGACTACCTCCAGGAGTGACTGATTCACTGAAACATTGAGATGTAGCCATATATATTTTTCCAAACAAACTTCCAATCAACAAATAATATTCAAAACCAGGTTTAGTTATGTTTTTAGGGAGTATGGTCTTTTATGAAAGATTATTGTAGTATCTTTATTTTATTAATATTTTTTTTAAAAATTCTCCACACACAAAATTTCAAAATTGATCTATCCACAACAGACATAAGGGTTGGTTGGGGGATGATATTGAGATTCATGTTTTATTTATTTTTTTAATGCACAATTTTGATAATATTTATTTGCCTTTTTTTTTTACTTATAAGTGAAGTTTTGAAACAAAAAAAAGGTGAAAATGGTTATTTTCCACTTTTCCAGGGCATATAACAATGAGAAAGCTTACATGGCCACTAGATCAAGATCTTCTTGGAGTAGGAAGTGGAGTGCGACCTCTAGAGTGCTCCAGCCCAGGTAAACTCAACCTTTGTTTGTTTGTTGTAATTTGGTGGCAGTTTGTTGTACATTTGTTGGTTCATATTACAGTGACAGCTTTAAGAAACCTCACTTTGAACACCCCACAAAGATATACAAATTATATAAAAAGTACGAAATCATAAGGCGAAAAGGTTTCTTTCAAAGTTTTTTTTTTTTTTTTTTTGTTTTGCAAAGTTCTGCAAAGTCAAACTGCTTTTTCACATGTGTAGACATGTGGTGTACTTACAGTAAAAGCAATCGCCTACTTCTACCCACCATGATTATCATGGTTTGTACTACATGTACTAGGGAGAAGCAAAAAAAACAAACTGCTCTTCCATTGTGGAAGGACAGTAAATGCAAGAAAACTTAGCAAAACAATAAAAAAAACTTTAAAGAAAGCTTTTGCCTTATGATTTCACGCTTTTTATGAATTTGCTCCAGGCAATTATATTACTCAAGTTATAAATTATATATATACACTTTATTAATACAAAGCAATAATGCTCCATCTATACGAGGGTGAGTAGAAAAGTAAGGTCTCCTATTTTTTTTTCATAGAAAAACACATTTAATCACAACTTTTTATACATCATTGGAAAGGTTGGACACTTTGCTATTTTTCTACATAGTCGCCTTGATGCTCAATCACTTTTTTCATCCTGTCAACCAACTTTGTAATTCCGGTGTTGTACCACTCTCCCGCCGCATGCGAGTTGCGCTCAGTTATACACTTTTTAAATGCGAAAAATAATTCTCCGGTCGAAATTCACCGTCAGTTAGTGGAAGTGTATGGTGAGAAGTGCATGGACATCAAAAATGTGCGGAAATGGTGCCGGGAGTTTAACGAGAGGCGGATAAACGTCCACGATGAACAGCGGTCTGGGCGGCCGAGTTTGCCGGAATCAACCGTGGCTCGAATCGACGAAATGGTGCGTGCAAACCGGCGGATAACCCTTGAATAGATCGAGGATGGCCTGAATGAAGATTGCAGCCACTTCTCTGTGCACAAGATTGTGTCTGAGACCCTCGGCTACAGAAAGGTGTCCGCCAGGTGGGTCGACAAGTGGCTCAAAGAGGCGGCAGGAGAGTGGTACAACACCGGAATTACAAAGTTGGTTGACAGGATGAAAAAAGTGATTGAGCATCAAGGCGACTATGTAGAAAAATAGCAAAGTGTCCAACCATTCCAATGATGTATAAAAAGTTGTGATTAAATGTGTTTTTCTATGAAAAAAAAAATAGGAGACCTTACTTTTCTACTCACCCTCGTATATATAATAAAGGAAAACATTAAGACACAAATGTTTCTTTTCACAAATAAATCATACTTCTACTGTCCTTATGCCCAATATTTTGCTCAAAATACCATTTCTAAGATTCCACCCTTCAGTGTAGCACATAAAAGCAGAATGATCCAATACAGTATTAGAGCTCTAAAGAAGGGGTCCATTAAATTGGCGAAACTGCTGGGAGGTTCGCCACTGATGAGCCAAGCCCTCCTAATATTTTTTCATCGCAGTAAGGATGGTAGAAGTTTTTGATTTATTTGTGAAAAGAAACATTCACGTCTTAATGTTTTCATTTGTTACACTTTATTGTGTTTATTGCGCACTTGTAAGTGCCAAAATTGAGCTGCATTCTACTCTACATGTGTTGACATGTGGTGTACTTACAGTAAAAGCAGTCATTTACTACCTACCATGATTATCATGGCCTGGTACTTGGGATAGGTTCTAACACAACGACACAGATAAATCTGTAACTTTTACCCCCTCCAACAAGTGTACACAATAATAATGGCCCCATCAACACATTACTATCATGGATTTGCCAAATTTTCTGGCTCTGTGCTGGGATTGAAATACAAAATACATTATCAACACTTGGCTATAGCCTTCTTGATGTTATCTAAAGATCATTTTTAGTTTATTTTTATTTAAGATTTCTTAGCTTTTTAAAAAATTTTGGTTAAAAAAAGAGCTTGGTAAAAAAAAATATTTTTATTAGACAATAGTTTTATCCATGGTTACCTTTTTTTATTTTGCTTCCTAACTTTATTCTTTTTTGGACCTCATTGACTTATTCACATTTCTTTTTACTGATTTTTATTTTCTTCTTCATTTCCATTTTAGGAACTTCTTTAGAAAGAAACTGTTGTTTCTTCAAAAATAAAAGCTTTTATCTTGTCATTCATCTCTTTAATCTAAAATGTATCTTAAAACCTATTTTGAAAAAAATTTTTCCCTTTCATTTTCCACACCTTTAAATCTTTTTTTGCTAGATTTTTTTGAAAATATTTGTCTTTCTATAGCTTCTTTTTTTTTTTTTCTTATCATCTTTTGAATTTCTGCATTTAAAATCTTTTTGATATATTCTAAACCAAATGGGTACAACTAGCATACTATATAATTTGTGAATTTCAAAAAAAAAAAAAAAAGAAGTAAGGTAAATTGATTAATTATTCTATGGTATTTTCTGTGAGCATTACATTTGCTGGTTTTCCAGGTTGGTTTTACATAATGATGATAACGTTAAAGATACTTCAACAAAAAAAAAAGTTTGGTAATGGTTAGTATTATTATTAAAAATGGATGTTGCGCCACTCCTATTTAGTAGTTGACTGACTACATGGTCAGATAGAATTCTTCTATTTGTTTTACTTATCTCTCACACTAATTTATAAAAAGCATTTTTTTCTCTCAACGAATTATTTTAAAGGGTCTCATCAAAGATTTATTTGCTCTCTTACATTCTAACCCTGAGTTTGATGCTGTTAATAAAGCTGAAGCCATTCCTATCATATAAAAAAATCATTTCTAAATTTCAAAAGTTTGTGTTCGGTAACTTTATAAATATATATAGACAGTATGGAAAGCTTCACGATTTTGCGTGTCATCCTTGCGCAGGGGCCATGCTAATCTTCTCTGTATCGTTCCAATTTTAGTATATGTACCGCCGAACATATATAGACAGTAAAACCTCGTTAAAATGAACCAGGGATATAGCGAACTTTCCTTAATAAAACAAACCTGAAATAATCCCTATTTTTATTTTATAATACAGTAAACTAGGGCTATATATAATAAACCATGGCTGTAGTGAACCAAAGGTGCAGTCCAATTGGGGTTCACTATAGAGGGGTTTCTACTCTACTTTTTAAATATACACATACTTAATCTAAAAAAAAAATAATAATAAAAAGTTTTAAACAACCAAATTTATCAAGTCTTGTATTTCTTTTTTAAAGCCAAAAATCGCCTAAAGTCAACTAACCATGGATGTACAAAGATTTTTTTCCCTTTTATTTCAGAGATATCTCTCAATAAAATGTGCATTATACTTATTATTATAAATCATCATCATCAAAAGAGAAATTTATACAACACAAGAATTGCAAAGACAGAACCAACCCTCAAAGCATTCAATACTCAAATGGCAGATGTAATACTCCAGCGATAAAATTTCTTGGAACCCATGAAAACCACAGCAGTCTGGAAATGTTACATTGTACCATACTGGTTTTGCATCTATATATACCAAGCAACTATTTTGTCATGTCTGCTAACATTGAAGCAGAACTGAACCCTGCTGTGTGTGTGTCTGCTAAGACAGAACAGCATAGCCAAAACAGAAAATGTATTTGATAAAGCACAATTTGGATTATATATTATAGTTACAAGAAAATAAAACCTAATCCAAATAAATTAATAGTTTGTGACATTTTGGTAACAGCATTGTTACCATCATCAGACAAAAGAATAAATGAGAAAAAATATCACAGCATGTTCTTAAGCTTGATAACAGTACTATTTAAAGAACATGCTGTGATATTTTTTCTCATTTATTCTTTTGTCTGATAGTAACAATGCTGTTACTGAAACGTCACACACTATTAATTAATTTGGATTAGGTCTTATTTTATTGTAGAAAATGTATTTGTTTTGTATGTTTGTCTGTTGCAAACAAAAAAAAAATTTTTTTTCACATTCTTCCCTTCTCTCATTTCTCCCAAAGTACTCTTGTATGTATATATCTATTCTAAACTGGGACTGAATTTTGTTTCCATTTCTAATTTGCATGCAGCACTGCCTTATTTATATATATGATAGTGACATTCTGGTGTTGTTGGTTCCGTTAGAGATCCAAACCAACCTCTTGTGTCTTCTCCTGAAGATGAGACGGCTCCTGCAGAAAATGTAAGTTTAACCTTGTTTCTATATCTTGTTGGGTTTGTATTTTGTTTTTCCTTCTCATATTGAAAGTCAAACTTTGATGCTGGTATAATTGGTAATATTAGGGTATCTCCCTTTAATTTGTTTAGATTGCCTATTAGCTGATCAATTTGTCTAATGTGGGGAGTATCTTGTAGTGTTTTTCTCCCCTCCATCCCCAAATTCAAACCCTTTCAATTGGCTCGTAAGTAATAAAAATAATGACCCTAAACAGATTTAAAAAAAACATAGGCTTCCTCTTCCGTCAAATTAAACGTCAAAACTAAATGCCATCTATTGACTGTTGCCGCAAACTAGCGGCCTCTGGTCAGTCACAAAGTGGTTCAATTTAACGGGAGAGGAGCCCTATGCTTTTTTAGGTCAATTTCCTCCAGGCAAATTTTCCACCTAAACAGATTGTTGCATAGTTTTTTAATTTTTAAAAATCTTTTTTTTTTTTTCCTTCTTATTAATAACTGATATTTTTTTAAAATTCTTAGTTATTTGGCATAAAAATCATATATGGGGAGAGATAATGTTTCTTAAAATTCCCATTGTTAATTGGTATTCATTGTTGCTCTGGTCCCATTGAATCCAATAAGAGTTGAATCTTTGGGATTAATTCAGTTGAAGTATATAGGGAAATTGTAATAGAGTCATCTCTCTCTCTTGAGTCAACTGTTGAAGAATATGTAAATGAGTTATTAATCTCTTGCAACAACAACAACCACTCATCACACAGAGAGAGAAGTAGGTTTTGAAAATAGAACAATCCATATTTGAATCTTTAGATAATAAAAAACACATATATTGGATTGAATGAAAATATTTATTTACCAATATCTCAGTTATGGCTGAATGCCCACCTTTATCAAAACATTACAATGTATTTATTTTGTATAAACAAACTCAGCGTCGCATAGCATCATTATATTACAGTTGAAATAGTTTTGTAAAATATAAAAGTGGAGGGGGGAGTATTTTTTTTTTCTCTTTTAATATATATATATTCCCATAACCCTTTAAAAAATTTAATTAATTTTGTTAGTAAATTTAATGATATACTATTTTTCATACATAAATTTCCCCTCCCCCCCCCCCCCCCCTCTTTGTATATTTTACAAAACTATTTTAACTGTAATCTAATGATGCTATGTGGCGCTGTGTTTGTTTATACAAATAATATGTTGTAATGCCTTGAGAAAGTTGGACATTCAGCCAACCACCAAAATATTGGCAAATAAGTCTTTTTATTCAATCCAATATAAAGTTGAACCTCCCTGTAAAGGACACCTAATTGCAGAGCCAAAGTGTCCTTTAGGGAGATGTGTCCTTTTACCAGAGAGTTACTAAATAGTAAAAATGGTAATTTTGCAAATGAAAACTGTCCTTTGTAGAGAGGTGTCCTCTAGCGGGGTGTCTGCTAAAGGGAGGTTCCAGTGTATATGCCAATTATTACCTATAGAAAGTCTTCCCAAGTTGTGTGTAACAACTCGAGTGTTGACAACAACGGGAGTTGTAAATGTTGTTGTTGTTGCACAGCCCCACCATCGCAGGTACTACAGCTGCCCTGGTAGTGTCCAAGTCCACCATCTCAAGAAACTCATCCGCAACAAGTATTCCCTCCAACCAAAGCAACAGGTGAGTGAGCAATTTTGTATCTCCTTGTTCTCCTTTCTTCTCCTGCCTGTTTAAGGAACATATATTATCATGTGTACATTAGATAGATTAAATAGGACCTTTGGGAGAGGCCTCTGATAACAGCTTGAAGAATTTCTTCTTCTTTCTTATCTCCACTCTATCATATTAGGGTGTTAAGCTTGTAGAGTCTGAGACTTTTGATGGTTTCTATTATTATATATTATACAGTAGAACTTGGATAATTCGAACTTCTTTAATTCGAAAACCTCTTTAATTCGAATATTTATCTTGGTCCCTAGAATTTCCTATAAATAGAATTTCCGTTTTTAATTAGAATTTTTGGATAATTCGAATTTTTTTTATGGTCCCTTGGGGTTCGAATTATCCAAGTTCGACTGTATTATCACCTTGTACAGTAGTACAGGTCATGATAATCATGGTGGGTAGAAGTTGGTGATTGCTTTTACTGTAAGTGTGCCACATGTTTACACATGCGTAAAGCAGTTTGACTTTGCACTTACAAATGTGCCAGAGCCCCATTTGGTTACTTGCACTCCCTGGTGGGGTTGGACTTTGCAAGAATGGGAGACCACTAGAGCATTTTTTTTTTCTTTTTTCAATTAGAAAAAAAGTGCCCAATGTGGGATTCGATCCCAGGTTGTATCAGTAGAAAACCAACGGTTTAGACCACCCTTCCCCCTTGATGGTGTCTGCTGGGGATGAGTAGAGTTCATCAATGGTTGAGCCAATACAGTCAATGATGTGGTTTGGGGTTGCAGGTTGAGAATTGCACTTAGTACATAGTGGGGAAACCCTGAAACCTTCGAGGAGCATGAGCTCATGGAATTGGTGTAATCTTTGAACAGAGGGATAAGAAACAACAACACTTAGACATCAAATTTAGACAATCAAAGTGGAACCTATTCATGGAGGTTATACTACATGTGGCGTTGCCCGGGTTTTACCCTATTAAATGTACCCTGTTTCACCCGAGGTCTCTGTTTTTTGGAATTTTTCCCGATATAATCCTGATAATCAAACATGAAACAGCAATATTTTTAAAATAGCCTATCGTCTTCCCAGTATTCTTTTACCTATGTATGGAAATTTTGGTTTGAATTAGTGAACTACTGCGAATTTGTAGACGAATGACCCGGGCAACGCCCGGGTTTACACGATTAAATGTATATTACATATGGAAGTTGGACGTAGTTCCCGGAGGGCACCCGCGAGGTCACTCTGCCCCCGCGCAACTGTCCAACCGGGAGCGTGCCCCGCCATCAAAATCGCCATGCGTTCTAGAGGGCGCTGCTCGTGAGCTCAACCGACCGGCAGCCGGGAGATCTCATTTACCTGGCGGGGGGGGGGGGCAGGGAAGTCACGTGCTGCGCCGGCAGCCAATCGTCGCGTGCCGCCGTCGACGTCTGAGTGTTCTAGAGGGCGCTGCTCGTGAGCTAAGTTGAATAATTTGAATATATAGTTTTAATAAATGATTTATATATATTTTAAAATAGCCTATCGTCATCCCCGTTATTTTTTACCTATGTATGGAAATTTTGGTTTGAATTAGTGAACTACTGCGAATTTGTATACCGGACATACCAACAGACCAACAAACATACAAACATTCATTTTTATATATATAGATATCACAAGCAGATGCCAAAGATTAGTTTTAAAATATCTTGTACCCAATGATTATAATAGCATAAACAGAAATATTGAGTTGACAAAACAATTTCTATTACTTAGATGACCACAGATCCTTTTACCTCGCAGTTCACCAACTCCCCATAAAATGTATAAAAGACCTATTCTCTTCAACCCTTTTAATATTAGAAACACTCTACATAGCCATCACAGTGTTGTAAACTATCTTTCAAGTTTTAACGGAGGTCAACACACACATATGCCTCACCCGTACTCAAACAGTGCTAGTGGAAAGTTGTTAATTGATATTTCTTTAAGGATGAGGAAAGCAAAGACTATATATAGAATGTGGCTGATTCCACACTCTCCTTTTCAGTTATATGTTAACCTCAGCATATGCATGGTGGAATCTGTGGCCACTGGACATGCATCGGACATGGAGGCTGTTGTTGGGTTCTGTGCTGACTGGAGTATAGGGGCTCTATCTATGCTTCCTTCCTGCGGTGAATCTGTATAAGACTGGTGGTCTTAATAAAGCTGTGTGTATGTGTGATATTTCTCTATTATGAAGTGTTTGTACATGAGTGAATTTAGCTTGAAACCTTGCACATTTATTAAAAAACAAAAATTGTGCAAAAAAATATATTTATATGAAACCTCTTGCAATTTGACTTCAAATGCATGGGGGATGTCCAGGTGACAATCCTCTACCTGCACGATGTTCTCAAGGACTCCTACAACATGATGGACATTGCCTACATCTACTCCTGGAAGAGGGTAAGTCTCTCAGGGGACTCCCCAGTTCCCAGACTGACACTCCCCGGGTGTTGGCAGAACGAGCCCCTCAGGCTTTTCTTCCACATTGACCAGGCCTCCTCCGGCATCCCCTTCCTGCCCCACCGTGCGCTGCCGGCCCCGACTCCTATAGAGGTGGAGGAGCCCGGCAAGGACAGCTGTGGAACTGCCGTAGTTCAGGAAAATGGCAAGCCTAAGGAAACTGAGATTGAAGGAGAACTGCCAGTTGTGCCTACAGTGGAAGCTCCGGAGATTACTAATGTTTCTTCAATTCCTCCTTCTTTAACTCCGGCTTCTACACCTCCTACCTGCTCAGCCCCTCCTACTTCCACAGCAGCCCTGCCTTCTCCTGTGGCTCCTCCCCCTTCTACTGCAGCTCCGCCTACTTCCTTAGCAGCTCCGCCTCCTACTTCCTCAGCCCCGCCTACTTCCTCTGTATCCACGCCCTCCCGTCCCCCAACAGAAAGATGCTCCCCTGCCCTCAAGCCAGCCATTCCCAATGTTCTCTCCTTTCCTCCCTCCTTCACTGTTACTGTCAAAGATGTTCCAACTACCCCCACCTCAGCCTCCTCCCAGGTCAGGAGCAATCCTCCCCCGGTACTCACCACAACTCCTACTTCGGTCGCCACCAGTGGCCACCATCACCACCACCAACCTGTGGAATCTCCAAGGGCACCGCCCACCAATGGCCATGCTCCCCCGGCTCATCGGCCGCCACTCATCTTCAACAAGGCCCTGCAGCAGCAGCAGCAAGCCTCCCCCCACAGGCTGGAGGCGAGCTCCAGGCAGCTGCGGCCCAAGGCTCCCATGGCAGGCAGCAATCCCCAGCAGGCCCACAGTCACAACAACGGCCATGCCAGCAGTAAGCACATGTACCCTGGGATGTCCCACTTCAAAACCACCCCGGCGCCCACCTACATAAGCAAGGAACTGAGCAAGGGACTTTACCATCACCATCACCCCCTGATGCCCTTCACAACGGCAGAGCAGCTGGCCAAGTTTGTCTCCCAAGTGCCGGCCTCTTACATGAACAGCTTGGCTCTGGCCAACCCCCTGCTGGCCATGCCCCACAGGTTCCAGAAGGAACCTCAGTCCCCGACTGCCAGGCCAAATTCTGCTCGGATCAAGCACACTCCCCCCAAGAACAAGTCTTCCCCGCCCACTTCCTCATGTCCACCCGGCACCTTGGCTCCACCTTTCAAAGCTCCGCCTATCTACACCCCAGCTCTGCCTTCTCCTGAGAGGCCACCGCCCCCCTATATGCTCCCCTCCCCCTACGCCCTGCCGTATGGGGTCCCCCCCACAAGCTCTGCCTACAACAACACCCTGCCCCCTCCCTACTTTGCCACGCCCTCTGCTGTCAAGAGGCTGCCAGACTCCGCCCCTCTGCCCCCCCAGCAGAACAAGAAGCTCAAAGTCAGCCAGCACCTGGGCTACCTCCTGGATGGCCACACCAGGAAGCACCAGGTGGTGCCCAGAACCAACGGCAAAACCAAACACCTCGAGTTGATGGAACACCGCAGGAACAGCATGACCCTCCAGAAAACCAAGGAGACAGCAGCTGCAGCATACAAGGAACTCCTCACAACAACCAACAAGGACTTGACAGAGAAGGAAAAAGCCTCCCTCTCCCAGATTGTCCATAAGGTCACCAAGACCTCCCCGCTCAAACAACCCCATCACAACGGCTTGCAGCCTTCCAAACCTCAAGTGAATCTTAACGCCTTCCCCTCACTTGCTCCTCCTCCTTCGCTGGCTCCGCCCCCTTCATCTCCCGCCTCCTCTTCAGCAGAAACAGTCACAACCTCCTCCTCCTCCCAATCTTAGCAGTCTTATGGCGGCGGCTTACGCTACGCAAACAGGGTAAAACTGT
Organism: Cordylochernes scorpioides; assembly: GCA_030710605.1. Taxonomy (NCBI): domain Eukaryota; kingdom Metazoa; phylum Arthropoda; class Arachnida; order Pseudoscorpiones; family Chernetidae; genus Cordylochernes; species Cordylochernes scorpioides. The sequence goes on along the minus strand of CP092882.1, from coordinate 12,866,610 downwards.
ACAGCTCATTGTTGTTTCTACAGTAAGGGATGGTCTCCGGTGACCTCTCACTTCACCTCTTGTTCCATTTATAAATAGCAGGTTATGTAAATATTTATACCTTTATCTGTTTACCATTTTTTTCTCTCTATCTTTCTCTTTTTTTTTTTTTAAACAATCGAGCACTCTTCAATCCTTGTACAGTTAATTAAAGAAGTTTTTGGCATGTTATAAATATATATATATATAATTTACTAAATAATATGAAGAGAGATATATATTAGAAGCTTCTAAATATATTTTTGTATAATGTGTAAATATGAATTTTTGTGTAAAATAGAATATATTTTCTGATATATATATATATATTACGATGTGTATGTTGAAAAATTTCCCCTTCTTTCTCTCTATTTAACTTTGTAACCCTCCCATCTTCTACAATACAAGTTTTTTTGTTTTAAATGCACTTCTACGCATTTATCACCTGTTTATTCTCGTCTACCCCCTCCTTTTTTTTGTTTATAAATTAATTTTTTTTTTTAAATCGCGTCTCTTTTAAAACTGGAAAAAAAGGAATCTTTTTTTTTATATGAAGATTCCAAGAAAAATTTGTTCATTGACCACCAAAGTTTTTTTTATTAATTTAAAAATAAAATCTATATTTTTTGCTCAGATTTGATGTGGTATTATTGTTTTGTGTGAAATCATAATATATACAGTACAGTAAATTCCATTATCGTGAAGATAAAGGCTGCCTGGCCGGCATTCATATTTCTTGAAAAAAGATACTTCGGCCAGTATAAATCTTTTTATTACTTCGACGTTTCGACAAAAAAGCTAGAATAATTTTTAACGCCTTGCCAAATGTTTTAATTTTTGTTTGCTCCTGAAGAGGACAAAAGGTTTTTGTCGAAACGTCGAAGTAATAAAAAGATTTATACTGGCCGAAGTATCTTTTTTCAAGAAAAGTAAAATCCATCTTTAAATGAACCTGGGATATAGCGAACCTACTCTAATAACAAACCCGAAATAATCCCCATTTTTATTTTTTAATACAGTGAGCTAAGGTTATAGTGAACAACAGGTTCAGTCCTATTGGAGTTAGCTATAGAAGGATTTTACTGTAGGTTTATAATTGTTTATATTATATAACATGTTTATAATGTTAATAAATATAATATAATGTTAATTCAACTGGTTTTCAAATCCCAACTAAAAGTTACTACCTATATTCCAAATCTCTCTAACAGAAAATATCTTTCTTACTTTCCCATGGGGAGCCGGCCATTAGAATTAAAGAGGTTAGGCTATATGTATATATGTTAACCAATTTGAAGCAGTTTCTTTTTATTCCCTATTTGGAGGTACAATTTTGGAGGTCAGACTTTGTCCCCAGAGGTCACTCCTTTTTTTTTTTTCTTATCCCTAGTACATGTGGTACACACCATGATAATCATGGTGGGTAGAAGAAGGTGACTGCTTTTACTATAAGTGCACCACATGTCTACATGTGTGAAAAGAAGTTTGACTTTGCACTTAAAAAGAGGTCACTCTTAACATGATGAACAGGCAGCCATGGTTGGTTTGTAGCAGTATGTTGCCTAAAACCAACATCATCTTGCAAAATTCTCTTCAAGTCATCATTCATAGACTGAAAGAACATGGTCTTACACCAGCTAGCTTGGAGAACAGATGGATACGAAAAAAAGAATGACAAGGTACAATTTTGATTATAGATGAGAAACATACAGTAACATAATTATATCTAAATAAATAAATTATACGTGGTAACAGTTATTAATACAAAGCAATAACACGCCATCTATACATATAAAATAAAAGGATTTAAAAGCGCGAATGTTTCTTTTATACATAAAACAGACTTCTACTGTCCTTACTGCGATCAAAAAAATATATTGGGAGGGCTTGGCTCATCAGTGGTGAACCCTCCCAGCGGTTTCGCCAATTTAATTCACCATACCGCTTCTCAGAGCTCTAATACTGTATTGGATCATTCTGCTTTTATATGCTACACTGAAGGATGGAATCTTAGAAAAGGGTTTCAAGTAAACTATGCACATAAGCTTATAGGACAGTAGATTACATTCAAATAAAAGAAACATTCGCGCTTTTAAATCCTTTTATTTTAGAGTTATTAATGAAACGTCATACATTTATTTATTTGGATGCGGTCTTATTACTTTATATTTCTAGAAAAAGAAAACATTTAATGGCAGCACATAAGTTTGGCTGTTCATCCAGTATTGTCATTTTTTCTGTAGTCTCAGGCAAGAACCTAACAATGGTCTGGGGCTGTTAACCACTATAATGGTCGTCCATTTAATGGCAGTTAGATGAAACACCAACTAAAGAACTGCCTGGTATAAGATTCAGCTCTGCCCTACTGCATAAACTCATATACTGAAAACACATTTCGTGGCACACTTTCCACAACATAAATAAAATCAAACTTTTTGTCAATCTTTTCACACTTTATATAATAGGTTTAGTAAATATAGCTTTAAAAATATTTAGAATTATTAAGAAAAAGACATCTCCTTATCGTGCAACTGAAAGTTGCTGATGGCTTGCGCCATCTATCGGAATAAATTACAACTATTCTCGTTGATTAATCAAGAATGGGTATTTGGCCAATTCTGGAATAATTAAAAAATCAACGAGAATAGTTGATATTTATTCCGATAGATGGCGCAAGCCATCAGCAACTTTCAGTTGCACGATAAGGAGAAGCCTTTTTCTTAATTTATACACCTTATCCCAGTACAATATTACATTTGAAATATTTTTCACATTTAGAATTAAGTAAAAAATCTTGAAGTATATATATATATAAAACATTGCCACTCATGTCATTTTGTTGTTTCTTATCCCCTTGTGTAAAGATTATACAAATTCCATGAGTTCATGCTCCTCGAGCTTGTCATTTTGTACCAGTAGAAGGACGTCCAAAAGCTTGTACAATTGTCCTCTTGTAAAAGAAGCTCTTCTCTTTTTCTACGGCCAATAGGGAGAGATTGTCTTAATTCTAAAATCAAAAAATTAAAGACAACAACAAAATAAATAGAATGGGAGAAGGAATTAAGAATAACAACAAAAAAATCAACTTTATTTTTGTGCGGAGGTAAAAATAAAAATATATATATTTTTTTGGAAAAAACAACAACAATTAATAAATTTTTATGTACAAGCCAAAATAATAATAGAAGAAATATACAACAGAGTTGGTCTGTGGCCTACACAAACCTAAGTTTCTTCAAACTGGGGTAAATAACTTCTTTGTGCAGCTTTTTTTTTATTTATACAATTGGCTTATTTACAAGAGGAAAGGGGGGAGAGAGATGGAGATTTGAAAAAGATGGCAAAGCTAGAACTTTTTGGATAATGTTAAATAAAAAGGAGGTAGGTAAGAAACATAAAGAACAAAAATCAAATAGAGTTTAAAAAAAAATCATAACATTCAACTATAGAGTTAACTCTAGATATAACTTATTTAAAAAGAAGTTATCAATTGGTAATTGGGACTCATTTTGTTACTTTCCACAAGGAAGTCCCAGTTAGTGAGTGTTTTTTTTTTATTTATTCCTAGTACACGTGGTACAGGCCATGATAATCATGGTGGGTAGTTGTGAGTGTATGAACTGTAGAAATGATGATACAGTAGAACTACCTCCCTGTAAAGGACAACACCTAATTGCCGAACCAAAGTGTTCTTTAAGGGAGAGGTGTCCTCTTACTAGATAGTTGCTAAATAGTAAAAATGGTAATTTTGCAAATTAAAACTGTCCTTTGTAGAGAGGTGTCCTTTAGCGTGAGTGTCCTTTCACGGAGGTTCTATTGTAACTCAATTGTATTTACCATTAACAAAAATTATGTTCTAGTCTTTAGGGTACAGTAGAACCTCTCAGTAAAGGACAGCACTTAGTTACAGAGTCAAAGTGTCCTTTAGGAAGAGGTGTCCTCTTACCAGAGAGTTACTATATAGTAAAAAATGGTCATTTTGGCGATGAAAACTGCCCTTTGTAGAGAGATATCCTCTCATGGAGTAGGTTCTACTGTAACATAGCGTGTGGGCAGCAGCAATACTATCCAAAACATTGTTTATACCTATTTCAATAAAATGGTCACCTCCCTTTGTGTATACATTTTTTAAAAATATTTTTTTCTCTATATAAAAATAATATCTAGAAATCCATATAAATTGTACACGCATATTCTCTAAATAATAATAAAAGTTTTATATATTAAAAAAAATAGAGAAAATAGAATAATTGAAGAAAAAAAGCAAGTGAAGAGAGCGCATGAATTTACAATAATCAAATAAAGGATGTGTCTCAGCATACAGTCAAAAAAGAACCTACAGACCATAATATTTCTTCCTTACATTCTATTCCCAAATTCCCTTTATTCTTTCCCTATTATCTTTCCTGAATAACTATCAAATCACCAGCTTTTTTTTTAATAGTCAGTGGACAAGTGGGTAACACCCTTGATTCCCGACAGTCATGAACTGGGATTGAATCCCACGTTAACATTTTGTTCAATATGTGAATAACCTTCACACATATTATTCATTGTTGCAATTATCATAAACTAGGTTGCTCTTTTTGAGCGGCAGCTAGTAAAGTTATTTTGGAACATGGACTAGCTTTTTTAAAAAATACTTCTCAGGCTCTTTGGTTGAATCCAAGATAGTTCCAGTAGAGCTACTATCTCTCTGTAATAAAAGACAACATATAACTGGAGAGCCAAAAGTATCCTTTAGAGAGGTGTCACCTGAAACCCGAGGAATAGTAGAAAAATGGTAATTTTGATGTGAAAACTGTAGAGAGACGTGAGAATGTGCTCTCATGGTGATGTGTTCTACTGGAATTTGTGTAAGGGAGGATTGGTTGATCAAAAGATGGCACTTTATACTGAGGAGATATTACCCAAGGATTATATCTTCAACACACAACATATATTGTGTAAACTTAATAACTTTTCAGAGAAAAAAAAAGGCATCTGAACGTGCAACTAAAAGTTACTGATGGCTTGTGCCATCTGTCAGAATAAATATCAACAAATCATTGATTTTTTAAAGTATTCCAGAATTTCACAATCAAGAAAATGTCTTTTTCTTAATTTATCAACCTGATCCCAAGTACAATTTCACTTTAGTACCATTTTTCACTAAATAACTTTTGTTTAGGGGGGAAAAAAAAATCAAATCTGCTCTTTTAAACTGCAATACTGAGAGATTTTTTGGACATTCCATTATAAAGACACAAAAATAGCTTTTTTTACATAGAAAAAATTTCAAAATAGAGAAAAGGGGTTAGAGATAAGAAAATTCTAAGTGTGTTAAAAAGAACAACAACTATTAGCAAGATGAAAGGGATATTGTGATATATAATATAAAGGTGTAAGAGGGGAGTATGATAATAATGGCATTGTAGAAGACACAATTCAATAATCCCCATATATCAATGTTAAGGTGAAAACATCAGTCTTCCAGAGATAGAGGTTTATTTTTAGAAAGAAACTTATATCTAGCTACATGGAAATAAGACCTAAATAAATTAATAGTGAGTGACATTTTGGTAACAGCATTGTTACCATCATTAGATAAAAAGAATAAATGTTTTATTCTTTTGCCTGATGATGATGATAACAACGCTGATACAATGTTACACACTATTAATATATTTGGATTAGGTCTTATTTTTCTATAATCCAAATTGTGCTTTATCAAACTTATATCTAGAAAAGCCTGATGTGTTTTCACCTGAAATAGAAGAAATAATTATATTAATAATAATAGTAATAAAGGGAGGGTAGGAAGGTATATATATACTAACTTTCCCAAAGTGAACAAGAGTATGGTAGTTAATAGAGTATAGTTAGAAAGAGAAATATAATTAAAGAAAGAGAGATGTTTGAGGTATGTATGGGTCATTTGAATGGCAGAGGAATACACACTGGGGGGAACATTCTTTAAAAAATATATATATAGACCTTTCTCTTCTCTCTGCATACAGATGTGAAACATCTTTGCATAATGTAACAAAACCACAACACCAGTTTTGGCCCAAGCTATGGTTCCACCAGATCCACACTAAGGAATCCTAACATTTCCAAACTTTACCAAATATCATAAAACGCCGCAACTCTTTTTATTCACCTGATCAAATAAAGCTTTCAGGTATGCCCTTCTTCAGATAACAAAAATGTATTTTATAAGTTTTATGATTTTTGAAATTTGTTGAAATCTGCAATCCTTTAATAATTAATTTCCAAACTTGTAAATACCAATACATGGATGTATGAGGAGGAAATTATTTTAAATATAAATATAAGGAGACACTAGTTAGGTTGAGGAAAAGTTTCTCACCAACATTCAGAGTTGAACCAATAAAAGGAAATCCCAGCAGTTCCTGAGAAGAATCAATTGATGAGCATGAAACAACTCTCTCAACTTAAACCTACGACACAGGAGAGTTTTGAAAACTAGAAAAAAAAAAGACTATATTAAAGGGGGTGTGTGTATACTTGGGAAGTCTTGCAACTAATATTTTTTTGCTTATCCCTAGTACCCCATGATAATCACGGTGGGTAGTTAGCGACTTGCAGCTAATGTAACAAGGGGGAAACATAACACTACTTGGTTATATAGACAGTCTGTTATAACACTTGGTGGTGATATAAACACAGTTATATGGGGACTTTCAAATCTGATCTTTTAAACTGCAATACTGAGAGACTTTTTGGACATCCCTTATAAAGACACAAAAATAGCCTTTTTACATAGAAAAAGTGCAAAATAGAGAAAAAGGGGGTTAGAGATAAGAAAATTCTAGTGTGTTAAAAAGAACAACAACTATTAGCAAGATGAAAGGGATTCTATTTTGATATATAATATAAAGGTGTAATGTATGGGAGTATGATAATTATGGCATTTTAGAAGACACAATTCCCCATATTGTATGATATAATGAGGTGCTTTCACAGTGTATAATATGTAATTCTTAACAAAACTTATAATTTCTCCTCTCACCCAATGACCTGCTGGTATCACAAGATAATAAAACCAAATCCAAAAAAATAGTGTGATGTTTTTGGAAACAACATTGTTACCAATATGTCACACACTATTTATTTAGATTTGGTTTTATTATCTTGTGGTTCTAATCTATAATCCAAATTGTATCTAATCAACCCCTGTTTCAATCAACTAGGAGAGAGAGAGAAGTGGTTTATGGAAGTATTGTGGGACCCAAGCAAGAGCTAAACATAACAACTGGCCCCATCTTTAGAAACAATAATAAAGACCAGAGAGAAACCCTAGTAGATCATTCTGAGGTTAGATGATCACACCAACATGGGGGGGATAGATGGATAGGAAGGAAGGCACTGGGGGTAGTTAGTTTATGGGAGGGTAGATAGACCCACCTCTTACAATGGAGAGAAAACATACAGTAAAACCTCCCTGTAATGGTGGGGAACATTTGGTTATTATTTACATTACAATGGGGAATCATAGATTTATGTATTATAAGGGAAGGTGTTTGCTATATTGTTTTAGCAAGGTTTTACTGCTGCCAAACACACTATATGCTAGATCAAGTTGTTCCAATAGGGACAACAAGTGATGTACAAAGAAAGGCATTCTAGATGCCCCAAGTTTGGAGGTGAAGAAACGAGTGAATCAACACTTCTGTGTAATGTATGGCCACCCTGATAACTGTAGGCTGGGGATAAAACAAGCTCAAACTTCTCGCGAGAGTCTTGGCAACCTGTGCTGGAGGTGCTGTGCCCATCAATAAGTGCTACCACTGGTCAACCATCAGGGCTGAGGTGAAGACAAGTATTCCTTGTGCATGAACCCTATCATTCATTATCTCCAATACTGTGGGAACCTAACAAGCTCCCCCCCCAGTTAAAACTAATTCTTATTATTAAGTAGTTAAACATTATATTGGCTTATGGCAATTTCTCCCCACTCTTTTTTTCTTATTCATTAGAGGGAATGTCAAGCCAAATATATATATATATCTTTTTACTAAATATCCCCTGGGGGCGGTGTAGTTTGACCATAGATAAGTTTTAGTAGCTTGATGCACTAACTGGAGAACACTCAGGGAGCCAAATAACATACAACAGTTTTCACTTAGATGAGGCCTACTATAAAAGACTGGTAGCTGGGTGTGATCTTGTAGGCTTCCCTTAGTGTATCCTCGGCCATTCAAAGACCTCCTAACAGAAGGAGTGCCAGGTAAGTAAGTTATCACAGGGGGGCGACTAGAGCAGGGGGACTAGATGTGGTCAGGCTGACATTCCTCTTCACTGGGGAGCTGGAGCAGTTCTTCCTCACAGGACAGCTGCTTCTTGCTCTTCTTCCTCTCTGTGGCTGGACACACACATAGATGATGTATAGTGTTGTTTCATTGTTTTGTATAATATTTCATTTATAAATTAATCTCATAATTTAGTCTGTGAAAATAAAAATATTGGACTGGTGACCAAACAAACTATAAATAGATGGCTTAATGTTATATAGTTATGATATATAATTAATTGTGATGGTTATGTAATTTTGATCTTCATTGTGAATAAAATATATAAATTTTAAATGTGTTTTAAACTTTAATAATAAGCACAAAACAATAGAGTCACAGCTTCTATTCTGAGCCAAGATGACTAACTAGCATGTGGAATAGCATAATCAATTTTGTGCCCCCTCTATCGCTAAAAATTATTATTTGTTTTTAACACACACACTCTCTGTACTTTTTTTAATACACACATAGATTTAGAGGCTATTTCATACAGACTTAATACTGCAATGAATAAAAATTGAATGAGGGAGGGTATAGCTCATCAGAGGAGAACCCTTAACGAATAGGTATTGTATCTTAATACAGGTCCTTTATGTGAATGTGTGTGTACAACAACCAAACTGTGTGCCCTGGTACCTATCTTTTTAATTCAAAAGTCAAACTACACGTGCAGACAAGTGGAGGTGTACTTATGGTAAAAACAGTTACATATTCCTACCCACCATGCTTATATCATGTTTCTGTATCTTCTTCTTCTTTCTTATCTCCACTCAATCACATTAAGGTATCAAGCTTGTAAAGCTTGTTGATGGTGTCTGCCGGGGAAGAGTAGAGCTCATCAATGGATGAGTCAATACAGTCAATAATATGTCTTTGGGTTGCAGGCTGAGAATTGCACTTAGTACATAGTGGGAAAACCCTGCAACCATTCTGGAAAGTCATTGTCCGTAGATGACCAGACTTAAGTCTGAAAATCAAAGACCCAATCATGATGTTTCTGTATAATATGTAGGTGTGTGTTGGTTTTAATCAGGGTCTGTTTAAGACGGATATTTCACTGAGTGCTATAAAACTGCACACACAACACATATATATACTAAAGTGCTCACTCACTCACCCAGAGGTTTGAGGACCAAGAAGTTGAGAATGTCGGAGAGAGAAATGACACCAATGACATGGTCCTCACCATCCACCACCACCATTCTGTGGACCTGGCAGCACACCACATTGTCACACTCTAGTGACACATATAGATTTACAGTAGAGTCTCTTATGAGTGACCATCCTTGTAAGGCACGAATGAATTTCCCTTGTAAGCCTACTATAGCAAACTCCTATGAACGACCGTCACCATGGACGACCAGCAACCACTAAAACTTTTCTATGTGGAAGTCTGGAAGTATATTACAGTTTGATCACAAAAATTGAAAGGAAATATAGAAATTAGTCCAGTCCCAACCACATTTTTATTGTACTCCAGCCGCTCATTATTCCAGAGAAATAGCAGCGTCTATTTTTGTTTATTTGAAAGCAAATTTTCTCCTCTAGTCTATTCCCAACCATCCGAAATCTGAAATTTTGTAAACTTACAATGTTAGTATGGTTGAAATAGTTTATAAAATGCAAGACTTCTATGTGGTCTGGAAGTATATTACAAATTGATCACAACATTTAAAAGTGAAATATAGAGAAAATAGTCTATTGCCAACCACCCAGAAGTCTGAAATTTTGTCAATTTACATTATTAGCTGTATTGGGAAAGTCTACATATTTTCAGACTTTTGTGTAGTCTGGAATTATATAAAATTTGATCACAAAAATTGAAATTAAATAAGAGAAAAAATAGTCCATTACTGACCACCCAGAAGTCTAAAATTTGGTCAACTTGCAATGTCCTTTAGGTTTGAACAACTTGAAAAAATTTCAAACTTCAGGTAGTTAGGTGTTCAGGTAGTCTATAAGTTGCATAAAAATTGGATTACCAGATTCATGGACAGATATGGAAGCAAGTTAAATAAAAGCTTTTATAATCTCCTGAGTGCAATTAGAAACTCTACAATATGATAAAATAGACAGCATCAAACAACACTAACAAGATTTAGAACAGGCCATCTCAAGCCATTGAAGATAGAAAATAACAACACAATCTACCCCACTTGCCCAAAATGTAGCTTGGCACCTGCAGCTCCAGAACACATTTTGGCTTACATTAGATGTACTAAACAGGACCTTTGGAGCAGTGTTGGGCATTAAAAAATTATTTTTCAATTAAATTGTTAATTGACTAAGAAATTAATTGCAATTAAATCAATTGCAATTAATTTAATTGCAAATTGCAATTTAAAGATTAATTGCAATTGATTTAATTGCAATTAATTTATTAGCCATTAATTTCTCAGTCAATTAACAATTTAATTGAAAAATAATTTTTTAATGCCGAACACTGATAGACAAAAACAAAACAAAACAAAAAAAAACACAGTCCAATGGAATATTAGAGCGTCCTGGTAGACAGTGTTGGGCAAATATTAATTAAAATGATTTAAATTTAAATTTTATTAAAAATTTAAATGTTTCAATTGTTAATCTTTAATAAATCATTTTAATTAATATTTGCCCAACACTGCTTTGGAGTAGGCCGCTGCTTATCACCAAACAGCTCAAGGAGTATGAACTCATGAAATTTGTATAATCTTTACACAAGGGGATAAGAAACAACAATATGAAAAGGTACAAATGGTGTTATTACCTTGTGTTTCAAACTCTACAATGGAGAAACATGGCACAGGAGGTGAGGTAGAATTGCTGTGTGGCCTTACCTCTGCCTTGACTACTCTTTCAATGATGGAGCCTAGAGTGTCCTTCATGCTGCAGGTGAGGACCCCTTCAAACCACTGCCACACCCAGGCTGTATTTACAGAAGGAGGGAGGTTGTGGACATGAGTCAACCTACCTGATCCCTGTGTTCCATGGCCTGCTTGATGGTGATGTTGAGGTCGCTGTAGTTCTTCTCACTGGCCAGGTTCTGGAGACACAGTACTACTTGTATACTTGGATCCAGATACAATGAGAAAATGATATGGCACACAATTTGGATTAAAAATTATTCAAACAAAAGGTAATAAGACAAAATACAAATAAATATACAGTGTGCGACGTTCGGTAGCAGTGTTGTTACTGAAATGTCACACACTATTTATTTATTTGGTCTTATTACCTAGATGGGGGAATGGTTATTTATTTCACAGGTGTTAGTGAATCCCAAGACTGGTGTGCATGCCTCTTTAACCAGGTTCCTTCAAGATAGTGTTATCTATTGTCTTGATCCAGTTGGTTCATGCATTAAGGTTTGTCATGGAGATAATAATAATGTGGTGATTACTCCCTTGTCTTTCTCACCCACACACACACACATATATGGCATTTAATTATTAGTATATTCATCTGTCTTTTTAGAATTTATTCCCAACTTCAATGAGAATGTATGTGTAACTATCATATATATGACATATGGCCTTAAATATCCATTTCTTGATTTCTCAGGGACAAATTTTTGATCATTGAGGTACAGCCTGCATCATGCATGAGGGCCAACAGCCCGAAATAGGGTTCGTGGTTGGATTTTCTTGATTTATTAAGAAAATGGGTTGGCCAAATATTACGGAACAAGTTAAATCCACTAGATGGCGCTCTGCTATCTAAAATGTTCACGTGAGCGGTCAGGATAAGCTTTTTTGTTTTTTTAATATATTTATAACTTCTTTATAATTCAACTTGGGGTGTTATATTAAAAAAATATCAAGAAAGAGAACTACAGAGGAAGAAGAAGGAGAAAACACCACCAAAGAAGAAAAGAGTACTCACAATGACATCAAACTTGGCATAGATGTCAATGACCTTGCCCTGGTCATCCACCACAGGGAGGGAGGAGATCCTGCGGTTTATGAAGAGGGTGAGGGCTCCAATTAGGGGCATGTCCAGGGAGGCCTGCACACATGGGAGATTATTCCTAGATATACACAGTCTTTTTGTTTTAACTTTCTCCTAGAGTACATTGTGGCACAGGCCAGGTAAGGGAACTGATTATATACTCCAATTTATACATGTCTACACATATTGAAAGTAGTTTGGCACTTACAAGGTGCTAGAGCCCCATTTGGTTACCTGTACTTACTGGTGGGGTATGAAAGAATTAGGTGCCATTGAAACAGAGAAAAAGAAGTGTTCAAGGCCTGTCCGAGTGTGTGTACCCTTGTGGATTTCATGGAATCTAAAGCCCTAGTGGGCTGTAGCTTGAAACCACAGCCTCCTCTGAATGGTTGTTGTGAATGCTGGTGTGGTGGCTTGGTCACAAAACACAAGTTTTCTCAGATGGCGCATAGTTTAGGCAATTTTTTTGACAGGAGAGAGAGAGAGAGAAGTAACTTTTAACTTTATATAGAGATACTTTACTTTGTGTTTATGTGATTGATTGTGATGTGTTGATTTGTGATCAATATCTTCTCCGCAAAAATATTCCATTGATAAGTACACTTCATTAGAGCAGCAACTTTGTTATACCATCACAATTCTAAGTCACCAGTTCTAAGTCCCAATTGTGTTTTTAAGCATGATAAAAACAACATAAAAGCCTTGGTCCCAAGAGATGTAGTTATAGTCCATGTTCGACTGTAAACTGGTGTCTCTTGTTAATTTGTAATAATAATAATGATAATAATAAAAAGAAAAGAAGGAGAGAGAGAGAATTTAAGGAAAGAAGACTTACAGTGGCAATGTTGTGGTAAGTGCCGATATGTAGGTCCTCCAGGAGTTCGTCCAAGAAAGAAGGCCGTGGGAGCTTTTTGTACTGTAACACCACGGACCAGTCAAAAATCTTTATTTTTATCCAAGCTAAACAGTAGAAAATCTCTATAAAAGGACAATTTCCATCATCAAAGTTACCATTTTTACTAATGAGCAACTTTCCTGTAAGAGGTCGCATCTTCCTAGTGGACACTTTGGCTCTGCAACTAGATGTTATCCTTTACAGAGAGGTAGTTCTACTGTATTAGATAATTTTTATTCAGAGAGGGGGGATAAAAAAAAACTACTTCTCATTTTAAAAATAGTTACACTTTTTTGCAGAGTTGGTAGGATTCAGATAAATGACTAGGATCAGCTTCTGGCAAATGTTCTAAGCAGTACACCAGAGTTTCTCCATCAGAACATCCAACCTACAGGGGAGAAATCAACCCTATCTGTACAAAAAAAACCTCCCCCCCATGATAATTCAGTCTAGAATTTTAGATTATATTAGAAAGCAGTACAATACACACTACACACAGTTCTGCCTTAGGAGTGATTTAGCCAAACTGCTGTAGGGTTTGATATAGCGATAGTTATGAGTTGAAATACTCGTCCTAGGTAGGTTTCCCTTCATTATTACAGTAATGGCAGCAGAGACTTGTCATCAATTTTGAAAAGCATAAAGATAACCACACATCAAATATACAGAACCTCCATGAGAGAGACCACCCATAAAACCACGGATACTAAGAGTCTCTTAGTAATAGAAATACTCTTCCTAGGTAGGTTTTCCTTCATTATTACAGTACTGGTAGCAGAGACTTGTCATCAATTTTGAAAAGCATAAAGATAACCACACATCAAATATACAGAACCTCCATGAGAGAGACCACCCATAAAACCACGGATACTAAGAGTCTCTTAGTAATAGAAATACTCTTCCTAGGTAGGTTTTCCTTCATTATTACAGTACTGGTAGCAGAGACTTGTCATCAATTTTGAAAAGCATAAAGATAACCACACATCAAATATACAGAACCTCCATGAGAGAGACCACCCATAAAACCACGGATACTAAGAGTCTCTTAGTATGTGAGAAATTGTTGGAGGGAGGTGTTGGGTCAAGTATTTTTGATATAACAAAGGGTGGTGTTACCATAGTGTTGGGGTGACACTCACATAGAGAAAGAGGAACTTGAGGATGCGGCGGTGAGTCAGGATGTGCAGCACGTTGCCTGTGTAGGAGTCTATGATGGGGAGTCGGTGTACCTTGCTGTGGATCAGGGTCTTGAGGGCTTCAAAAAGGCTGAATCACCACCCCACACCACTGTTATACAAGGCATAAATTATCAGTTTTCAACAGCCATGACACAGGATTGGATCCTGCATTGGGCACTTTTTTTCTGAATAAAAAAAAATTGTTTCAATGGCCTCCAATTCTTGCCAAAAGTCCAACCCCACCAGTGAGTGCCAAGTAACCACACAGGGCTCTGGCACACTTGTAAGTGCAAACTGGTTACTTGCACTCACTGAGTTTACATGTGGGGCACTTGTGTGTACACACACACACACATACTGAGCTCGCCCTAGGACACCTGCGTTACCCTTTGACAGATGTACCGCCCCAGCCAAGCTCCCCGCCTGAAACTGTCCTTGGTTCTAGAATACCGGTCCGAGACTGCTTTCCGCCTCACCGAGTCAGTAAAGAAACGATGAAGAAGATTTAAGAAAAGGAACTGCTTGTTCACGTTTGCAAGTTTATGCCAAAGCCCTTTCTTTCTTCTTTCCCCCTATTTTATACATTGTAAATAACATTTGTGTTTATTAACACAAGGTGATAAGACACCAAATCTAAATAAATAAATAGTGTGTTTATAATATGATGCACACACACAAAAGTGGGGATCTTGACTCATTAATAAATGAAAACTTATTGCTTAGTTACAATGGTTCAACGATTCAAACCTTTAGCGGTTATCAACCTTTAGGCCAATTAAATGAAAACTAAAGTTACAATTTGGATTATAGATTAGAAACAGTAGGTAGCTAGGCATTAACAATAGATTATAAACATATGGTAATAAGACTAAATCCAAATAAATAAATAGTGTGACATTTCGGTAACAGCATTGTTACCCAAATGTCACACACTATTTATTTATTTGGATTTGGTCTTATTACCTTATGTTTATAATCTATAATCCAAATTGTGCCTTATCATAACAATAGTGTTGTTACCAAAACAACATAGGCAATTTATCAATTTGGATTGGGTCTTGTTACTTTAAATGTATCTTTCCTAATCAACAAAACTAAAAAGTTGCTGATAGCAGAGCACCATCTATCGGAATAAATAGTATTTCTTGATGATAAGGTACAATTTGGATTATAGATTAGAAACATAAGTTAATAAGACCAAAAATACAAAAATAAATAAATAGTAATAGATTCAGTACTTTTGTCTGATGATGGTAACAATGTTGTTACCAAAATGTCACACACTATCTATTTATTTATTTGGATTTGGTCTTATTACCTTGTGTTTCTTGAATTGACAAGAATGGCCAACCACATCAATGTGATTCAGGCTATTGGCTCTCAGTAGAGGGCCATACAGGGATATGTAAATAGGATTATTGTGTATCAAACAGGATGTGTACATACAGAGCAATTTACAAATCTTAATTTGATGGAGAATAAAGAGAATCAATTCCACTTACCTGGCATCAGGCTCAATGCTAACTAGAGGTCGAGCATTCTTTTTCAGTACATCTACACACCACACATATCTATTATTGAAAAAGAGGAAGAAGGGTACAATTTGGATTACTAATGCAACAAAAAAGGTGAAAAAAAAAAAACGAAAATCGAAATAAGTAAATATTATGTGTAGCTTCATTAACAGCATTAAGACCACTTTTAGAGCCGGGTACTATAATAATAAGTATGCTCAAAAATGATTTAAAAACATATCTTCTGTCAAAATGGATGCAAAAAAAAAAAAAATCACGCTTTTTATTGATCTAGAAGACTTAGGTCAATGAGCTGATATTTAGCAATAGAGAATGCTAAGTTTAGGATAACATTTAAAACTGATAAGTTTACAATTAACACTACTTGTGTAGAAAGCAGTTTGAATATTGCACTTACAAGTGTGCCAGAGAGCCCCATTTGGTTACTTGCACTGACTGGTGGGGTTTACACAGTATAGACATGTGGTGCACTTACAGTAAAAGCAGTCACCAATTTCTACAACAATAAAAGCCTTTATTTAGGGCATTCCGCCCCATATAGGATTCGCCGTATTTACACATCAACAAGAGGAGAGGGAAGAGGAAACATTTACAACAAAATAAAGTTTGTCTCACATTCAGTTATCTATTTACAGATAGGTACCCACCATGGTTATCATGGCCTGTGCCCCATGTACTAGGGATAAAAAAAAAACAGACTTGTACAAGAATCAGGGCCATTAAAAAGCACTCAATACAAGGTCATGGTTGTCAAAACATGACATTTGTATCACTCCTCCTCCACCAAGAATGGTAATAAAAACAACAGCAGCAGCAGCCCCCGTGTCATCAGCTAACTAAGCAATGCGCATCCACACCCAGGCATGTAATGCCTTAGTCACCGCACCATGGCCTCATCCTATCCCTCTACTTCAAGGTGGTGTATCACCTCCACTGTGGTCAATAGAGACTCTCCCCATGATCTTCAGAGTACATGTTGGCGCTTAACTCTTACAAATTTGTCTTTTTACAAAACGCAAAAGTAGGCCCCAAAAAGTATAACGATACATTGACTATTTAAAAATAATATATATATATATATATATAGACCATTAGAAAATATAATAAAAAATCATTAACTATAATACAATATCATATTATTCTGAAATAAAAGCTTTTTAAATATGGAATTAGAGTCTCTCCCACGAGAGACCATAGCCTAATAAATATGGCTAAATTCAGTCTCTCCTGGAAATGGTCTCTGGAGGTGAAACACTTTTGTCATTTCAGGCAAAGTCTCAAGGAGTCTAACAACCAAAATAAGAAGCTATGATGAGAGACCACCTCCAGGGGTGACTATGCCATGTTTTTGTCTCATTGTGTCTCATGGGAGACTATTACCTTATTAAATACAGTTGTGGTTACAAGAAAGGAAGAGAGAGAGAGGGAAATAAACTTACTTCTCCATGTTTCTATTTTCTGTTCTTCCAATTCTTCCAGGCGAACCTTGAAAGAAAGAGAAACATTGAATATGTAAATTTGATCAAAAGAGAGGTGTAGGTATGTGCATAACCTACTTTAGTGAACAAACTAGTTACAATTAGAGAGATAGAGAGAAAGAATGATTTTAAAAATTAAGATTATTTTTTTTTTTAAATGAGTAAACAAAGTTTTGGCATTCAAGAGGATTATAAATGTATAATGGTAGCGTTGAAGAAGCAAAAATTAAGGCTAAATTATCAGTATATAGATAAATATAGTAGAATCTTTCTCTGAAGCCCACCTAGTTGCATAGCCAAAGTGTCCTTTAGGGAGAGTTGTCCTCTTACTGTAGAGCTGCTAATTAGTAAAAATGATAATTTTGGCTAAGACAACTGTCCTTTGTAGAGAGGTGTCTTCTAGCGGTAGGTGTCTTCTCATGGAAGTTCTCAATATACAGTCCAACTTCTTTAATTCAACACCCTAAGGGATCAGAATTTTTAGTTGAATTAAAGTTGTTGCTAAATTATAGTTGGTTAAATCAAAGAAAATAATCTCTCTACAAGCTTGATACCTTAATATGATTGAGTGGAGATAAGAAAGAAGAAGAAAAAAATAGTCCTTTTGGGATTTGAAAAAAAAAAAAAAAAGGATGGCTCCAAAGATCCTGTTTTATGGGCCTGGATACTATCAAGGAGCCTTGCACCGTTGTTTTTTTGCACTGGGTGCATATGTCTTTATATGTGAATATGTAAGACTTAGAGTCCTTACATAAGGGTTAGTTGGGACTATTGACCCAATGGGGACAAAGTTCACTTTCCCTACGAGTGTTGACATTTTAGTGTAAAATATCCTTTAACTATAGTAAAGCCTCGTTAAAATAGATCAGAGATATAGTGAACCCATTGTTATAACGAACCAGATATAATCCCCATTTTTATTTTATAATACAGGCAACCATGGCTATAGTGAACCAAAGGTTCAGTCCATTGGGGTTTGCTATAGAGAGGTTTTACTGTATATCTTTCAAGTTTCATAGGTAACAGAATAAAATACAGTTAAACACCTCATTATAACCACCTCTTTTTTTTTTACACAAAGGAACATGGCTATAATATCATAATTCTATAAAGTCCCAAATTTTAAGTTCCCAATCTCACATGTGTAGACATGTGGCGCACTTACAGTAAAAACATTCGCCTACTTCTACTCACCATGATTATCATGGCCTGTACCACGTATACTAGGGATAAGCAAAAAAAAAAGTTCCCAATCAACTGTGATTATGCCAACAACATGGTTATAACACCATCATAAAATCTGGGTGAAGAGGTACAATTTGGATTATAGATTAGAAACACATGATAATAAGACCAAATCCAAATAAATATATAGTGTGTGATGTTTTGGTAACTGTTACCGAATTGATTACAGTTACTATTTATTTGGATTTGGTCTTATTAACTTGTGTTATAAAATCTGGGTCTCACAAGTGATGTTATAGTGAGATTCCAGTGCACAGTATAGGCTCCAATATAGGTTCTGGGCACACCAGCCCTGGCAGGTTTATCACCAGAGCTGCGGTTTGGTTATCAGTCTTTAGAAAAGGTTGTATCACTGACCCATTATCTACCTCCCTTGAATGCCAAGGTAGTACCAGCTGCCATATTATTGCTAGGCTACCACAGTCTTCTAGGGCCATCTAAACAATCCTGCCTTTTTTGTGTCCAGTTGAGAAAAAGGGCTTATTTTCAGGGAATGTCAAATTCTGACACTTCACTAGGCAACATGGTGTCCATTTTATTTTTCTCTTTCATACACAGTATTATCTCAATTCAACCCTTACTTCAATTCTGGATTTTTTTCAAATCCCACACTCAAGCTATTTACTTCAATTTAACTGACTATAATTCAACATAGACTTCAATTCAATGAAAAATTCTGATCACTTGGGGTGTTGAATTAAAGATGTTAGACAATGTTTCCCTATAAAGAAAAATTGTGATATAAAATTTATATACAATAAAATACCTTGCTAATACATACCTCTTTAGTGCAGATTTTTCTATAATTCATATTAACGAATAATAGGGCAAACATATGGTAACAAAACCAAATTTGATTAAATAATGTGTGACGTTTTGGTAAAAGAATAATAGGGCAAAAAAAATCTGTTTTATATATTTTTTAAACAATATTTTAGATGTTAGGGAGGTGGGACCACAGAAAAAAAAAAAGTATTATAAAAAAATCAGCACTAAAGGGTACGTATTAGAGAAATATTTACTGTATATATATTATATAATCATCTAGTTTAAATCTAGGTATTTCTTACCTTTTTGCATACTGTCCTCCAACTGTTCTCTATTTTTTAGAAAAAATGTAATTAAAAAAAAAAACTATTTTGACTTTAGAAAAAAATAATATAGTCCACTCACAATTTGCTAATAGTAAAGCAATAGTTGTCAACCACAGTGAGTGAATCAATTTTCATAGTAAACCAACAAAGAGAAGAAAAAAAAAAGGAAGGCAATAAATCCTTATAGGCAGCTCTTTAAAGACTTGGACAATCTAAAGATATATAACTGTATGTTACAATTTAGATTATAGATTAGAAACACACAAGGTAATAAGACCAAATCCAAATAAATAGTGTGTGAGGTTTTGGTAACGACATTGTCATCATCATCATTCAGTACTTTTGTTTGATGATGGTAACAATGCTGTTACCAAAACCTCACACACTATTTATTTGGATTTGGTCTTATTACCTTGTGTGTTTCTAATCTATAATCCAAATTGTATTATAACCATATTAAAAATAAATAAATGGAGCCGAATACAGTAGAACCTCCATGAGAGGACACTCATGCTAGAGGACATCTCTCTACAAAGGACAGTTTTCATTTGCAAAATTAGCATTTTTATTATTTAGCAACTCTCTGGTAAGAGTACATCTCTCCCTAAAGGATACTTAGGCTTTGTAATTAGGTGTCCTTTACAGAGAGGTTCTACTGTACTTCCATCCTCAACAAGGCAAGCTCAACAGTTCCATATGAGAGAGTGTGTGAAAGATAAACTGAGAGTACAAACAAACTTACCGGGGAAGAATCATAGTAGTTCCTGAGGATGTTGATGAAGTCGGTGACGGTGAGCATACCTGGGGACAGACATGATTCCAACACACACACAAATATAACGACCAACTCACCTACAAAGTTCTGGACTGAGCTGTCCCACAATGGCGCAGCTCGCACACCTGGGAAACAACAGCTAGGTAAATAAAAATAAATAAATAAATAATCATCCTACAATACTTTCTCGCTAATTACTTTAATATGATAATGGTAACAACCGGATAATGGAAGCACTCTTTATATTATTTCTTTTGTTTCTTATACTCTTTTATAATAATGGCTCTCCCCCCCTTGTACATTTCAAATATAAGATATTTTATAAAATATATATATATAAATTTATATAAAAGGGCGTACCTGGATCTGTAAAGAAAAAAAAAACAATTTTTTCTTAAAATATTTTCGAGAGATGGCTCCCTCTTTATCAATTTATTGCACAGTAAACTTAATTTTTGACTCAAACTATATACATAAAACTATGGTTTAAAAAAGAAAAAGTATGACTTACCATTTTGAACTAAAGCAAAAAAGGCTTTTTTCACCTAAACCACAACAAAAACATAATTTTAGATAGGAAAAGGATTTTCCTGCAAATAAATATATTCAGCAGCTAAAAACACTAAACTATATGATATAGTAAAACATACCTCAATGAGAGGACACCTCTCTTCAAAGGGGATGTTTTCATAGCCAAAATGTGACCATTTTTACTAATTATCAACTCTTAGGTAAGAGGAAATCTCTCCATAAGGAAAATAAACTTTGGTGTTATCCTGAGTGTTTTACAGTGGAAACATAAAGGTGAAACCACATAGTTCAGTGTTTTATCTCCTTATTACAAGAATCTATGTTGAGAGACAAACCACAATATCCATTTATCTTTTATTTCAGTTCTCTGAATACCTATTTAAAACGGGTGTTACTGTAAATGGAAGACACAAAAACCTTCTTTTATAAATAAATAGGGAACAAGTTTGGGAGAGAAGGAGTGTGTAAGGTAAAACTAGAATGCAGGGGGAACAATTTGAAAAATTGCAGTGTGGTTTCTGCTTTAGAACTACATTGAAAACTCAACAATTTGTTTATATTTATTCCAATAGATGATGCAAGCTACTTTTAGTTGCCACACTCATGAGATACCTTATTTTCACCTTTATTTTTCCCCCAAATAATTAATCAGCTTCAATATTCATTTTTTTTTTTTAAAACAGAGAGAAGAGAAAAGAAATCTTCGCAAAAATCGGAGGCCATTGGAGCATTTTTTTTTTTATCAGAAAAAAGTGCCCAATGCGAGAATTGAACCCGGGTCGTAGCGGTCAAAAACCAACGGTTTAGACCATCCTTCCACCAACCCCCTAAGAAATCTTCCATTTCTTATTTTTTAAAAAGATGTTTCCCCCATTTTTCAATAGAGCTAAAGGTGCATCATACTCACCAGCAGTTGAGTATCAAATACTACAAGCTTGGCACTGATGGGGATCAAATCATAGCAGCGATAGTATTCAAAAAACTTGGCGTATATCAAATCATCTTCTTCATCATCTGCAACACCCCACCTCTAGTATTTGTTTGTTTTGTTGGGATACCTAATATATTGTTGTATAAAAAGAATCTCATCCTTTGATGAAGCATGAACAGTTGGGTACCTAATGATAAGGCATAATTTGGATTTTAGATTATAAACACAAGGTAATAAGACCAAATCCAAATAAATAATTAGTGTGTGACATTTCAGTAACAATGCTGTTACCGAAAAGTTACACACTAATTATTTATTTGAATTTAGTCTTATTACCTTGAGTTGGGTACCTCTTTTTTTTTTTAACTCAAAAATATCTACTTTTCATTATTTGTAATAATATTTGCACTCTGGTTGACATTGAAATATATTTGAGTTCTATTTAATGGGTATAGTGGATAATTACTGGGGAGAGTTCAATATACCACGGGGGGGATTGTCTTCTTTTACCCCGGTATATCATATTTTGTGTTGTTAGCCTGAAATAATATATTATTAATATCTAACTTGTACAAAACAAAAAAAGTCTATAGACTTTTATATTCTTAATTGCTTTAGAATAACAAAGTTAGTCTCTACAGTTTTAGCAAAGGGGGGTAAAAGAAAGGGAATGTAGTGGAATGAGAAACTTACCAAAATCTTCAAATTCAATTCTATCACATAATCCTGTATCAATGGAGGAGTGCTGGCACACATCAACAAGGTGAGATGATGAGCAAAAACTTCCTAAGACAGTCAATCTGTTTATTATATTGGGTCAGTATATACTGTACATCATTATTGCGACTTTTTCCCACTTATTTCTTTAAAAATTGGCTTTTTTGTTTAATATTTCGAATGAAATGATAAGGAACAATTTGGATTATAGATTATAAACTCAAGGTAATAAGTCCAAATCTAAAATAAATAGTGTCTGATGATGGTAACAACGCTGTTACCGAAATATCACACATTATTTATTTGGATTTGGTCATATTACCTTGTGTTTATTTTGAATGAAAATTATACTCTCTTTTCAGGTGATTATGAAGAATAGCCTACAAAAAATCATAATAATATTATCCATATTAGGCCATGTCACATCAAAAAAGATTGGAATGCAGCAGTCATTTCGCGATCTCAGGGAAAATTTTAGGCGAAGAAGCAATCATCAAAAAAAGATGGTTTGAGAAGTTTAAAAATCAATCGAATAAAGTAAGAAGAGGTCAACCATCAAATTTTGATGACCAGGCTCTTTTAGCAGCCATGGAAGAGGAGAGAAGTTTGACATAACGAGAATGTTAGCCAAAGACTTCAATTTGATCAAAGAGCTCAGAATGTCATTTCAAAAAGCTCAGAAGCATTCATTGTTGAATTTATATATTTTTTAATGATAAGGCACAATTTGGATTATAGATTATAAAGACAAGGTAATAAGACTAAATCCAAACAAATAATTAGTGTGTGACGTTTCAGTAACAGTGTTGTCAGACAAAAGTACTAAATTCAGATGTCTGAAGATAGTAACCGCTGTTACTGAAATGTCACACACTAATTATTTATTTGGATTTTGTCTTATTACCTTGTTTTTATATATTTTTTGTAATAAAATAGATAAAAACCACACAATAATTCTGTATCCATCCAATAGTTTTCCCTTTATTAAGGTCAAGCTTACATGTTCATATTTTTTATTCATTCAATGAGCTTTTTATTTAGGTTACCTAACTATTGAGGTGCCTACAAAGTTCTGGAGGATTGTAGGGGAGAAATGCCCCTAACTATAAAAAAGGTTCTATCTCCTAAAAGGAAGAGAATCTCTGTCTGACATCTCTCCACATGGCTGAGGGTGAACAACAACCTAGAGTAGCTAGGCCAGAAGTGTGGTCGAGCTGAGACCAGGATATAAATCTCCAACTCTATTCTATTATAGAGGAGGGCTGTCCTTGGAAACAACTTCTAGAGGTTGATGAACCTACTATTATGTTAACAACATATGGATATAGCTGGCAAGGAAGAAAGGAAAAACTCCTGATTATATTTCCCATTAACATCTTTATTAAGCAGCTTAGGAATTGATCATCTTGTCAGATACCAGTCTTAAGACTGATACAACTGAAATAATAACTATTATGGTTTCAAACCTTGGTGTCATCTTAAGATCTTAATAAATGCTTTTACTATGGAGATATAGACAGTATGTAAATGTTCCCTATTTCCATATTTATCCAAAATTGTATGGGAGTTTATCAATGGGGGGCTTATCTCTACACCTCTTACATGCATAAAAACAATTTGCACCTCAGTGCCATACTTCAGAAAACTTGAACTTAATTTGTTTGAAAGTGATATATATCATTACTTCACCAGCTAAAACATTTCTTTTTGACAGATTTTGAAGATGTATCCCTGTTTATTGATATAGGGTGGACAATTCCCCCCTCTTGCCATTCACTGACCTCTCAAATTATTCTGAAATGTTAAAAATAGGTTAGGTTAGGTAGCCAACACAGTGTGCCAACATCACAGTAAACAATGAGATGGCCTCGAAATGTATTATCAACCTGAATATTTACACTCATGGACAAAACTTGAGGATGTGGAAAGTCTTTGGTGTCTCTGGTCATTTAATCTTTTTTTTAGGAGACAGGCAATTTTGTTCATACTCGGCTATCTAGTGTATTTTCAATAAAGGTCACTGTAATATCTTTCAGAGTTATTGTCTGAATCCCGATATACATGCTAAAATGTACAACTTCCTTAAGTTTTGTCCATGAGTGTATCTTTCAGAGTTATTGTCTGAATCCCGATATACATGCTAAGAGGTACAACTTCCTTAAGTTTTGTCCATGAGTGTATCTTTCAGAGTTATTGTCTGAATCCCGATATACATGCTAAAATGTACAACTTCCTTAAGTTTTGTCCATGAGTGTATCTTTCAGAGTTATTGTCTGAATCCTGATATACATGCTAAAATGTACAACTTCCTTAAGTTTTGTCCATGAGTGTATCTTTCAGAGGTATTGTCTGAACCCCGATATACATGCTAAAATGTACAACTTCCTTAAGTTTTGTCCATGAGTGTATCTTTCAGAGGTATTGTCTGAACCCCGATATACATGCTAAAAGGTACAACTTCCTTAAGTTTTGTCCATGAGTGTATCTTTCAGAGTTATTGTCTGAACCCCGATATACATGCTAAAAGGTACAACTTCCTTAAGTTTTGTCCATGAGTGTATCTTTCAGAGTTATTGCCTGAATCCCGATATACATGCTAAGAGGTACAACTTCCTTAAGTTTTGTCCATGAGTGTATCTTTCAGAGTTATTGTCTGAATCCCGATATACATGCTAAAATGTACAACTTCCTTAAGTTTTGTCCATGAGTGTATCTTTCAGAGTTATTGTCTGAATCCCGATATACATGCTAAAATGTACAACTTCCTTAAGTTTTGTCCATGAGTGTATCTTTCAGAGGTATTGTCTGAACCCCGATATACATGCTAAAATGTACAACTTCCTTAAGTTTTGTCCATGAGTGTATCTTTCAGAGGTATTGTCTGAACCCCGATATACATGCTAAAAGGTACAACTTCCTTAAGTTTTGTCCATGAGTGTATCTTTCAGAGTTATTGTCTGAATCCCGATATACATGCTAAAATGTACAACTTCCTTAAGTTTTGTCCATGAGTGTATCTTTCAGAGGTATTGTCTGAACCCCGATATACATGCTAAAAGGTACAACTTCCTTAAGTTTTGTCCATGAGTGCATCTTTCAGAGTTATTGTCTGAATCCTGATATACATGCTAAAAGGTACAACTTCCTTAAGTTTTGTCCATGAGTGCATCTTTCAGAGTTATTGTCTGAATCCTGATATACATGCTAAAAGGTACAACTTCCTTAAGTTTTGTCCATGAGTGCATCTTTCAGAGTTATTGTCTGAATCCCGATATACATGCTAAAATGTACAACTTCCTTAAGTTTTGTCCATGAGTGTATCTTTCAGAGGTATTGTCTGAACCCCGATATACATGCTAAAAGGTACAACTTCCTTAAGTTTTGTCCATGAGTGCATCTTTCAGAGTTATTGTCTGAATCCTGATATACATGTTAAAAGGTACAACTTCCTTAAGTTTTGTCCATGAGTGCATCTTTCAGAGTTATTGTCTGAATCCTGATATACATGCTAAAAGGTACAACTTTCTTAAGTTTTGTCTATGAGTATGTCCGTAGATTGGTGGCTGACAGTATGAATGTCCTATCAAGGTTTCCTTTCTATAATCTGTCTTTTCATGACATGTTGAGTCTTTTCCCAAAATATGTAAACTGGTGAAACCGCTAACAGGGTTCCCCACTGATGAGCCAAGCCCTCTCTCTCCCCAATAGTTTTCATCATAGTAAGGACAGTAGAAGTTTGTGTATGTTTATATATATAAAAATGAATGTATGTGTGTGTGTCCTTTATGCCTGACCAAACCACTCATTGGAACGCCATGAAACTTTGGGAAGTTATTTAGTATTGTACTGGGAAGGTTTCTAGCAAATAAAATTTTTGAAATAACTTTTCGACTAAAAATAATCAAGATAAATATTCTAATTTATCTGTTATAATTCAACAATCTGCTCTAAATATTATCATGATGATACGATAATTTTGTAATGTAGAAAATTAGGAAAGACAAAATTCAGGATGACACAGCAATTTATTTGAGACAAGAATAATGATACAATTCCAAGGCAAGATACTATTCCTTTAACTTCCAATTACCGAGGGAACCAATTAATATTGATTTTATTCAACTTATCGAGTATTTTTCAAGGGACCGGGAAAAAATGTTCACTTTATCGTTATGTTCACATAACCTTTACTCGGGTAAAACCCAGGCGAAGCCGGGTACATCCGCTAGTTATTTATAAAATAAACTTTCATGTTTAGTTTTTTTGTTTCTTATGAATAGATTCTTTTGATAAATCAAAATATTTTGGCTCAATTACTTATTTTATAATAATTTTGTTTTACCAACCTTCCAATATCACAAAATTCTTTTTACTGATCGTTGTCATACCCCCTTGGAAGAATTATTATTATTTTTTAATCCCTAGACAATTGACAATTAAAATAATTTTATTGACATCTTGTCAATACATTCAAAGTACACAGTCTGCACTATTTTAAAAATATAATATACATTATATATACACTATGTACAATGAATATGGCGCCTCTACCAGGGCTGCAGAGTTTGGTGGAGAATCCCCAGTGGGTCTCCAGCGACACCACGTATTTCGCGATTTTAATCGCGATTCGCGCATTTAATCCCTAGAGAGTACACGTGGTACAGGCCATGATAATCATGGTGGGTAAGAAGTTGGCGACTGCTTTTACTGTAAGTGCACTACATGTCTACACATGTGAAAAGCAGTTCAACTTTGCACTTACAAATGTGCCAGAGCCCCATTTGGTTACTTGTACTTGCTGGTGGGGTTGGGCTTTTACAAGAATTGGGGGCCATTGGAGCATTTTTTTTTTTTAATTAGAAAAAAAGTTCCCAATGCGGGATTCGATCCTGGGTTGTAGAGGTCAAAAACCAACAGTTTAAACCATCCTTCCACCAACCCCCCCCTAAGGAAGAATTATTGACCCTTTCAAATCACTGGTATTGTAGTCTGTCATTGATGGATTGACATATAGTGCTGCAAAACCAAAACTTTACTTTTCCAGACTTTTGGTTAAAAGAGCGCGTTCTGAAATATTTATTTATTTGTATCTGTGTGAGAATTACATATGAATGATCAAGAAAAAATATATTTTATGATTTTTTTAAAGAGAAGGTGAAAAGTACCTATTTTGTAAATATTCTCTCACAAATTAGAAAAATTATGTATGAATAAATATAAGAAAAATGGAAAATAGATATCAAAATAATAATTAAAAATGGTTATGTAAAAATAAGAGTGAAATAAAAAAAAAACTAACAAAAAATACTTAGCAAGTTTAAGTTTTGTTTTTACATTATAAAATAATTATTATTTTTGAATAATTAAAACCAATTATCAGACATATGAGGGGATGAAGGTAAAATTACTTTGTTATTTGTTTTTATATTGTGGTCTTGTTTACATATAAGGTTAGGTTTTACTATTGTTTACAAACGTTGGGTGAATTTAAATGTCCATTCGAAAGAACATTAAAATGACTTTAAAAACTGTAATGGTATGTAAAATTAACTTACCCCGCGATATTTATTAATATGGTGGAATGCAAAGGTACTAAAGGGCAAAGTATTCCAACGGGTGGGTCTAATTCTATGGACATTCACTGTCATTTTGATTATCTTTAATATTCTTCAAGGTTAACAAACCTCGATCTTTATATTTATAACAAATTCATTCTCTATTGCGGATATTAATAAAAATAAACTTTAAAATTTACAGGGAACAAATTTGTTTACAAAAATTGCCTAATCTGCTAAATAAACATTTTATTTTGTGTTTTTGTTATTTATTTTATCATCATTTAATCGTCTGCCAAAAAAAAAAAAAAAAAAAAGAATAAATAAATAAAATATAACAACAATAAATGAAAAATAAATATTGATACTTGAAGTAGATTATTAGAAAAAAAAAAAGTTGGATTTTTAAAATGCTATTTTAAGATAAAAATGAATATATTTTAAAACATTTTAAAATATATAAAAATCTAGATATTCTAGAAATAAATGGCGTCTAGTTTTGACGTTTAATTTGACGGAAGAGGAGCCCTATGCTTTTTTTGATATTTTAGAAACGTTATACTGAAGTATATTTTTAAAATATTGTTTATTAAGTGAAGAATCGACACAAAAATTATTTTTAAAGTAATTTTATTTATTTCGTTTAGCTTCGTACATTTAAAATTTTCTTTTTCTCCTACGTAATTCGCTCAAAAAAAAAAAAGAAAAAAAGAAAATTTGTAATCTTTTAAATATGTAAACAATATCTAGACGTGATAGATATTTTACGCGAAATAAATAAAAGAAATGTTTCATATAAGAGTTAAAATATATTTTGGTTAAGTGATACTTTTAAAAAGCTTCTTCACCGAAATTGTGTTCTTTATGAGAACACGGGTTAAAAGACCTCTCCCCTTAAGATATCTATGAATACCTTTTCTTAAAATATATAATACAAATTTATTTTTTAAAATATATACTAAAAATAAAAAATGGAGCATATTCTGAAATATATTTTAGTATCTTCTTGAATATAGAGCAATCCATATGAAATTATTAATTGTTGTTGTTGTTGTTGTCGTGTCCAAAGAAGAGTCTCAGATGTCTCCATGCATCTCCATCACAGCAGCAGCAATATTGGAAAATGGAAAATGGGTGCCGTTGCCACGTTAGTCACCTTGGAGACGAACCAGAATTTGGTCGAATATTCCAAGGGTCCAGGGGGGACCGCAGGAAGGTGTGGTAGGACTTCTATATTTTTATATTTTTATATTTCTTCTTGTTAAAGGAGTCAGATACCTTGGCGAATTACCAAATGAAAAACATTAAGTTTTATATCTATTTTTTTTTATAGCCAATTATTTTATAATTATATTGCAGTAGAAATTGTAAGTACAATATCATGAAAAATATGTTTTGAGGAATATATAATGATGCATTAATTGCATGAAGTTCAAATTGTAAAATTGGAGGGATAAAAGGA
The DNA here is from genome assembly GCA_030710605.1 of Cordylochernes scorpioides. Classification (NCBI taxonomy): domain Eukaryota; kingdom Metazoa; phylum Arthropoda; class Arachnida; order Pseudoscorpiones; family Chernetidae; genus Cordylochernes; species Cordylochernes scorpioides. Next base: position 12,836,969 of record CP092882.1, on the reverse strand, counting down.
TAGACAAGAACATTACAAATATTATAAAATAATAATACGAAGTTATAATCAATATTATCGTTATTTTTTTGTTGAATTTAAAAGCCAAATTTTTACAATACATTTGTTGGGACACCTCGTGACCATAATATGCCAAAGTAACCCAGAACCCCACCTAACCTAACCATATCCCACCTTTGTCCATCTAAGCCACAAACCTCTGGTGATTGCGAAGTGTCGAGATGGAGCCTGAAGCCACCTTTAGCCTTAGCAGTACTGAGCCAGAGACTGAGATCCCCTTCCTGTAGTCAAGCCACCTGACCTGTGGTGGATGACCTGGCCCCACCAACACCAAGCTAGTCTGAGATGGACTCAGACACCCCTTCCTGGTGGTTGAGCCACATGTCCGATGGTGGCCGACTTGACCACAAGCCAGTCCAAGATGGACTCAGACGCCCCTTCCCTGTAGTCAAGCCACCGACCTATGGTGCTTGACCTGACTCCACCATCTTCATGCTGAACACCAGCTCCACCACGAGCCCTGAACCTTTCCCAAGCTGATCCCAAGATGCCCAGATCCAACAATATTAATTATATTTTAAAATTATTTTTAATTCAATATTTTCGTATTTTTATTTTATTTATTTTTGTGAATATTTCTTTAATATTTTTTTATATTTAATTTATTTTTATCATTTTTTTAAGATGCCTTTTTATTTTTTATTTTCATAGAGAGAAGAGGGATGATAGCCTTGGGGGGCGAGTCCAGCAACACTGGGGGTAAGGAAGCGGGATATTTACATTTTGATATTTACATTTTTTTCTTAGCAAGAGTTTGATTTTTTCCTGAAAAGTAAAAGACTTGGAGTTGCGGAGGGCTCAGGCCGCTGGCTGCGGCCTTAGCCGCCCCTTTTCGAATCGTGGACTTGGGTGGCTGGATGTCGAGGTAGGTTGGGGATAATCTGGGACTTTGGCATAATAGGCCTTTGTATAAAGTATATATATAGTTTTAAAACCTCCCTTTCAACCATATATATAGTTTTTTCTTTAATACTTTTTTTAAATCTTAAATATATATGTGATGATTTAAGACCATGGAATTGTTGTAAATAGTCTAAATATCCACTACCACATGTTCCACCCCATGACTGTATATAACTTCTTATGTACTGCACATAGAAAACCTCAACTAACATCAATCTGTACCGCGTAAGAATCTAATAAAGTATTGCAACTGTACAGATAGAAGGAATGGAGAGAGACAGGAGAAAGTTAAGGTTAAAACAAATCAGGTTTAGGACAGAAGTCGAAGCAAGGCCTAGCAAAAGAGGCTTAAAACCAGCCCAACTATAAATAATTTACAAGTCAATACTTCCTGACAGGACAGGGCGTATCTGATATCGAGGAAACCATAAAATCTAAGAGTGACGCCCAATTTCCGGGCCAAGACAGGACGTATTTTCTATCAAAGAAAGCCGCCAGAAGACATCACCTAAGTAGGTCAACCAATAGCCTACGGCCACGTGAAAAAGTCCCACCAATTAGGAAAGAATCACCTAAATAGGTCAGCCAATCAGAAAGAAGCAAGGTCGTGGTGTTAAACCAAGGACCTAGAATTGTCAGTCTTCGCTTGGCTCCCAACGGTAACACTTGCTCTAAAGTCTCTCTCTCCTCATCCCATTCCTTCTTGACGTCAGACGCTTTTAGTGGAATCTCTGTTTGTTTATTTCACCTTTGGCCCAGCTGTGTCGCCTTCCACCACGACTGCACGGTAGAGTTGACATCGAGGTTCGTCTAGCATCAGGTAACACTGGTCCCAGAGGTCCCAAGATATCACAGACTCCCCCGTAACGAAGAGTCGACAGGATAGTGGACGCCAAGGTACAAGTAAGCAAATAGACCACTGTCTGTACAGAAAGATGGAACAGGGAAGAGAGGAGGAGCCAAAGGAACCAATGGAGTCCGATCCCGACTCCGAAAGTGGCGGAAGCCCCACTTTTCCGAAGAAAGAAACAACCTTCGGTAAGACGCAGGAAATTGTCCCCGGCCAGGAAGACGTCACACCCCCGCCGCCGGTGTCAGATGTCCGAGGGAGGTTGACGACGACGCTACATCAGCTTTCTGCCGTGACCGGACATCGCGAGAGGTGGAATCGCTACGATGGTTCGTACGAGGCGCAGAGCTTCTTCACCAACTACGACGCCCAAGCAGATCGGGCCCAACTACAATACTCTACAAGTCTGAAAAAGCCACCAGACCTCCTGCAAGCGCCCCTCCGAGTTACCAACACGCGAGCGTATGTTACCTGCTCCCCCGACCATCTCTAAACCACGAGCCCAGCGAAGACAATGAACTCCGACTGTCCCAAAGACCCTCCAACCATGACACAAGACCAGGACTGTCCCGACATACAAGACAGCACCACAGTAGGTTCCTACTTCTATAATTCTTGTTGAACAATTGTTCGTTCGAGCTGAACTGTCCCATAATGTAAACCTACCTCTACTACTTGATACAGAAGCATCTATCGTTATAATTAGGCAGAATACCTTTAAAATAATAGAAATCAGTTTGTAAAAGAAAAATACCTGTTCACCCATTTAACTTAACTATTAATGCCATAGCTAACAATATTTTCACCATAGGTTATATCTTTTTAAACGTAAAAATAGGTAACATAACGCAGAACCTAAAATTCCATATTATAGATGCCCCCTTGCCTTTTGGCATATTATCCCTTAACTCCATAAAAAGATTTCTACTAATTATAAACTGTCCTCAGCTACTCCTGTATCAAGATAATGTACCTCTACCAACTACCTTGTACCAATTCACCTCGTGCAAGCAACACGTGTCCCATGGACAGGTTAATACAACTGTCCCATTTACTAAATTTTCCCCTCCTGGAACGAGTTGCTCACACGTGGTGAACTCCAACACTCTTATTTAACCTCATTATAATGTTCCTAATCCCATTTTCAACGCCCCTATGTCCTTTTCTTTCATAGCTTTGGACAGAAGTAACTTAAATCACAGCCTTCCAAAACTATTCCAATCGTTAAAGTCCAACATAACTACACTCCCTCGTACCTTCCTTTTACACGCATAGTTAAATATCGACAAATCTCTCTCAACAAAATATACAACACCCTCTCACATCACTTTTTCTAATTAACAAATTTTTAATGCGCGACTTCACACCCAAATCTAATTTCGAGCCGCACAAGCTTTAGAACGTCGCCCTACTAAACACACACAATCTTTTTTTTTTTCTCACATTAAACGTGTCATATCCACTAATAATATAAAAATTCTAGATATGTTCGTACAACCAGCACCCATGACTTTAGTAAATTTGTTATTCTTAGTGTAACAGGTTAGATTTTGTACAAAACAGAGACTTCACGCGACACCTTTTCATTTACAATTTTTTCGCTTCGTGTCACAGCGCCACACCACTAAACTCTTTCAATTTTCAGGCCAAAGACGCCTTCACCACGCCTGTGACACATTTATTTAACCACACATTGTCCACGTCGATAGTCGCAATTTCATTCAATTCTAACCCGATATCCATGAATAACATTTTTACTAAGTCCGCAAAAAACCATTCGATTTAATATTCACAGATACAATATCCGAATTTTCGAAATACAAACACAAATCTAACAAATGCTTGAACACACGGAATAATTACAACCTCTGTATCTCCCTATATCAATCCCATAACGCTTGTCACCAAACGTGACAAATCAAAACGCTTTTGTGTTTACAATTTTAGAAATAATATCTCCGAACGTAGTTCGAATTAACTTCCAATAAGTTGAAAGACAGCAAGCCCCCTCGCTCCCCCCTTGACCTAAATCCGGAATCGCATTAAAAATAGCTTCGCTCCCCTCTCTTCCGCTGGAGATGGACAAACAAATAGCCGACATTTTGTTACGCCCGTCGCCACCCCGATGTCACTCTAATGGATTTTCGCTACCTATTAAATCAAACATTAGTGCGCGCCTTTTATTTTTAATCTACGCCGATATCCCGTTTAGCTACTAAAACTTGCTTAACACGTTATTTTACATTTACTAACAAATCTGTTCACTAACATTCTCTCGCCCTCGATTAACTTGTCAACTTAACATCGACACTTAGAGCCAAAGACAACATTTTACTTACAAAAATCACACACACCCACATAAGTTTAAAAAATCGACAACATTAGGACTCGATGAGTTTCACAGTTGGAAACAATGTGATCCACGAGTCACGTCAAACATAAAACAAATTCGATAAGTTAGAAAAACTTAGGCCAACAAGACCGAAGATATCGATCGAGGACAATTTAAAGCTCTCTCCACCCATCCTAAAAAAAAAAAAAAAAAAGGAACATTACATTTGGCCTACAACTTTCCATTCTTTCACGATATATAATTTCTATATATAATCTTACTTGCTCTTCTTTCTCGATGAACATTTTTTTAAAATTTTTCATTTTAATATCCTTTATATAATCATTATATAGCTCTTATAATTGTTTTTTTACGTCAACCAATTAGTTTAGATTATTGTCTTTTTTTAATTATTTTTCTTTACCAAAACTTATTTACTTTTGCTTCATGACTCTATTTTATAATCAACTTTATATTTTATCTTTCATATCATATCTAATAATCTCAAGTTTATATTTCATGTTTATATCACTAATTTGCATTTATCATTTTATATTTTTTCTCACTTTATAAATTAGATGTTATTTACATTGTTTCACCTTCCGCTACCATGTCAATGCTATCGAGTATATTATTGCTCATTATTTTTTTTTCATTTAATATTTTCACTTTCTATTACCCCTTATATACTGCTGTAGTGTGTTAATCTTTGTATCATATCATCACTATTTTTACTTTTTTTTTTAAAGATTACTTTGCATTTAACTTCGCAATTCTATTTTCGATTTTTCAAATCCTTTAACGCTATATGCAAAGCCTTACTTTCGCAATTTCATATCTCAATGATATATTCTTTTATAATCAAACTAAAAATCATGATCTAAAAACAGGGCAATCTTCAATAACCTCTTAAGCAACCACTTTAAAGGTTACTTCTTAAGAATTACTAACATTCCTTTTCCGCAGGAACTTTTAACTCCTTCGCAGGCTAGACTTGACCTACTTTGATTTCGTAATTAACAATCTTGACACATCGTCCCCCAGATTTACCTTCTCCCAACTTCTGGCTTGGATACGTGCAAATTGTATTTTTTTTTTTTATTCCAGGGCACTCTCATGCCACACGCTGGCACATTTTTTTTTTATTTTACTCTTTTTCTCGCTAAGCCCCTGACGACTCTAATTAAAACTTTGATTTCTGGTCACTGATCTTCGCCTTCATTTATCCTGCATGCGTACGTCTTAACGACTAATTACTAAAACCCATAACAATCCCCTTATCTTACTTTTCGATTGTGGTACTGTAACTTTATTCGGTCCTTAAATTTACATGTGAAACATGGCCTAGGTTTTCCGCGCCGTGCACATTAAATGGTTTGGGACTTGAGTCAAAGTGACCTTGCCTCAACCAAGTAATAACTAACCCCTCAACCCTTTCTAACGCCCATCACGAAAAGATCATGATTTACCCATCCAATCATTTATATTTTTACCTATAATCATTATATGTTCCCTATTAAATATTTTATTCATATTTTTATTTTTACTTGTATGTTTAATATTAGTTGTTTATGTTTTATTATCTCTTATGGATATACAGAAATCAACCCCATGTTATATACCAACTCACTTTAATTAATTTTTAAAAAATTACTTCCTTAATAACAGTCTTCCTATTCCGCTCTCTTAAATCCCTCCATATGAACCCTCTCACATCCGGGGCCATCTGTGATGATTTAAGACCATGGAATTGTTGTAAATAGTCTAAATATCCACTACCACATGTTCCACCCCATGACTGTATATAACTTCTTATGTACTGCACATAGAAAACCTCAACTAACATCAATCTGTACCGCGTAAGAATCTAATAAAGTATTGCAACTGCACAGATAGAAGGAATGGAGAGAGACAGGAGAAAGTTAAGGTTAAAACAAATCAGGTTTAGGACAGAAGTCGAAGCAAGGCCTAGCAAAAGAGGCTTAAAACCAGCCCAACTATAAATAATTTACAAGTCAATACTTCCTGACAGGACAGGGCGTATCTGATATCGAGGAAACCATAAAATCTAAGAGTGACGCCCAATTTCCGGGCCAAGACAGGACGTATTTTCTATCAAAGAAAGCCGCCAGAAGACATCACCTAAGTAGGTCAACCAATAGCCTACGGCCACGTGAAAAAGTCCCACCAATTAGGAAAGAATCACCTAAATAGGTCAGCCAATCAGAAAGAAGCAAGGTCGTGGTGTTAAACCAAGGACCTAGAATTGTCAGTCTTCGCTTGGCTCCCAACGGTAACACTTGCTCTAAAGTCTCTCTCTCCTCATCCCATTCCTTCTTGACGTCAGACGCTTTTAGTGGAATCTCTGTTTGTTTATTTCACCTTTGGCCCAGCTGTGTCGCCTTCCACCACGACTGCACGGTAGAGTTGACATCGAGGTTCGTCTAGCATCAGGTAACACTGGTCCCAGAGGTCCCAAGATATCACATATATGCGCGATTCTATTAAGTAATTTTTCTTTGTTTTTAATAAATATACCTGATGTACATTGAAAGATTATTTTATTGGTCTGAATAAAAATTTGTTTAGCCAAAAATGATTGGTTAATTTCCCCATCAACATTATTGCTAGCCGGCACAGCTTTAAGGTCTCTACATGTGCCATAGATGAATAAATTTGTGGTCTGGTTTTCTGCAGCCACTGGCGCCCTAATATTTGGACATGTAGAGATCTGGAAATAGTTTATTTAAAGACACAACAACGTGAAAAGTATAAAATCTCCCGATTTTAACACTGGCGCCCAAAGCGTGGCACAATTATATTTATAATTTTCTTCTTCAATTATATTAAAAGTATAAAAACATCACGATTTTAACACATTCACTGAGAGATGACAATATTTTTTACATGCACATCTTTGAAAATGATCACAAATTATAATAAAATTTCCTATAAGCATTTATATACCTTTTCCACGTGATATTTCTCACTTGTGCTTATATGGTTTTAGATTTTTTCTTTTGATGGCCTAAACTGATATTCAGTTTTCTGAGGACAAATTTCAATAATTAATTTTAATTAAAGGAAACGGTTTCTCAAAGAAGCAGTTAACTAAAGTCTGTATTTCCATTCTCTTTTAAGATGTGCTTGTAAATAAATAGTTATTTAAATAAAATATACTGTATATATATTAAATTTATATTGTTATTTATAGAGGAATCTAAATATTTTTCTCTTTCCTCCACATTTTATATAATTTCTTAGGAAAATATCTTAAGTTAGACTAAAAGGTCTTAATAAAATAGTTTGTATATAATCGATTTTTAAAATTGAGTTTATTGGTAGGAACGTGGAATTAATAAAAAATTAAAAGATCATTTGAAATTTGCAAGAAGCCAGTCAGAATGGCAGAAATTCCATGGACAACAAAGAAAGACAAGGTGATTCAGGGGACGTTCTGTGTTAGGAAAGAACTAATTAGAAATAAAAGACAGACTGCATACACCAGGAAAATATCTTAAAACTGACAGTCTTTTGATATTATTCTGTGGGATAGAAGGCGGATTATAATCACGAGAGTTGTATTTATGGAATATGTTGATCTTAGATTTTTTATTCTGTTTCAGGGTTGATTTTTTAGCGGCAGAAGCATAGATCGATTTTATTATATCAACCTTTTTGTGCGATTTAATGTTAAAATACAAAATTGAAATTTTAATTAGCATATGCAACAGGATTTTGTTCTAGTAAATAATACAAACTCTCTATGGCGAGCCAATGTTCGGCCCTTTCTACGAAAATTCAAAAAATTCTAAAACTCGACGAAAAAAATGTCAGTCCCTTCAATTGCTTTCTATGGGTTTCATTTGGAATCTCCAAACGCGTTTACTACAGGCTTTTCTTTATTAATCAGGAAAGTGTATTTTACCAGTTTTAAAATCTCTTAATTTTAGAAAATCAACATTAATATTCGTTATTCTATAAGATAGCAGTAACTATCTTTTCTTGATAAGAAAATATCGTTCTTTTATAATTTTATATAACAACAACAACAAAAAAACCTTCTTTACATCCTCTTTTCTCATATGTTCTTATACAGTAGAACCTCCCTTTAGCGGACACCTCTCTACAAAGGACAGTTTTCATTTGCAAAATTATAATTTTTACAATTTAGCAACTCTTCCTAAAAGACACTTTGGCTCTGCAATTAAGTGTTGTCCTTAACAGGGAGGTTCTACTGTATATGAAAGATCATTCCTTTATATTACTCAATTAATCGCCACTTAATTTTTGCACACCTCATATATTTAGTTAAAGAAAAACAACCTGTAAAAATGTTAATAATCTCGTAACTTTTTCCTTCCCTGGTATTGAGTGTAGAAAGCATTGCTCAACATGGTAGACTCAAATGTATCTAGCTGGGGTATTCCTCATTATAACATAGTCTACTCACAACTTCCCTATTGACAAAAATTACATAAATTTTATCGCCATTTCCTTCCGCAGGTCAGTTACTATGTTTCTCTCTTCCATGGCCTGTTACATTATGCTCTTGTATGGCCAAGTTTTAACTCTAGAACATCAGCCTAACCCACCTGTGATCGATAAAATTCATATAAGCCAACATGATTTACAAGAATATTCTTTTGAAAAAACTTAAGATATTATTATTTTTTTAAGTTATTCTCTTCTCTCTTCCATAGGGACCCTATATATAAAAGCATAAACAGAAAGATAGAAATTCCTCAAAATTATGTGCAATTTAAAGATTAATCTTCAATACCATAGTTCACTTTAACAGCACGAGAAAAACAAGCTTCATATCTTGACAAAAGTTTTTGATTAAAGAAAAAAGAGGAGTTTGCTTTTCAAAATATTAAAATTATTTCACAATTAAATATTATTTAATACATTAAGGTACATATTGGATTATATATTATATATCATAATTATATTGTAGCGTAGAAATCATGTCTTGGAATATCTGAAGATGTATTTATTGATGACGTCAGTACGACCAGTCGACAATTATCAACCAAACTATCTACAGCTAGAGAATATCGAGCAAACAAGCTAGGAAACTAAATGATGATTTTACAAATATAACGTGTTAAATCTGTTTAAAATATTTTGATTGAATAATTAATTAAATTAAATAATAAAATATAAATTATTTCTTCGCCACAATATTAACGATAACAAAAATATTATATAACATAAGGTAATAATATAATTAAGGAATGAAAACTCTCATATAAGAAAAAATAGTTATTATATCATGTATGGAAGAAATTGAGTCATCATGGAACGCCATTTTAACATGAAACCACTGATCTAAGAAAACACTGGTACGATAATTGGCTATTTAAAGTCATGTGACATCAAAGAACCAATCAACGGGCGAATAACCCAGGACTTTATATACATATTGCTGCATTATGATGTATATGCCCTTTTTGTGTCAACAAAATAATAATATTTTTACCGATTCATTGATTTTATGCATTATATTTAGACATGGGGGTCAGTGGAAGGATAGTCTAAACCGTTGGTTTTCGATCGCTACGACTCGGGATCGAATCGCGCATTGGGCTCTTTTTTTATAATTAAAAAAATGCTCCAATGACCACCGATTCTTGCAAAAGTCCAACCCCACAAGCGAGTGCAAGTAACCAAACGGGGCTCTGGCACATTTGTAAGTGCAAAGTCGAACTGCTTTTCACATGTGTAGACATATGCTGCACTTAGAGTAAAAGCAGTCGCCAACTTCTTCCCACCATGATTACCATGGCCTGTACCACGTGTACTAGGGATAATTAAAAAATATATATTTAGACACAGAGTATATATTTTTATTATATATATTTGTGTATTAAAAATAAAGAAAGCATATCCTGACCAGGAGCACATGTGCTTTACAGAAGGCAGAGCGCCATCTGGGGGAACAGAAATCACCTAAACATTGATTTAACCTGTTCCCTGATATTTGGCCAACCCAATTTCTTGATCAATCAAGAAAAGCCATCCACGAACGCGTTTCACGCTGTTGGCGCTGGAACAGGCTAAATCAATGTTTAGTTGATTTCTGTTCCACCAGATGGCGCCCTGCCTTCTGCAAAGAACATGTGCTCCTGGTCAGAATATGCTTTCTTTATTTTTAATATCAACACATGACCCACTTATTTTTTATTTTTCTATTGTTTTTTCATGTGTTAAGCGTATTTATGTAAATTTGGCCTTAAATACCCATTTCTTGGTTTCTCAAGAAGCCTCTGGGACCAAAATTATCTTTGGTCGCAGTGGTACAGCCTACTCCACGCTGACGAGCGCCAAAAGCGCGAAACGCGTTCGTGGATGGCTTTTCTTGATTTATCAAGAAATTGAGTTTGCCAAATATCAGGGAACAGGTTAAATCAATGTTTAGTTGATTTCTGTTCCACCAGATGGCGCTCTGCCTTCTGTAAAGCACATGTGCTCCTGGTCAGGATATGTTTTCTTTATTTTTAATATCAACACCTGACCCACTTTTTTTTTCTATTATTTTTTCATATTTATGTGTATTTAACACCACTGGAACTACACATCACTTTGAAAGATGGCGCGCGAGGACAATAGAAATTTGGGCAAGAGCCACGGATGCGAAGCCTTGTGATCATCAACTACAGGGAAGACAACAAATAAATAAGCATAGCAAATTTTATAGGTAACTATTTCATTATTTACTTTTTTAAAATTTACCTTTATTATGGAAACCCCGCTCACAGGAAACGTGCATAACACCACACAAGAAGGAGAAATCAAGGTAGATTATCCTGAAAAGCTGCAACCTGGCTTATTGTAAACGATAATTTCCATTAAAGGTAACGAACATTTGTTATTTTAGAGATTTTTTTTCTATAAAAAGATTCACTCTGGATAGTTTCAAAGTATTTTCTTTCGTCAAAATATAGTGGAGTTTGTTCTTCACTATTGTGAGTTGTTCTATAAAATAAAGGTCGCCCTCTCCTATCAACATTGACGTTAAAACTGAGCGTCTCCACAAAATAGTGGACTCGGGTCGGTAACAAAGCCACAACACCAGATTTGACAAACTGAGAAAGTGCCCATCTTAGAGACCATGGTTTCGGGCTAATGTCCCTCTTCAGTCCAGATAGAACTTTTATTTCATGATATCCACAAGAGATCAAATGAAATAATCAGAATTTACCAAAACGTTATTTAGCTGAGTGTTTTCTACCTATGGTTGCCTCACAAATCTTAGACACCACCAAAGATAAGCTTTTATTTAGAGAATACAACCAAACTTCAGTATACACCAACACCTTATATATATACTTTTTATATTTATATAACCTTTCTTTTATCTAATACACAATATATTGGGTTGTAAAGAAAGTTCTTTCGATTTTTTGTATCCCTTTGTTTCATAATGGCATCAACAAACTAGTCAAACGCTGGGAGGAGGTCGTAAATATAATAACGTAGAATTACATAATTGATTAATTAATTTTTTTTTATTTATATAAAAATAGACACTTCGGCCAGTTGGAGTTTTTTATTTTCTCAACGTTTCAACAAAAATCTTTTGTCTTCGTCAGGAGAAGTAAATAAAAATTCGATGATTAATTAATTGTTATAATTAATGTGTGTTTGTCTAAATTGTCGAATAAAACCGAAATAACTTTCATTACAACCCAATATACATATTTACGAAATTTTTCTTCTTAAAAAAAAAAGGAACAAATCAGCATATGGAATCATTACAAGCTGATAAAGTGGCAAGGACAATTCTATGGCTAAAATATAGATGGAACATTTTTTGTTCGGGAGGATATTGACCCTTAAAAACAAAGGTTGCCTCTACTGCTAACCTATTGTGGCTTTGTCCGGCTTTGGCTGAGTCCGCTAGTTTGCGGAGACGGTCTATAGATGGTGATTAATTTTAACGTCTATTTTAACGGGAAAGGTGACTTTTTTTGTTATAGATCAATATCAAAATTCGAAACTATTTTAGACGCGTATGATTCTTTTAAAAAATAAACAATTTCTACTGCCCTTACTGTAATGGATAAATTAATGGGAGGGCCTAGCTCATCAGTGGTGAACCCTCCCAGCGGTTTCGCCAGTTTAATCTACCATACCGCTGTTATATTGCATTTTTGGAACTTCCTTTTATAGTGATACTGATGCTAGAGACTCTTTGAATGGATATTTTAGATGAACTATGGACATAAACTTTGAGGACAGTAGAATTACATACAATTATAAATATATAAATATATATATATAGATCAATATCTACCCGCGTAAAAATTGCGAGTTGCCATATCTACCTGTTTCCTAAGAGGTATGTCGAAATAATTTCTCAACGTATTATCAATTTATAGATTTCTTTATCGAAAAAATTGATATAGATGTGTAATATATTTGAGAGGTCTTGGCTAATCTCCGTGGTGAAATTTCCCATCAAATTTGCTCATTCCACCAGTTGGCCGATATACAGCTACTGGTTGGGATACAAAAACTTATTTGCATACACTCCCCTCCAAAAGTTAAGCACGGAACCAAAGCAGTTTTTAATATATAAAACAACCAATTTTGTTCAATTAATTTGTTTTTTTTATAGAGGTTGGCTGATTTGCATAATAATCTTGCTTTCTATTGGTCTACTTTCTCATTTTCATATAATTTATAAGTTGCATACTTAATTTTGTGCTAATATGCACTCATGGACAAAACTTAAGGAAGTTGTACCTTTTAACATGTATATCGGGATTCAGACAATAACTCTGAAAGATATTACAGTGACCTTTATTGAAGACATTCGAGATAACTAAGTGTGAACAATCTCTGTCTTCTTCAAAAGAACAGACGACCGACGACATTTAAGTTTTGTCAATGAGTGCATATATATTGTAACAAAGTATTTATTATTTTATTAGCAGAGTATTATTTTTATGTTTATATATAGCTATACTCTGTACACTTCCCTCTTTTACTTATCTTTTGTTTATCACTCATAGTTTGTTCTTAAATAAATTGTTGTCTCATCCCGAAGTTGGTCTTCCCTAATTTTCCACGTGGCAATATTAAAGATAAAGATATAGGATACAAAGATAAAGGTACAACTTCCTTAAGGTTTGTCTCCATAAGTATATACATTGAACAACGCGACATTTTATATACTAAGAAAAAGGCATCTCCTTATAGTGCAACTGAAAGCTGCTGATGGCTTGCGCCATCTATCGGAATAAATCTCAACTCTTCTCGTTGATTTTTAATTATTCCAGAATTGGCCAAATACCCATTCTTGATTAATCAAGAAAAGCTAACCACGGACGCATTTCGGGCTGTTGGCCCTCATCAGCGTGGTGCAAGCTGTACCTCAACGACCAGAAAATTGGTCATTCAGGCATCTTGAAAAATCATGAAACGGGTAGTTAAGGCCAGAATTGCGTGAGAACGCGACACAATGTGAAAAAAAATAGTACAATATCACATTTTATATACTGTTTTACTACTCTTACTACTATTTTCTAATATACTGTCGATTTTTTTTTTTAATTTCAGAGTTGTTTATATGAATTATTTTTATATTTGGCTTATTTATTCTTTATATTATATAGGGATCTCTAACGCCTGGTATCCATTTTCTGTAATGGTAAATTTTAGCGGTGTCAAAAAAGTTCGATTTAATTATAATACATCAACACATTTATGGGGGGTCGGTGGAAGGCTGGTTAAACCATTTGGTTTTCGACCACTATGACCCGCGTTCGATTCCCGCATTGGACACTTTTTTCTGTTAAAAAAAAAAGCTCTAATGGCCCCCGATTCTTGCAAAAGTCCAACCCCACAAGCGAGTGCAAGTAACCAAACGGGGCTCTGGCACATTTGTAAGTGCAAAGTCGAACTGCTTTTCATATGTGTAGACAGTAAAAGCAGTCGCTAACTACCCACCATGATTATCATGGCCTATACCACGTGTACTAGGGATAAGCAAAAAAAAAAAAAAAAAAAAAAAAACACACATTTATAGGTTGAATTATTATTGAAATTTAAAATATATATAAACCCACGTATCTGTGCTTCACTTCCATCTATAATTGACAATATGACCCAGAATAAGTATATTGCTACGGCGTTTTATGGTTTCCACAAGTCCATATCTCAGAAGAAGGCCAAGTGACACTCACTCCTCACTTTCTTACTGCTACTCTTTTTGTGTTGTTTTTCTTGCTTCCCTCTTTCTCTTTCTTGTTTTTTTTTTCTTTTTCTTCTGTCTATATCGTTGTTTCCTTTGTCTCACTGCTTTGTTCTTATGCATACCTCTGGTGAATCCTGTATAGGGTCAGTGACCCTAAATAAAGGCTTTTTGTTGTTGTTGATAAACCCATGTATTAAGGTAAAAACATCAGACTTCCAGGGAGATACGTTTCTCTCAGAGATCTTTAATTCATATCTACAGAAGGATAAGTTTCTTCTATAATATGATGCATCAGCGCGCCATCTGTTAGAAGAAATTGTAACTATTTTTGAAGCGTATGTTTCTATTAAAAAATAATCATACGCTTCTAAAATAGTTTTAATTTCTCATAAGTTTATTTTATAAAACTATGGCGTTTTATGGTTTCCACAAGTCCATATCTCAGAAGAAGGCCAAGTGACACTAACTCCTCACTTTCTTACTGCTACTCTTTTTGTGTTGTTTTTTCTTGCTTCCCTCTTTCTCTTTCTTGTTTTTTTTCTATTTTTTTTTCTTTTTCTTCTGTCTATGTCGTTGTTTCCTTTGTCTCACTGCTTTGTTCTTATGCATACCTCTGGTGAATCTTGTATAGAGTCTGTGACCCTAAATAAAGGCTTTTTGTTGTTGTTGTTTTATAAAACTCTCCTGTTGGATAAAACATTTGTTTATAAATATTTTAAATTTTTCAAGGCGATTGATAAAATGAGAGAAGAAGTGCTCAACTCCACAGACAACGGCTGATTGCTCCCCCTCCCCTCTAAATTGCCTTTCTTCCTCACTCATGTACATATATAACATTTTAGGGGAATCCCCTTGTAAGACAATAGTGTCTTAATAAAGGTTTTGTTGTTGTTGTTCCTTTTATAAAAAAATAATTAAGATCTTCAGCTTTTTCAGGCATTTTTCGTGGCTTTTCATACCTGAAAGCTAGAGATCTGAATTAATTTTTTAAAAGAAACTTTTATCCTTGGAAGAGGCTGATGTGTTTTCATCTTAATCTTCCAGAAATGTCACATCTGCTAAGACTATGGGCCAATATTCTCATATGCACAGATTCCTACAGGTAATTTCCCAAGGATGGAGGGATATGGAAAAACGGCGAGCGAGACGTCTGTCAGACTTAAGCTCTCACCATAAAATCTTAAACCCTACGAGATTTACAGCTGCGCACATAGTGGCTCATGGTTGCCTTAGGGAGGACAATGTTATCACTTGTGTTTCCTTAGCGGCTTTTCCTTACTTCTTTCATAACTTCCTGGAGCAAAGGGCACTCAAATACAATTAGAGATTTGAAATTGTACTGGTATCTGGTGGATAAATTAAGAAAAAGGCATCTCTTTATCGTACAACTAAAAGTTGTTGATGGCTTGCGCCATCTGTCGGAATAAATATAAAGTAATCCATGTTAGGAACGGCTGCTGAAGCGTCTGTCCTCCATGTTAGGAGCGGCTTCTTCCGAGGAAGGTGATGGCCGGCATGCGCCCTCGGGCTAGATCTTTTGATCGACAGATATCACCAACTGATCACCAAATATCCTTTAGGATATCCTGGTCTTTACAGCACTAATTTTACTTGCCAACATTGTTGTATTGTGCTGTAAAAAACAATATCATACGCAATAAATAAATAAATATAAAGTATTCTGTTGATTTTTAATTATTCCTGAATCAGTCAAAAATACCAACTCTTGATTAATCAATGATAGCTTTTCTTGCTGTTGATTTTTAATTATTCCAGAATTGGTCGAAAATACCAATTCTTGATTAATCAATGATAGCTTTTCTTGCTGTTGATTTTTAATTATTCCAGAATTGGTCAAAAATACCAATTCTTGATTAATCAATGATAGCTTTTCTTGCTGTTGATTTTTAATTATTCCAGAATTGGTCAAAAATACCAATTCTTGATTAATCAATGATAGCTTTTCTTGCTGTTGATTTTTAATTATTCCAGAATTGGTCAAAAATACCAATTCTTGATTAATCAATGATAGCTTTTCTTGCTGTTGATTTTTAATTATTCCAGAATTGGTCAAAAATACCAATATTTTAGTAACTTTTAGTTGCACGATAAGAAGATGCCTTTTTCACAATTAGAAATTCGATGAAACTACCCTGAAGAAGGTATAAGATCAATTTCGTCAATTCTATGTTTAATCCATTATATTTATCTATAGAAAAACGATAAAGTTCTAATGCTTGTTGAACGAATCGGTTGTATTAGCAGAAACTATTTTACCCTAGAGGTAATAGCTTTCGTTTGTTGGTCAATATATCTCTCTGTATATTGATTATATAAATTAATGAAAGTATGTAAATATGTACAAATGAGATTTAAAGATAATTTTTTGAAGTTTGTTTGGAAAAATATATATAGCTACACTACATCAAACAATTTTTATAAAATTTAAATTATTTATAATTTCATTTAAAAAATAATAATTTAAAAAAATATGTAAAGTAATTTATAATACAACGCGGCTTATGATTGTAGAACGAAGTTTGAAAATTATACCGCAAATGTTTCTTTTAAACGAAAAATCGAAATTTATTTTAAGGAGAAATAATGATTATTTCTAACCTTAGGGATGAAGTATGAAAGGATGAATTGTGAAGAGTAATGATAAACGGAAAAATATAGTGTCCAGGGATGGGAATTTAAACCACAGTGTTCCGCTTACCGGGCAGATGCCATGTCCATTAGGCTACCCTGGACATATTTTTCCGTTCGTAAATATTATATAAAGTAATTTATAATACAATACGGCTTATGATCGTAGAACTAAGTTTGAAAACTATACCGCAAATGTTTATTTTAAACGAAAAATCATACTTCATCCTAAGGTTAGAAATAATCGTTATTTTTCGTTATAATAAATTTCGATTTTTCGTTTAAAAAATATGTAACTATGTATGAGCCAATCACCTACCAGTCCGCCAACGTCCAGGGATCTGACCAATCCCACAGAGGCACGTCGTACGCCTGCTCCTCCCCCAGGGTCGACAGAATGTCGTCTGGCATATCCTGGTGACACACAGTTTGGTGACAAATTGGATTTTAATATATCCCCTATCTAGCGAATAGATTTTACATACAATCTTTTTGATATTCAGAAAGCTTTTCAAATAAATCTTCGAAAGTAGTTTTTGATGAGTTATTTTCGAAAAGAAAATATTAGTAATGTAAAAAAAAAAAAGGATAAAAAATTATATTAAATATTGAGATGGAAAAGTTTGTGTTTTTTATTTGAAAAATTCGTGGAATAAAATTGTTTCATTTTTTTGTATATATATGTCTCGCTAATGTCATATATGTATATAATATAAAAAATGAGATTTTCTGCTGATCCTTGATTATCTTGATTATTATGCTATGGTAATGCAGTCGTGGTTAAAAATATTGAAAGTATAATAATAAAAAATAGTTTTGATTAGATATTGCTTTAATTTAACTTATGGAATATATATATATGTGATGATTTAAGACCATGGAATTGTTGTAAATAGTCTAGATATCTACTACCACATGTTCCACCCCATGACTGTATATAACTTCTTATGTACTGCAAATAGAAAGCCTCAACTAACATCAATCTGTACCGCGTAAGAATCTAATAAAGTATAGCAACTGTACAGATAGAAGGAATGGAGACTAACAGGATAAAATTAAGGTTAAAACTAATCAGGCTTAGGTGAGAGTAGAAGCAAGACATAGGAAGTAGGCTTAAAGCGGGCACAATTATTAATAACTTGTACAGTCAATACTTCCTGACAGGGCCGGACGTATCTGGTGACCGCAGAAGTTATAAAAGTTGAGAGACGCCCAATATTTCCGGGGCAGGACCGGTCGTATTTGATAACCGCGGAAGTTATAAGAGTCGAGCTAACACCCAATACTTCCTGACCAGGCCGGATATATCTTCCGACAAAAGCAGCCGCAGGGCCAATTAGAAGACAATACCTAAATAGGTCAACCAATAGCCAATGGCCACGTGACATAGTCCCGCCAATTAGAAAGTATCGCCTAAATAGGTCAACCAATAGAAAAAGGTCATGTGACATCTTTCGACCAATGGGAAAGAAGATAAGTCTTGGTGTTAAATCGAGAACCTAGGTTAGGCAGTCTGCGCTTGGATCCCAACGGTAACACTTGCTCTAAAGATCTCTCTCTCCTCATCCCATTCCTTCTTGACGTCAGACGCTTCTTAGTGGAATCTCTGTTTGTTTATTTCACCTTTGGCCCAGCTGTGTCGCCTTCCACCACGACTGCACGGTAGAGTTGACATCGAGGGTCGTCTAGCATCAGGTAACACTGGTCCCAGAGGTCCCAAGATATCATATATATATATATATATATATATATAAAACATAATTGATTAAAGCACTGCCTGGCTTAAGGCGAGTAGAACAAGGAAAAACTTATTTACATAATGTACAAAAGTTTGAGCCGGCCACCGGGAAACAACAACAATGAGTTTTTTTTTTATAGGGGAAATGTGACCTCTGGCGGTCAATTTAGCAGAGTATTTGTATCTATACAATATAATTTTAAATAAAATAATATTTTAATATAACATGTATATAAGAAATTTTATAACTATTTGAAAGATTTAAATAATTATATTATTAAAAAAAAAAGAGTAATTTTATATTATTATTTTTGAGGTGAATATCATGAATGTATCAATAAATATATAAAATGTTTAACGGCAAGATTTAACAACGGAACCAAGCAATTATATCGAATTTGACACGTCATGAGCTTGTCAAAAAAAAAAAAAAAAAAAAAAAAAAACTGGGGTATAATGAACCACAGATATTCTTCAATCAAATAGAAAAATATATAATTGCATATATTTCTATTTTCAAATTATTTCAACCACTTTTATAAAAAATTACCTTTATTATTAATTTTACTTTTTTTTTTCTTTATATACAGTATATATTGTCGCGTTAGAACACTGAGAAACTCGCCTTGTAAAGTTTCAAGAAACTGAACTTTCCAAAAATAAACTTAGACGTTAAGTTTTAAATGACTTCCAAGAAAGATATGTTTATTCTTTCTCTGCCCGTGGCGCGGTCTCCACGAGTCACAAGCTCTTCTACCCTTTTAATGCTGTGTTTTCTCAACTTCTTGAAATAGAGGAGAGCTTCAGATCATATATAAATGCCGAAATATATTGTACTGGGGTGTTGTTTTAATGCATTTTTAACGGGGGAGTTGTCAAGTTTTTTTTTACATGATTGTATTCTAGCCACAAAATCGGCCCTTGAAACTTCACCAGCTTAACAACTTTTTTTTTGGTAAATTCGACCGATTCCATAACTCCTCCCGTAGGATGTTATGAAGTCGAAGCCGTCCCTGTACTGAATAAGGCCATAGCCTGAAACCATGGTATATAGGTTGTTGTCTTTTTGTCTGAATTTGCCAAAACTGGTGTTGTGGCTTATTCTTTATCATTGCTAGTAAGTTTATTTTACAAATGTGATAAATATAATGCATCGTTCTAATGCACAATTAAAAGGTGAGGTGCCTCTTTTTAGATACATATATCTATATATATAAAAAATGAATGTTTGTATGTTTGTTTGTATGTCCGGTATACAAATTCGCAGTAGTTCACTAATTCAAACCAAAATTTCCATACATAGGTAAAAAAATACGGGGAAGACGATAGGCTATTTTAAAAAATATATAAATCAATTATTAAAACTATATATTCAAATTATTCTACTTAGCTCACGAACAGCGCCCTCTATCAAAGATTAGATTAAATTATGCTGATGCAAACAAATAGATAATGCTAATAACAAATACAATTATAAAGAAAAATCTTATCTAAATATATATCACTCGGGTAGATATGCACACGGGTCAATCCCGGGGCGAAGCCCGGGTCACCCGTCTAGTATTAATATAAAAAAAGGGCATATTCTGACCAAGAGCACATGAGCTTTTAAGATAGCAGAGCACCATCTAGTGGAGAAGAAATCAACTAAACGTTGATTTAGCCTGTTCCCTGATATTTGGCCAACCCATTTTCTAGATAACCCTATATATGGTAATTTAAACCAACAACATCATATTGTATATATTTAATAAAGATGCATATATTGGATTTATAAACAACTAGCCGAATGACCCGGGCAACGCCCGTGTTTTACCCGATTGAATGTTTTTATTCAAATACTATTTGTTACAATTATAAATTGGAGCCGTGGATGTCACTCTTGTGAAACGTCCCGCTCCAAACTTTACATGTACATTAGGTCAGCTGGTATTACCCCTCATTTTCACCGCTAGAGGCGCGAGCGAAAGAGCAAATTTGCAAATAACACGACGGATATTCGGGATAGAGACCTGAAATTTTCACCAAGAGTTTTCCAGATTCTACTTTATATACTGTTAAAATATCAGTCATATTAGTTACGTATTGTGGACGTGTATAGTTGACAAACATACATACATACATACGCTGACTTTTATATATATAGGGATAATAATATAAATGAGTTTTAAAAATTGTAAAAAAAGAAAAAAAAATACATCGGCCGGGAATAGAACCCAGGCCGCCCGCGTGGCAGGCGAGCATTCTACCACTGAACCACCGATGCTTATAAGAAATGGCCCTATTTGGGTATTTATTCCATTCACAAAAGCAAACGATGACAGAATTGTTGATGACTCTGATACTTGTATTTATAATTATGTTAGCATAATGAATTAGTCAGTATTCCCATGGTCTCCAGCGAAGAGGTGTGAATTTACTTTTTGAAAATATACATAATTATATAGATAGAAGCTTCTATAGAAATAAATAAAATAAGCCGAAATAGCTCAGTTAGGAGAGCGTTAGACTGAATATCTAAAGGTCCCTGGTTCGATCCCGGGTTTCGGCATCTTTTTTTAATTTTTAAATTTCATCCGTGACAGAGGCGGCCGATGAGGAAAGACGGTCGTGACTATATATATTAATGACCTGGCTTCGTGTGACTTCTGCTCGAGTGAATGTTTCGCTGGTAGATTTTGTTCCTGCCTACTAAAAAATATTATCTGGCTTCGCCCGTGGTCTGCTTTAGTGAATATTCTCCTAAAGAATTTTGTTCAGGTCAATCAAACATGATACAGCAATATTGTCATAATCATTTCTGACTAAGAAAAAATTGTTGCTTAGTACTTGGTTAATTATAATTTTTCTTTGTTAAAGTGCAACAAAAAACTCTTCCAGATATACCTCTCTGTCCTGTTCAAATTTCAGCGAGATTAGTTACATATTGAGGGCGTGCATAGCCGACAAACATATATATATTAATGTTCCCGGTTTCGCCCGGTTTTTATCAGAGTAAAAGTTTGACTAACGAACATTTGTTAAAACGATTCTAGCAAACATCCAATCCCTACTGAATCTATACTTGTCTATACACTCGATAATTTGAATTTTTTTCCGGTCCCTTGAAAAAACTCGATAAGTTAAATAAAATCAATATTAATTGGTCCACGCGGTAATTTGAAGTTGAAGGAATAGTATATTTCCACAAACGAACATTTGTAAATAACTGTATTTAGCGAATATACCCGGCTTCGCTCGGTTTTTACCCGAGTAAAAGTTTGCCTAACAAACATTTGCTAAAACGATTCTAGAAAACATCCAATCCACCTATATATAGATTTATAAACATATATAAATATTGTTATATGCGTTTAAATATATTTTTGAAACATTTTTTTTTAAACCGATATTACATATTAAATGAGATATTTTCTTCAAATATTTATTAATATTGAAATACCAAGTTTTTTACGTCATTGAAATATTATATTACTAAATCCTCAAATTAAATATTAAATTTATTATATTTGGAACACATCTTAGTATTTTTACAATTCATAAATGCAATTTCACCAGATTCCGCGAGAGGCGCAACTTGCGAGTGAAAGTAGAAAATTTGCAAAAAAAATTGCGACGTATATTTATTTCAAATCTAATTTAAACCAGAAACCTTCCCAGTAGTAGAGTAAATAACTTCCTAAAGTTTCATAGCGATTAGATAATCTTACCTTTTAAAACATTAATCGTGTAAACAAACTACATGTAAAATTATTAACTAATCAAAATCATTTATCGTCGCGACCAGTGCGGCGCCAAGCGGTAAAAGGCTGGAACTAACGATTTTTGGTTTTAGATTTTTAAAAAAGCACATTAACCTTTTTAATTTTTGAATAGCCTATATTTTAAACGAAATCTTCAGTTATCTACATGCGAAATTTCATAATGATTGATTCTATAGATTTTGCGTAACGCGATAACAAACATCGATTTTGGATTTTATTTTTATAGATATATAAAGGAAGTTTCCAGAGTAACAAAATATAAATAATATAAATATCAATAATCTGTATATAAAATATAATAAATACTTTGCTACATAGCTCCTTCCCTATGGGAGCTGTGATCCACAGCTTGAAAATGTTGTAGATATTGACATAGGTCTGACGTGCTTCTGCCAAGGATTCCCTTAGTTTTGAAACATTGTCCCTATTAGCTTGGCATCTTTTCTCTTGCGGCGTGAAGAGCGGCTTTGGCGTCGTATCGTCAATAGGGACATCGTCGTCTTGGAGGGAAATCTTGGCTTTGACACGGCGGTGGAATCCTGGAGTCAGTCTCTGAAAATGTAGATCAAAGCACCCATTGTCTCAAGGTCTTCTCGGCGATCCTCAGTTTGTCTTCCCTAATCTACCCATCATCTCCACCAAAATATAACATAGAAAATTTAGTAAAGACAAACTCCAGGATGACACTGCAATTTATTTAAAGCACAAACATCATCAACATTTATATGATACAAGATCTTCTCAATCATCATCTTCTCTGTATCGTTCCTATTGTAGTAGTTGTGCCGCTGAACTGGTATCACAGGGGCCATGCAAATCTTCTCTGTATCCTTCCTATTGTAGTATTTGTACCGATGAACTGGTATCACAGGGGCCATGCTAATCTTCTCTGTATCCTTCCTATTGTAGTAGTTGTACCGCCGAACTGGTATCACAGGGGCCATGCTAATCTTCTCTGTATTGTTCCAATTGTAGTAGTTGTACCGCCGAACTGGTATAACAGGGGCCATGCTAATCTTCTCTGTATCCTTCCTATTGTAGTAGTTGTACCGCCAAACTGGTATCACAGGGGCTATGCTAATCTTCTCTGTATCCTTCCTATTGTAGTAGTTGTACCGCCGAACTGGTATAACAGGGGCTATGCTAATCTTCTCTGTATCCTTCCTATTGTAGTAGTTGTACCGCCGAACTGGTATCACAGGGGCTATGCTAATCTTCTCTGTATTGTTCCAATTGTAGTAGTTGTACCGTCGAAATGGTATAACAGGGGCTATGCTAATCTTCTCTGTATCCTTCCTATTGTAGTAGTTGTACCGCCAAACTGGTATCACAGGGGCCATGCATATCTTCTCTGTATTGTTCCAATTGTAGTAGTTGTACCGCCGAACTGGTATCACAGGGGCCATGCATTTCTTCTCTGTATTGTTCCAATTGTAGTAGTTGTACCGTCGAACTGGTATCACAGGGGCCATGCTAATCTTCTCTGTATCCTTCCTATTGTAGTAGTTGTACCGCCGAACTGGTATCACAGGGGCTATGCTAATCTTCTCTGTATTGTTCCAATTGTAGTAGTTGTACCGCCGAACTGGTATAACAGGGGCTATGCTAATCTTCTCTGTATCCTTCCTATTGTAGTAGTTGTACCGCCGAACTGGTATCACAGGGGATATGCTAATCTTCTCTGTATTGTTCCAATTGTAGTAGTTGTACCGTCGAACTGGTATAACAGGGGCTATGCTAATCTTCTCTGTATCCTTCCTATTGTAGTAGTTGTACCGCCAAACTGGTATCACAGGGGCCATGCATATCTTCTCTGTATTGTTCCAATTGTAGTAGTTGTACCGCCGAACTGGTATCACAGGGGCCATGCATATCTTCTCTGTATTGTTCCAATTGTAGTAGTTGTACCGTCGAACTGGTATCACAGGGGCCATGCTAATCTTCTCTGTATCCTTCCTATTGTAGTAGTTGTACCGCCGAACTGGTATCACAGGGGCTATGCTAATCTTCTCTGTATTGTTCCAATTGTAGTAGTTGTACCGTCGAACTGGTATAACAGGGGCTATGCTAATCTTCTCTGTATTGTTCCAATTGTAGTAGTTGTACCGTCGAACTGGTATAACAGGGGCTATGCTAATCTTCTCTGTATCCTTCCTATTGTAGTAGTTGTACCGCCGAACTGGTATCACAGGGGCCATGCTAATCTTCTCTGTATCCTTCCTATTGTAGTAGTTGTACCGCCAAACTGGTATCACAGGGGCTATGCTAATCTTCTCTGTATTGTTCCAATTGTAGTAGTTGTACCGTCGAACTGGTATAACAGGGGCTATTCTAATCTTCTCTGTATCCTTCCTATTGTAGTAGTTGTACCGCCAAACTGGTATCACAGGGGCTATGCTAATCTTCTCTGTATTGTTCCAATTGTAGTAGTTGTACCGTCGAACTGGTATCACAGGGGCCATGCTAATCTTCTCTGTATTGTTCCAATTGTAGTAGTTGTACCGTCGAACTGGTATAACGGGGGCCATGCTAATCTTCTCTGTATTGTTCCAATTGTAGTAGTTGTACCGTCGAACTGGTATAACAGGGGCTATGCTAATCTTCTCTGTATTGTTCCAATTGTAGTAGTTGTACAGTCGAACTGGTATCACAGGGGCCATGCTAATCTTCTCTGTATTGTTCCAATTGTAGTAGTTGTACCGTCGAACTGGTATAACAGGGGCCATGCTAATCTTCTCTGTATTGTTCCAATTGTAGTAGTTGTACCGCCAAACTGGTATCACAGGGGCTATGCTAGTCTTCTCTGTATTGTTCCAATTGTAGTAGTTGTACCGTCGAACTGGTATAACAGGGGCTATGCTAATCTTCTCTGTATCCTTCCTATTGTAGTAGTTGTACCGCCAAACTGGTATCACAGGGGCTATGCTAATCTTCTCTGTATTGTTCCAATTGTAGTAGTTGTACCGTCGAACTGGTATCACAGGGGCCATGCTAATCTTCTCTGTATTGTTCCAATTGTAGTAGTTGTACCGCCGAACTGGTATAACAGGGGCCATGTTAATCTTCTCTGTATCCTTCCTATTGTAGTAGTTGTACCGCCAAACTGGTATAACAGGGGCCATGCTAATCTTCTCTGTATTGTTCCAATTGTAGTAGTTGTACCGTCGAACTGGTATAACAGGGGCTATGCTAATCTTCTCTGTATCCTTCCAATTGTAGTAGTTGTACCGCCGAACTGGTATAACAGGGGCCATGCTAATCTTCTCTGTATCCTTCCTATTGTAGTAGTTGTACCGCCGAACTGGTATCACAGGGGCCATGCTAATCTTCTCTGTATTGTTCCAATTGTAGTAGTTGTACCGTCGAACTGGTATAACAGGGGCTATGCTAATCTTCTCTGTATCCTTCCTATTGTAGTAGTTGTACCGCCGAACTGGTATCACAGGGGCCATGCTAATCTTCTCTGTATTGTTCCAATTGTAGTAGTTGTACCGCCGAACTGGTATAACAGGGGCCATGTTAATCTTCTCTGTATCCTTCCTATTGTAGTAGTTGTACCGCCAAACTGGTATAACAGGGGCCATGCTAATCTTCTCTGTATTGTTCCAATTGTAGTAGTTGTACCGTCGAACTGGTATAACAGGGGCTATGCTAATCTTCTCTGTATCCTTCCAATTGTAGTAGTTGTACCGCCGAACTGGTATAACAGGGGCCATGCTAATCTTCTCTGTATCCTTCCTATTGTAGTAGTTGTACCGCCAAACTGGTATCACAGGGGCTATGCTAGTCTTCTCTGTATTGTTCCAATTGTAGTAGTTGTACCGTCGAACTGGTATAACAGGGGCTATGCTAATCTTCTCTGTATCCTTCCTATTGTAGTAGTTGTACCGCCAAACTGGTATCACAGGGGCTATGCTAATCTTCTCTGTATTGTTCCAATTGTAGTAGTTGTACCGTCGAACTGGTATCACAGGGGCCATGCTAATCTTCTCTGTATTGTTCCAATTGTAGTAGTTGTACCGTCGAACTGGTATAACAGGGGCCATGCTAATCTTCTCTGTATTGTTCCAATTGTAGTAGTTGTACCGTCGAACTGGTATAACAGGGGCTATGCTAATCTTCTCTGTATTGTTCCAATTGTAGTAGTTGTACCGTCGAACTGGTATCACAGGGGCCATGCTAATCTTCTCTGTATTGTTCCAATTGTAGTAGTTGTACCGTCGAACTGGTATAACAGGGGCCATGCTAATCTTCTCCGTATTGTTCCAATTGTAGTAGTTGTACCGTCGAACTGGTATAACAGGGGCTATGCTAATCTTCTCTGTATTGTTACAATTGTAGTAGTTGTACCGTCGAACTGGTATAACAGGGGCTATGCTAATCTTCTCTGTATCCTTCCTATTGTAGTAGTTGTACCGCCAAACTGGTATCACAGGGGCTATGCTAATCTTCTCTGTATTGTTCCAATTGTAGTAGTTGTACCGTCGAACTGGTATCACAGGGGCCATGCTAATCTTCTCTGTATCCTTCCTATTGTAGTAGTTGTGCCGCCAAACTGGTATCACAGGGGCTATGCTAATCTTCGCTGTATTGTTCCAATTGTAGTAGTTGTACCGTCGAACTGGTATAACAGGGACCATGCTAATCTTCTCTGTATCCTTCCTATTGTAGTAGTTGTACCGCCGAACTGGTATCACAGGGGCCATGCTAATATTCTCTGTATCCTTCCTATTGTAGTAGTTGTACTGCCGAACTGGTATCACAGGAGCCATGCTAATCTTCTCTGTATCCTTCCTATTGTAGTAGTTGTACCCCCGAACACGCATGTACACTACCCTTTACCCGATTTTGCGTATCATCCTTTTCCCAACTTTACTCTGGTATCTTGTCATCCATGTTACAATATTGTTTCTATCAAATGGTTTTCCTTAGTCGAGCCGATTATATCATTGAACCTTCTCTCAGTACTGGGGAAACTTTCCTTGCTGAAGAAATTTGTACAACTGTATATATTTCCCTACATTTTATCTACTATTTTATTTACTATCTTATTGTATAGTTTTCCACCTTTGTAACAATTGAGTAGAAGAATTGTTTAAATTGTCAATTGTTCTCTCAGTAGTCTTGATGATTCCAATGAATATATCATCATGACTATCATTATCGTCATTTTGAGTGTCATTTTAACACAAATAAAAAATCTCACAAGGAGTTTCT
>CP092882.1:12772014-12808603 GCA_030710605.1 Cordylochernes scorpioides | reverse complement strand
CAAATAATACTTGTGTAAACATTCATTGGACAAACATCCACTTTGGGAGAATTAGGGCGAATCAGGGTAAACATTGGGTTCTCTGCTGCCTGGAGTATAAGAGCTCCATCTATGCTTCCTTCCTGTGGTGAATCTGTATAAGACCCTGGAGGCTGTTGTTGGGTTCTGTGCTGCCTGGAGTATAAGAGCTCTATCTATGATTACTTCCTGTGGTGATTCTGTATAAGACCCTGGAGGCTGTTGATGGGTTCTGTGCTGCCTGGAGTATAGGACTCCATCTATGCTTCCTTCCTGTGGTGAATCTGTTTAAGACCCTGGAGGCTGTTGTTGGGTTCTGTGCTGCCTGGAGTATAGGACTCCATCTATGATTACTTCTTGTGGTGAATCTGTATAAGACCCTGGAGGCTGTTGATGGGTTCTGTGCTGCCTGGAGTATAGGACTCCATCTATGATTACTTCTTGTGGTGAATCTGTATAAGACCCTGGAGGCTGTTGTTGGGTTCTGTGCTGCCTGGAGTATAGGACTCCATCTATGATTACTTCTTGTGGTGAATCTGTTTAAGACCCTGGAGGCTGTTGATGGGTTCTGTGCTGCCTGGAGTATAGGACTCCATCTATGATTACTTCTTGTGGTGAATCTGTTTAAGACCCTGGAGGCTGTTGATGGGTTCTGTGCTGCCTGGAGTATAGGACTCCATCTATGATTACTTCTTGTGGTGAATCTGTATAAGACCCTGGAGGCTGTTGATGGGTTCTGTGCTGCCTGGAGTATAGGAACTCCATCTATGCTTCCTTCCTGTGGTGAATCTGTATAAGACCCTGGAGGCTGTTGTTGGGTTCTGTGCTGTCTGGAGTATAGGAGCTCCATCTATGCTTCCTTCCTGTGGTGAATCTGCATAAGATCCTGGAGGCTGTTGTTGGGTTCTGTGCTGCCTGGAGTATAAGAGCTCTATCTATGATTACTTCCTGTGGTGATTCTGTATAAGACCCTGGAGGCTGTTGATGGGTTCTGTGCTGCCTGGAGTATAGGACTCCATCTATGATTACTTCTTGTGGTGAATCTGTTTAAGACCCTGGAGGCTGTTGATGGGTTCTGTGCTGCCTGGAGTATAGGACTCCATCTATGATTACTTCTTGTGGTGAATCTGTATAAGACCCTGGAGGCTGTTGATGGGTTCTGTGCTGCCTGGAGTATAGGAACTCCATCTATGCTTCCTTCCTGTGGTGAATCTGTATAAGACTCTGGAGGCTGTTGTTGGGTTCTGTGCTGTCTGGAGTATAGGAGCTCCATCTATGCTTCCTTCCTGTGGTGAATCTGCATAAGATCCTGGAGGCTGTTGTTGGGTTCTGTGCTGCCTGGAGTATAAGAGCTCTATCTATGATTACTTCCTGTGGTGATTCTGTATAAGACCCTGAAGGCTGTTGTTGGGTTCTGTGCTGCCTGGAGTATAGGACTCTATCTATGATTACTTCCTGTGGTGATTCTGTATAAGACCCTGAAGGCTGTTGTTGGGTTCTGTGCTGCCTGGAGTATAGGACTCCATCTATGATTACTTCTTGTGGTGAATCTGTATAAGACCCTGGAGGCTGTTGTTGGGTTCTGTGCTGCCTGGAGTATAAGAGCTCTATCTATGATTACTTCCTGTGGTGATTCTGTATAAGACCCTGAAGGCTGTTGATGGGTTCTGTGCTGCCTGGAGTATAGGACTCCATCTATGATTACTTCTTGTGGTGAATCTGTATAAGACCCTGGAGGCTGTTGTTGGGTTCTGTGCTGCCTGGAGTATAGGAACTCCATCTATGCTTCCTTCCTGTGGTGAATCTGTATAAGACCCTGGAGGCTGTTGTTGGGTTCTGTGCTGCCTGGAGTATAGGAGCTCCATCTATGCTTCCTTCCTGTGGTGAATCTGTATAAGACCCTGGAGGCTGTTGTTGGGTTCTGTGCTGCCTGGAGTATAGGAGCTCCATCTATGCTTCCTTCCTGTGGTGAATCTGTATAAGACCCTGGAGGTTGTTGTTGGGTTCTGTGCTGCCTGGAGTATAGGACTCCATCTATGATTACTTCTTGTGGTAAATCTGTATAAGACCCTGGAGGCTGTTGTTGGGTTCTGTGCTGCCTGGAGTATAGGAGCTCCATCTATGCTTCCTTCCTGTGGTGAATCTGTATAAGACCCTGGAGGCTGTTGTTGGGTTCTGTGCTGCCTGGAGTATAGGACTCCATCTATGATTACTTCCTGTGGTGAATCTGTATAAGACCGGTGGTCTTATTAAAGCTTTGTGTGTGTGTGATAAAACCTGGGCGTTACCAGCCCTGTTCATTCGGTTAGTTATGGATATTTTAATCACGAAAAGTCCCTGGTTTATATTTTATTTAAAATATAGTACAGTAGAACCTCCCTGTAAAGGACACCTAATTGTAGAGCCAAAGTGTCTTTTAGAGAGAGGTTTCCTCTTACCGGAGAGTTGCTAAATGCAGTAGAACCTCCATGTAGATGACACTTAATTGCAGAGCCAAAGTGTCCTTTAGGGAGAGGTGTCCTCTTACCAGAGAGTTACTAAATACAGTAGAACCTCCCTGTAAAGGACAACACCTAATTGCAGAGCCAAAGTGTTCTTTAGGGAGAGGTGTCCTCTTACTGGAGAGTTGCTAAATACAGTAGAACCTTCCTGTAAAGGACACCTAATTGCAGAGCCAAAGTGTCCTTTAGGGAGAGGTGTTCTCTTACCTTAATATGCACGAGAGCTCATTTTAAAACAAATAAAATGTTTTAGATTTTTTTTTTAAAACAGGTTCACTGGGAGGAATGTGCTGGAGGAGAATGGTATATATATATATTTTTGGTCCCAGAGGCTTCTTGAGAAACCAAGAAATGGGTATTTAAGGCCAAACTTGCGTAAATACCTTTAACACACGAAAAACACCATAGAAAAAATAAAAAGGTCAGGTGTTGATATTAAAAATAATGAAGGCATATCCTGAACAAAAGCACATGTGCTTCTTAGATAATAGATTTTTTATATATAAGAATTAACATGTCTTCAACACAAGGTAATAAGACCCAAATCCAAATAAATAAATAGTGTGTGACGTTTCAGTAACAGCGTTGTTACCATCTTCAGACAAAAGTACAGAATGATAGATTATAAACACAAGATAATAAGATCAAATCCAAATAAATAAATAGTGTGTGACGTTTCGGTAACAGCGTTGTTACTATCTTCAGACAAAAGTACTGAATGAGAAATTTTACCACAGATGTTACCGAAACATCACACACTATTTATTTATTTGGATTTGGTCTTATTACCTTGTGTTTATAATCCAGAATCCAAATTGTAACAGTTTGTAACAGTAACTATTTAAAAGCATGCTGTGATATTTCTCATTCAGTACTTTTATCTGAAAATGGAAACAATGCTGTAAATGAAATGCCACATGCTATTTATTTATTTGGATTTGGTCTTATTACCTTGTGTTTATAATCTATAATCCAAATTGTGTCTTCAAATGGCCTTGTAGAATAACTTTGGTTTTCAAATGGAATGACTTAGTACTTTTAAGTTCTTCAAATTAAAGATACTTCGGCCAGTAAATCTTTTTTAGTGTCTCGACGTTACGACAAAAATCTTTTGTCCTCGTCAAGAGCGAACAAAAATTAAAATATTTAGCAAAGCGTTAAAATAATTTAGAAATCCTCCAGACGAGGAGAAAATTGTCGAAACGTCGAGATAATAAAAAAGATTTACTGGCCAAAGTATCTTTAATTTGAAGAACTATGAATACCGGCCAGGCAGCCTCTATCTTCTTTACAACAGTACATTTAAATTATCTAATGTGTATTGAATATATATTAATTCAAATGTGAGTATATTAAACATTTTCTGTTGCATATATATGTGTTGGTTGAAAAAAAAAGGCAAATCCTGGCAGAGCGCCATTTGAAAAGCTCATGTTCTCTTGGTCAGGATATTCTTTTTTTTAATTTTAATTATATACAGTTAAACCTGTCTATAGCGCCCGATTTTAAACATTAGAATGTAAAAAATTTTACATTAAAAGTGACATGTTTATAGTACTCCCTCTCTATAGCACCCTATTTTGGTGAGTCTCAAGAGGGAGCGCTATAGAGAGGTTTAACTGTATATTAAAATGTATTAAAATTAAAGAAGGCATCTCCTGACCACGAGCACATGTGCTTTTTAGATGGCAGAGCGCCATCTAAAAAGCACATGTGCTCGTGGTCAGGAGATGCCTTCTTTAATTTTAATATCAAAACCTGACCCACTTATCTTTTATTTTTTTCTATTGTTTTTTCATTAAAATGTATAAAATATATTTTCTCATTGCAGTAAAAACAGTAGAGAGAAATAGTTTTTTATTAAATAGAAGCAAATCTTCAATTAAAAATAAATATATTGGATCAAAAAATCATTTATTTTACTAATATTTCAGTTATCAAGGTTATCAATGTGTGTCAACATATCTCTTATCTTAAAAGTATAAATTTGATACAGAAATGACGAGCTAATATTTCTAAATGAAAAATTTTATTATCTATATAAAATATTGAAAAAAAAAAAAGAATTGTTCACAAAATTAAAAGTAAATATTGGAGAATTTGGTTTCTACCTGGTGGTTTCTACTAAGTTACGGTTATCTGCTCCCAGTGTTTGCTAACATACCATTCAAGGTTGTTATCATTCAGGTGTTTACCTATCTGAAGCCGAACAAACACTGTTGTCGTTTTGAACTGCCGTTCTTGTATGATGACATTCCATTTATGAATCAGCTTGGCCCTCTTCAAATCATCTTCAAAATATTCTTCTATGATATCAATGAAGATGTCAGCCCTCTCTCTATACCAGGACTTCTTTGATTCCAGCTCTTGTCTGATCATTGTGTTTGAAACAAAGTTTGTTCTCTGTCCCAAATCCTTTTCCTGAAGATAAGCTAACAAAGAGATATCGCTCTTGCCAAGCTTGTGTTCTTGTATTCTCATGAGCTGTAGCTTACAATCATCCCACCATTTGGATGATTTCTGTGTTAAATTCGGCTTAGTTGTCGCAGGATTATTGATAAGTAAAACTTTTATCAGACTTTGTGCTCCATCAATCGCTAGGCTAGAATAAATAAAATTGTCTAGGAATTGTAATAAGTCCAAACGACGCGCCACTTTAAACAGATATTTTACATCAAAGCTATTCAAAGTTATTTCCCAACCGTAATAAACCTCTATACCAGTAATTAAGCAGGTAATTAAGTTATTACAGATGTTCACTTTAGCGCCACTTTCAACAAGAAGCTTAATCATATCCATTTTGATGGGTTGTAATGACCATAGAGGCGGTGTGACATACGAATTATTCCTAACGATGATATTTGCGTCGGAATTGATCAACATTCTTACATTTGATAACTTACACTTTCTAACAGCGTTAAATAACGGAGTTTCACCAGAGTAATTTCTGACGTTAATATCAATCCCAGACTTCAGAAAATATTCAAGAATTTGTAGATTATCGGATTCTGCAGCATAGAAGAAAGCCGAGTTTCCATAATTATTCACATGGTTAGCATCAACTCCCGCATCAATCAAATACCTGAAACGTTCTAAATTACCTTTAATGACAACATTAATTAATGAAGAATTACCTTCAATATCCTTAGCGTGGATATCTGCACCTTTCTCAATAAACAAATTAAACAATTCGTTATCCTCTGTATTTAACAGTAATTTAAAAAATGGTGAAATTTTGTTTAAATCTTGAAAATTTACATCTGCCCCAGCTTCAACAAGTTCACAAATACACTTTTTACAATTCTGATAAAAAAGAGTATTCTTAAAATTTAGATTCATTCTTATCTCTTTATCTGGAATAGCAATCATCAGTGGGACCCTACTTTTATCATCTTTCATATTAACATCTGCTCCTACACCCACCAGATACCGTGCAACAGCAATTTCGTTTTGAATAAACGCGTAATGTAGGGGAGTCTCCATATTGGGGTTCTGTATGTTGATATTTGCCCCTGCTTCTACAAGATATCGTGCTATTTCAAGATTACCTTTTCTGGTAGCAATGTGCAATAAAC
This sequence comes from Cordylochernes scorpioides, assembly GCA_030710605.1. NCBI lineage: Eukaryota > Metazoa > Arthropoda > Arachnida > Pseudoscorpiones > Chernetidae > Cordylochernes > Cordylochernes scorpioides. Next base: position 12,802,509 of record CP092882.1, on the reverse strand, counting down.
TGTTTCCATTAGATACTTGGTGGTTAATATTCAGGCCTTTTTCTATAAATTCTTTTATATTTTCTATATTGTCATCATAATCAGGCGCGAGTAACATCGATTTCATTTTTCAGGTCAGAAATAGAGTTTATTGTTTATTTAAAAAAAAATTAACTGTTAGCCTTGAATTTGTTTATGAAATATGTTTTTATATGATGATATTCCCATGATAATATTATATTCATTGATTATATTATATTTATGTCTGTGTTAATATATAAATATATTTGAATATATTTAAATTTGTTAACTATTAGCCTTTTATTTGTTTATGAAATATGTTTTTATATGATGATATTCCCATGATTATATTATATTTATTGATTATATAATATTTAAGTCTGTGTTAATATATAAATATATTTGAATATATTTAAAATTTATTTTTAAACATTGAATTTTATCAAATACTATCGGATGTACCCGGCTTCGCCCGGGGTTTTACCCGAGTAAAGGTTTGTCTAACGAACATTTGTTAAAACAATTCTCTATAAACTTACAACAACAACAACAAAAAGCCTTTATTCAGGGTCACTGACCCTATACAGGATTCACCAGAGGTATGCATAAGAACAAAGCAGTGAGACAAAGGAAATAGCGATATATACAGAAGAAAAGGAAAAAAAAAACAAGAAAGAGAAAGAGGGAAGCAAGAAAAACAACACAAAAAGAGTTTCTCTATAAACTTATTAAAAAAATAATTGATATATTTTGATTATTTGAAACTCGTAAATTTGAATCTCTCGATAAAGTGAACATTTTTTCCCTGTCCCTGTGTGCCGTGTCATCCTGAAATTTGTCTTTCCTAATTTTCTACATTACAAAATCATCGTTTTATCTAGTGTGTTAGGTTATTCAGTGATTGAATATATCATCATCACAAGTTAATGTTTTGGTTCATGTAGGATATGTAAAATAACATATCACAACAGAGGAGAGTAAATAAAGTTACGTCTTCATGATAAGTTAGTGATTCGTTGTTTTGTACAAGACGCTAACAAATCAAACATGGTGTCAGAAAAGTGATTTGAAAACAAACGAAAAAAAAAATATCGCGGTAAGTTCAATTTTACGTTAAGACTAATAAAATAATAAACAAGCCTTATCGTATATTAAATATACAAAAAATATGTATTTACAAATACCGCCACCTGAACCAGTTAATTTCAGAGGAAATATAGAAGAAAACTGGAGATATTTCAAATCGCATTGGCGTAACTTTTCAATAGCAACAGGGTTGGACAATAAAGAAGACAAATTAAAAGTTGCAACCTTATTGTCTATTATAGGCAAAGAAGCTTATAATATATTTGAACATCTCGATCTTTCAGATGAACAAAGAAATAACTCAGATGAGATAATAAACGCATTGACTCAGCATTTTACACCAAAAATTAACATTATTTATGAAAGATCAATTTTCAACCAAACAAATCAAGAAACAAATGAAAGTATTGAACAATATATATGTAGATTAAGAAAATTGTCTTCCACATGCAATTATGGTGCAATGACTGAAGAAATGATCAGGGATAGGTTAGTTTTGGGAATAATCGACAAGCAAACCAAAAGACAGCTGATCAGTGATCCTCAACTAACATTGCAAAAAGCTATTGATGTGTGTAAGGCTAATGAAAGCGCTAACAAACAAATTGAAAACTTAACTAAAAACACTCAAGAGGAGGTGAACAAATTGAATATAAGAAAGAAAACAGTCAATCAAAATAAAATGAAAAAGAACATTCCTTGTAGATATTGTGCAACATTCCATGAGCACAACAGACAAAAATGCCCTGCTCGGAATCAAACCTGCAGAAAGTGCAACAAAAAGAATCATTGGGCAAAAGTTTGCAAATCCAGAATGAGAACAGTTCAAAGCCTTGAATCTCAAAACTCCAATGATGAACAAGAAGATTGTTATTCTTTAGAATACGTCTCAGAAATTTCTGCTAGAAAATTGATGACTAAATTAGAATTAGAATTGAATGGATACAAGGAAAGCATAATTTGCCAAATAGATACAGGAGCAACTGTCAATGTTTTAAATTTTGCAGATTTATGCAAAATCATGCAAGATGGCAATCCTTCTCTTAAACCAAGCTACATCAAACTAAGATGCTATGGAGGAGAAATATTAAAGCCAAGAGGACAAATCAAAATCAACTGTTCCCACCAAAGCAAGCAACATCCTATAGTGTTCCAAGTGATAGATCATTGGGAAAAACCTATTCTAAGTGCTGAAACTTGCCAGAAATTGAATTTAATAGAAATTAAAGCTGACTTATGCAAAATTGAATCCACATGGACAAAACAAAATAACCTTCTAGATAAATATAAAGACATATTTGAAGGCATTGGATGCTTACAAGGGGAATACAAACTAGAAACAGATCCTACAATCAAACCCATCAAGCAAGCACCTAGAAGAGTACCTATTACCTTAAGAAAAGAATTAAAAGAAAAATTGATTGACATGGAAAAGAAAAATATCATTGCCAAAGTTGATTATCCAACAGACTGGATTAGCAATCTAGTACTAGTAAAGTCAACTAAGAAGTTAAGAATATGCATTGATCCTCAAGAATTAAATGTCGCCTTGAAAAGAGCTGAATACCCAATACCGACAATTGAGGAAATAATACCAAATCTTCAAAATGCCAAAATATTCACAGTAGTGGACACTAAAGATGGTTTTTGGAATGTGAAGCTCTCTGATGAATCATCGAACCTTACAACATTCTGGACTCCCTTTGGAAGATACAAATTTCTTCGAATGCCATTTGGATTAAAGACTGCTTCTGAAGAATACCAAAGAAGACTCTATGAAATCTTCCAAGGTCTTGAAGGAATTGAAATAATAGCTGATGACATTCTGATTTTGGGAAAAGGTGACTCATATGAAGAAGAACTGAAGGATCATGATAGAAATCTTGAAAATCTTTTCAAGACAGCCAGACAAGCTAATTTGAAATTCAACATCAATAAAGTCAAGCTCAGACTAAAAGAAGTAAAATATCTAGGACATATAATAACTCCACACGGATTAAAGCCAGATCCAGAAAAAGTTAAAGCCTTAAAAGAAATGCCTCATCCAGAAAGTATAACAGAACTCAAAAGTTTCCTTGGTTTTGCAACATACCTATGTAAATTCATGCCAAATATTTCAATGATTAGTGAACCTTTGAGAAAATTGACAATGAAAAATTCAACATGGTGATGGAGCAAGAATCATCAAGCTGCATTTGAACAAATCAAAGATCTAGCCTCAAAAGCACCAATTTTAAGATATTTTGATGCGGACAAATCTATAGCTATACAATGCGATGCAAGTAAACATGGACTTGGAGCTACCCTACTACAAGAAAGCCAGCCAATAATTTTTGCATCTAGAAGTCTAAGCAAGACTGAGCAAAACTATGCTCAGATAGAAAAAGAATGTCTTGCAATTGTTTTTGCATGCGAAAGATTTCATCAGTACATTTTGGGCAAATATCAAGTGATTGTGCAAACTGATCACAAGCCTCTTTTGTCAATATTTAAGAAATCTATTCTAAAAGCGCCACAAAGACTCCAAAGAATGCTTTTGAGACTGCAAAGATATAACTTAGAACTAGAACATGTCCAAGGATCACAAATGCACTTGGCGGACATCTTTTCAAGAGCTTGCATCAAAGATGTAAAGAATGAAAATCTGAAATATGATGTGTATCCCATTGACATCATTTACAAAGAAATTTCTGTTATGATTGATCCGGCAACACTGCCGACTCGACTTGTAAACACTCTTAGATATATAACGAGGTTATAAGAAATAGATGTTAATAAATAAATACTTAGTTCAGTTGCATTCTGCGTGATCAAATAGACACAAGAACAACATAAACAACATGGTTGGTGTCAGAAGGTGTCAGGGATTCAACATGGTGGCAGCGGAAAAGTGAGTACTTTTTCAAATAAATATATTATTGAAAAATATTAGTGAAAAAAAGAAAACATGGACTTTGTTAGGCCTAGCGAACTCGCCCTGCACGGAAATGTAGCGGAAAATTGGCGAAGGTTCAAACAGCGATTAATGCTTTATCTTGAAGCAACAGAAAAAGCCACAAAGCCTGATAAACTGAAAGTTGCCATTTTATTAAATTTTATTGGCGAAGAAGCCTTGGAAGTTTTCAACACATTTCATTTAAAAGAAGATGAAGCAGAAAATTTCGATCTTGTAATAAACAAATTTGATGATTTTTGCGAGCCTAAAAAGAACGTCATTTTTGAAAGATTCAAATTTTTTTCAGCGACCCAGAAGGATGGTGAATCCATCGATAGTTTTATAACAGAACTAAAAGGATTATCCACATCATGTGAATTTGAATCACAAAAGGATAGTTTAATTAGGGATCGCATTGTGTATGGAATACAAGACAAGGCTTTGCAGGAACGCCTCTTAAGAGAGCCCAATTTAACTCTTCTAAAAGCCATTGAATTGTGCAAAACAGATGAAATAAGCAAGCAACAGATCAAGATCATGCAGAACAACCAGAACATCTGTCAAATAAGAAAATATGAAAATAAACACAGTCCAAAACAAAATCAAGAATCTGAAAAAGAATTCAAATGCCAAAGGTGTGGGAAGTCTCACAGAGCAAAAAATTGTCCTGCATGGGGTAAAAGATGCTCCAAATGCAAAAAGATGAATCATTTTGCAGCTTTCTGTAAAAGTTCAGCTATCAGAAGTCTGAATGATGAAACAGAAGAAACTGTATGGTCAATACATGAAGCAAAAGTAGTTCATACTTTGGAATGGAAAAAATCCATCATAGTGAATGGAAAGGAAATATGTTTCAAGTTGGACTCTGGAGCAGAAGTAAATGTTTTGCCATACACATTCACCAGACAAATGAAAGGTTTGGAAATATTTCAGACTGACCGAAAGCTAACATCATATACAGGACATGAAATCAAGATAAAAGGAATTGCCACACTAAATTGCAAAACTAAAAATAAGACGGAAAGTCTAGAATTTTTCATTGCTGATGGATACTATCAACCAATTTTAGGAATAGAAGCTATTGAAAAGCTTTCACTAATTAAGAAATGTGATGCTGTCCAAATACAGCAAAACAATTCAGCAAAAGAAATTTTGAACAGGCACAAAAATATATTTGAAGGCATAGGAAGACTGCCAATTGAACACAAGATTAGAATAAATGAAAATACAACTCCAGTTATTGCTCCAAGCAGAAAAATTCCTTTTTCCATTAGAGAAAAAGTTAAAGCAGAATTGGAACGGATGGAAAAACTTGACATTATTGAAAAAGTTGAAGAACCAAGCGAATGGACACACCCTATTGTAGTGGTACAAAAACCTTCTGGAGATGTCAGAATTTGCATGGACCCCAGGGAACTGAACAAATATGTTCAGAGAGAGCGCTATATTCTGCCAACAGCTGAAACAATATTTTCTGAACTGAAAGGTGCTACAGTTTTCTCTGTATTTGATGCATCATCAGCTTTCTGGCAAGTCCCATTAGACAAAGAAAGCACCAACCTGTGCACCATTGCGACTCCCTTTGGAAGATTCCGGTTCAAGCGACTTCCCTATGGATTGAACAGTGCATCGGAGGTATTCCAGCGATGCATAAACAATATTCTTTCAGGTCTCCAGGGAACTGCTTGCTATATGGATGACATCTTGATCTATGGAAGCACAATGGAAGAGCACAACCGAAACCTTGAAACAGTTCTTCGAAGGTTGGAAGAAAATAATGTCAAGCTCAATGCTAAGAAGCAGCAGATAGCTGTCAACAAAGTAAATTTCTTAGGCCATATAATCAGTCGAGATGGAATAGCCATTCAAGCTTCAAGAGCAGAGGCAATACAAAAGTTGAAAAGACCTGAGAACAAGACTGAAGTCCAAAGATTCTTAGGTATGGTAACGTACCTTGGCAAATTCATTCCTAATCTGTCTGACAAGACTGCACCTCTAAGGAAATTGATAAGCAACAAGAGTGAATGGAAATTTGGAGGCGAAGAAAATGATTGTTTTGAAAAACTCAAGAATATGGTTTCGAATGCTCCAATATTGACATTTTTTGACCCAACCAAGCCAATCACCATTTCATCTGATGCAAGCCAATATGGTATTGGTACAGTGCTCATGCAAGGGGGACAAGCAATTGAGTATGCGTCCTTCAGCCTGAATGCAACTCAAAGAAAATACGCACAGATAGAGAAAGAACTTTTGGCTATAGTCTTTGGATGTGAACGCTTCCAGTACTATATTTGGGGAAATGATGTTATTGTGGAAACTGACCACAAACCTCTCCTGAGTATTGTTAAGAAACCTTTAGAAAAGCTTTCCCCAAGACTGCAAAGAATGGTCTTACGTCTCATGAGATTTCAAATATCTTTGAAGTTTACACCAGGGAAAAACATGTTTGTAGCTGACCATCTGTCTAGAGATCCATTAAAAGATGAGGTGGACACAAGCTATTTAGAAGGTCAAACTGAATCAGTGCACATGTTGCTGGTTACCACAGATGAAAAAATAAAGAGACTACAAAAGGAAACTCATGGGGACCACACCTTGATACAACTAATAGAGTATGCGAAGAATGGATGGCCGAAATATAAAACTATGGTCTGTGATGAAGCAAAACCCTACTGGCAATTTCAAGATGAAATTCATGTGAGTGACGGAATTGTTTACAAAGGAAATTGCATCATGGTGCCATCGACTCTTCGAAAAGAAATCCTGCAGGTTGTTCATTCATCACACCAGGGCATAGCAGCTTCCAAAGAAAAAGCAAGATCAGCATTTTACTGGCCCGGCATGATAACACAAGTAGAAAATGAAGTGGAAAAGTGCAGAACATGTCAGGAATATTCAAGAAAGAATCCTGAGGAGTCAAGAATAGCTCATGAAATCCCTGAATTTCCATGGGAAAAAATTGCTGTAGATTTCATGGAGGTGAGTGGAACCAGTTCCATCTTGGTTGTCGATTACCACTCAAAGTTTGTTGAAATCCGGAAATTATCAAGCAAAAGAGAAACCGAAACCATCATGCAGTTGAAAACCATTTTCAGGACTCATGGAATTCCAAGAACTCTAGTTTCGGATAATGGACCCCCTTTTAACTCTACTGGATTCAAAAATTTTGCTCAGAAATATGAATTCAAACACCAAACCTCCAGTCCCAAATATCCAAGATCTAATGGACAAGTTGAGAGGACAATTCAAACCATCAAAGGACTGATAATTAAAGCTGTGAAGTCAGGAAGAGATCCCAATCTGGCTTTGATGGAGTTCAACAACACACCTAAGTATGACTTGCCATCTCCGACCCAAATGCTTATGGGAAGATCTGTGAGAACTCTTTCGACATACACCCGACAACAGTTGAAACCACTGTTTGACACAACAAAGAATTATCAAAAATTGAGAGACCATCAACAAAAGTATGCAGGAAGTCCAAAGAGAATTTTGAGACCTTTGGAAGTAGGAGACAACATCATGTTGCAGGAAAGGCATAGAAAATGGGTTCCGGCAACAGTGACCGCAAAGCATGAAACTCCACGCTCATATATGGTGAAAACACCAAGTGGTTCTGAATACCGCAGGAACAGGTCTCACCTTAGACCGAGAAAGTTCAGTGTAGAAGACTCTGCCCCAACAAGTCAAAGTCCAAGCATTCCTGGATCTCAAGCAGGGACAGCCATGGATGACAACATACAAGATCACGGAAGACCCACTTCTGAAAACAGAAGAGCATATGATCCAAGGGAGAACGTTGCCAAGAAAGGTGAAGAATCATCTACTTCTCCTAGTGTGCGAACCCGCAGTGGTAGAACAGTGAGAAAACCTTTGCGTTATAGAGACTAGGAGAACTGCAATCCTTTTTATTTTTGTTTAAAGGAAACATGTTATGATTGATCCGGCAACACTGCCGACTCGACTTGTAAACACTCTTAGATATATAACGAGGTTATAATAAATAGATGTTAATAAATAAATACTTAGTTCAGTTGCATTCTGCGTGATCAAATAGACACAAGAACAACATAAACAACATGGTTGGTGTCAGAAGGTGTCAGGGATTCAACAATTTCCACAGTCAATGTTATGGAAACATTAAGTGTATGCAGTGACACTGTCCTGAGAATTAGAGAAGAAACATCATCTGATCCTATTCTGTGTGAAGTGAAGAAACTTATTCTAAATGGATGGCCACCAAATAAAAATCAAACTTCAATGCTAACCAGAGAATATTGGAATTTTAGAGAAGAATTAACAGTTCAAGATGGAATCATACTAGAGAATGATAGAATTGTAATTCCAAATAAATTAAGAGCAGAGATGATAATGAAAACCCATCAAGGACATATTGGAATTAATTCAAGTATGCGAAGAGCAAGAGACAATATCTTTTGGCCAGGAATGAATGCACAAATAGGGCAAGAAATTGAAAATTGTTCTATTTGTCTATCAAATTCACAGAATCAAGTGAGAGAACCAATGAAATCTCACAAAATTCCAAATTATCCCTGGGAAAGAATATCTCTTGATATATTCGAAATCTTCAAACAGAATTACTTAATAATAGTGGATCATTACTCAGATTTTTTTGAAGTTGAATGCCTAGAAAATACAACATCTGAATACATAATTGAATGCTGCAAAAGACAATTCAGCAGATATGGAATTCCTCAAATTATAGTCTCAGACAATGGAAGGCAATTTACATCGACTGAATTCCAAAAATTCAGCAAAGAATGGCAATTTCAACATTCTACATCATCACCACTTCACAGTCAGGGAAATGGAAAAGCTGAAGCGGCAGTTAAAATAGCCAAAAACTTACTGAAGAAATCTAAACAAGAAAATAGTGATTTTTGGCAAAATTTGTTAAATTGGAGAAATACACCCACTATAGACATAGATTCAAGCCCAGTACAAAGAATCATGTCTAGAAGAACGAGAGCTATACTGCCAATTCACCCAAATTTACTTAAACCATCAATTCCAGAAAATATGCCAGATAAAATATCCATCAAAAGACAACAGGCAAAATACTACTATGATAGAAAATCTAAAAATTTACCAGACTTAGACATAGGACAAGAAGTGTATGTCAGAACACCCAATTGTTGGCTTCCGTAGGCGTTTCTTACTGGGAAAAAGAAAGAGAGGATCCAATGAAATAATTTAGTAGTGTTTATTAAAACAAAATCATCATAGTGAACAACACATATAACAGAGGGTACCGTCGTCTTCCGGGTATTCCTTCTACTGGGGAGCTCGGATTCTATATTCTGTGCGTTTATAATCTGTTTATCTGTGGCTCTCTGGTCGGGATGGCGCCTACATTCGGCCATTCCTGGATTTCAATCGTCCTCGATTGAACCTTGCGTTGCAGGAACGTCGTGGGTTGCGTCGGGGGGTATCTTCTACTTCTGGCTCCTCGTCCGGACTTTCTTCTGTAGCTGAGTCATCTTCTTCACTGTGCCAAGACTTCAGTTGACTGATATGGGCCGTTGTCGTGTAGAACCGTCCACTGGTTCTTTCGCTTAACTGAGTCACTCTATACGTGTCGCTTGGCAGAACCTCGGTAATTATCAAAGGTCCTCGATATTTGGGTTGTGCCTTGGTTGGTTCACCCGTCATTTTGGGTACATGCCTCATCACTACAATTTCTCCTACTTCGAATTGGATTGTACGGCACCTCTTCTTATCGTAGTATGTCTTCATAGTTTCTTGTTTGTTCTCAATTTGGGATCTCACACTCTCTTGAATTCTATCCGGCTCGGTCCATGGGTCCACGTCTTCGTCCATCTGTAGCACCATTCCTGCTAATCCCTCAGCACTCGCATCGCAATGTACTTCTGTCTTGAGTTCAGGGTTGTAATGAGCTAGTACCGGATATTCGACCAGATCCTTTCGTAGTCCTCCAAATGACCTTCGCTGTTCTTCCTTCCATTCAAATTGTGAACCTTTCTTCGTAAGTCTGCTTAGCGGTTCTGCTTTCCTCGCGAAGTCCTTTACAAATCGTCTGAAGAAGTTCGTCAGTCCCAGAAAGCGTCGTATGTCGTGGACATTCTTGGGTTCTGGAAATTCTTCTATCGCCTTGATCTTTCTTGGGCCTGGCTTAAGTCCGCCTGTACTGATGACATACCCTAAGAACTCAACTTCCCTCCTTCCGAACTCACATTTAGAGGGTTTCAGTGTCAACTTCGCTGATCTTATTCTTTCGAGGACTTCCCTCAACCTTTCGATCATCTCCCGCCAATCCTTTGCCGGGATAATCACGTCGTCGAGATAGCAGAATGCCTTCTTGTTCAGCAGCGGACCTAGGACAGTGTGCATCAGTCTTTGGAATTCAGCTGGTGCGTTGGCGAGTCCAAAAATCATCCTTTCGAATTGACCTGTATCATCTGGGGTGATGAATGCTGTCTTTAATTTTGCCTTATCGGTCAGTGGTATCTGCAGATATCCATGCGCCAGATCCAGAGTGGTGAAGAATTTCGCATTCCTTAGGCCTTCCAGAAGGTCGTCTATCCTTGGTAATGGGAACTTGTCCTTAACTGTTTGAATGTTGAGTCTCCTATAATCTACCACCAGACGATGATCTCCAGTTTTCTTCCTCACAAGTAGGACGGGACTAGCGTAGGGTGATCTAGTTTCCGTGACTATTCCATTGTCCTTCCACTCTCTGACAATCTCCCTGATTGCTTCGCGTTCACTTGCAGTCGTCTTATACGGTCTCAGACAGACTGGCTTGCTTCCATCAACCTCCTTAATGTCCATCTTGGTGACATCGGTGCACCCTAATTCCTCCATGCCAAGAGCGAAACAGTCTCTATACTCGTTTACTACATCTAGGATTTCTTGTCTCTCTTTCGAAGTCAGAGAATGATTGACGTTGATGTCCTCAGGCAGTATGGGGGGCTTACGTTTCATTTGGTCTTGTCCTTCCCTCTTCTCTTCATTTTTAGTCTGAAACGAATCCTCTGCGACGTCCAGGTTAACAACAATATCATCAAGGTTCAGTAGTTCAACCCGCCCTACACATTGGTTCTTCCTTACTCTCAACTTGCCCTTGCCAGCTGAGATGATGGGTACGGTCGTCTTTCCATCGACCACTTCCAATAGGGAATCGACACAGGCGTCATCTACTCCTGTGAACAATACATATCCATCCTTTACCTCGTCTGTGATTGCACTTGTAAAGTTAATGGAGTCGCTCTCCAACTGAACAGTTTCGGTTGCTCTCAGTTCGATGCGACGCGACTTGATTTCTTCTTGCAGATTAGCAAACGGAAATTCGGATGAATAGCCAATATGCAAGTTTTTACCAATTCTGGCGAAGGATACGTAGGGCAGATCTGTCCATGTTCTTCCAATTAATAGGTCATAGGGTTGGGCATCATCGTTGACAATGAATACAGTGATTTCCCTTCCGACGATGCCATCAATCTCCAGGTCGACTGTCGTCTTCCCAACGGTCCTGGCAGCTGGTGCAGTCTGGTTACCGATGCCGTACAGACTAGTCGAGTCTGGTTCGATGTCGACGCTGATCCTCCTTGCGACCGATTCTCTCATTAGACAACTGCTGCTCCCGGTGTCTATCATTGCCTTCACGGTTTCCTTGTTGTCGATCTTGACATCCTTCAAATATACATCTGGCGGGACAGTCTCCAGTCCTTCGACTTCCAGGTTGGCTACTTTTAGTCCTTCTTTGGGTCTTGTGCAATTCCTTTCCTTGTGTCCCGTTTGACCGCATCCTCGGCATGTCAACGTAGTCCTGGGTGCTGGGCAGTCTCTGGCAATGTGTCCAAACTGATTGCAGTTGAAGCACTTCGGTTCTCCCTTGTCGTTTCTGATTGCACGGTTGACCATTCTCCTCGAGGTGTTAGGATACTTTTCACTGATTTCGTTCCTTGCAGCCTCTCTACTCGAAACATTCGTTCCTTGTTCAGTCTCTTTAACTTCGCTTCGGTTGGGAAATCTCGCAGATTTCTGCTGAAACGACGGTGGTGTGGTGTGTTTCGAATTCCAATGCGGAGGTCCCATCTCGGTGCGAACATTTTCGTACTCGTCCAGTTTATCCGCCAACTCATCTGGGTTGTTTAACTTGGTCCAATCGTCAATGAGATGATTACGCAGCACATTTGGAACTTTTTTCTTTAGCTGGTTAGTGACGGACAAATCCTTTAGGGCGTCGAAATTTTCCACGTTCATTCCTTCGATCCATTCGTTGAAATATCCTCGCAATTCGAAAGCGAAGTCTCTCCAGGAACCCTTTTGAGATCTCTCGTGCTTCTCGAATTTTTGTCTGAATTGTTCGGGGCTCAACTTGTACCGTTTTAGGAGCAACCTTTTCACGAACCTATAATCGCCGCTTTGTTCTTCTGTCTCCCGAGCGATTAATTGAGTCATTTCGTAAGGTAGCAATCCTAGGAGGCTGAACGCCCATTGGTCTTCATCCAATCCTAGTCGCTTTGCCTGTCTTTCGAAAAGAATTAGGTAAAAACTCAAATCATTGTCCTTCGACTCGTACTTGGGCATCAGTTTACGTATCTCGTAATGTGCGTCATTGCTGGTACTTCGAGACGTATCGTTGTTTCCGCGTGTAGTCTGGATGCGCAGCTTCTCAAGCTCGAATTCCATTACCATTTGTTCTTTTCGTTCCCGTTCGATTCGTTCCCGATCCTCGATTCGTTTCCGATCCTCGATTCGTTCCCGCTCCTCGATTCGTTCCCGCTCCTCGATTCGTTCCCGATCCTTGATCAGAGTCTCCAACAGTTGTTTTGCGAATTCTTCTTCGTAGGATTGGCTATTCAAAATAAGGTGTTTCAAGTCGACGATCCTGCTCTCTGGCGGTACTACCTCGCCGAGTTCATACGCCAACTTGCTCAAATCGCATTTCCTTACTTTCGCTAAATAAGTCATGTTTTTCAAAAGGAAAAATAAACAAGGCAAAATTTTTTAAAATAAACAAATAAAACTGACTAAACCAGATACGTACTGTTTCAATTATTTCTTTAAACGAAATCAACTTTTCTTTGGTAATTTTGAGACAATACTTTTTTTTTCTTTTTACCGCGATACTTGCGATAATACTTTTTATTTGTTTCTTCAATTTACTTTAAAAATACTTTCTTTAGAATACTTTACTTTACTTTAAAATACTTTCTTTAGAATACTGTACTTTACTTTAAAATACTTTCTTTAAAATACTTCACTTTACTTTAAAATACTTTCTTTAAAATACTTCACTTTACTTTAAAATACTTTCTTTAAAATACTTCACTTTACTTTAAAATACTTTCTTTAAAATACTTCACTTTACTTTAAAATACTTTCTTTAAAATACTTCACTTTACTTTAAAATACTTTCTTTAAAATACTTCACTTTACTTTAAAATACTTTCTTTAAAATACTTCACTTTACTTTAAAATACTTTCTTTAAAATACTTCACTTTACTTTAAAATACTTTTTATCGAGATGATTTTGCAATAATACTTTTACGAATAGGTAATTAAATTTCGTACATACCATGCAACTCCTCTTACGTTGATCGGTCACCGCGTCACGTCCTTCTCGTTTCCAAATTATTCCAGTGAATCTTCAATTTCCTTCAGGACTATCCCACTTCTGAATTTCTGTTGGCTTCCGTAGGCGTTTCTTACTGGGAAAAAGAAAGAGAGGATCCAATGAAATAATTTAGTAGTGTTTATTAAAACAAAATCATCATAGTGAACAACACATATAACAGAGGGTACCGTCGTCTTCCGGGTATTCCTTCTACTGGGGAGCTCGGATTCTATATTCTGTGCGTTTATAATCTGTTTATCTGTGGCTCTCTGGTCGGGATGGCGCCTACACAATACCACCCCATCATGGTCCAAAGCTAACATCACAAATGAACACAACACAAGATCCTATGATGTGAATATTCATGGTAGAACCTACAGAAGAAATAGAACCTGGATTAAACCACAACAGGCTTCAGCAAATAAAAAAATCTACAAACAATCAAGAAGAAGGAAGAAAAGAAAGCATTGATCAAGAACAAACTGTATCAAATTGCTTACCATCTACTTCATCAGCAGGAGGAGACAACATTGTGAAAAGAACCCGAATTGAAACTACCGAATGCAGGATCCAATCAAAGAGTGACAGCCCCACGGTAAGTGAACCTGAGAATGCTGCATCAGAGACTAGAACCAGATCAGGTCGACTGGTGAAAAAACCAAGTAGATTTAAAGACTAGTAAAAAAAAGGGAAGATGTTAGGTTATTCAGTGATTGAATATATCATCATCACAAGTTAATGTTTTGGTTCATGTAGGATATGTAAAATAACATATCACAATAGAGGCCAGTGAATAAAGTTACGTCTTCATGATAGGTTAGTGATTCGTTGTTTTGTACAAGACGCTAACAAATCAAACATAGTGAACATTTTTTCCCGGTCCCTTGAAAAATACTCGATAAGTTGAATAAAATCAATATTAATTGGTTCCCTCGGTAATTGGAAGTTAAAGGAATAGCACTTGCCTTGGAATTGTATCATTTTTCTTGTCTCAAACAAATTGCCGTGTCATCCTGAATTTTGTCTTTCCTAATTTTCTACATTACAAAATCATCATTTTATCTATTCTCCCAATATATATGTTGTAGTAAATGATAAAACTAACTTTGACTTGTGCGCAATTAATAGGTAGAAAATCTTACTTTTGATAAATAATCTTTAATATAATAAACTCACAGATAAAAAAAAACTTGTTATCATCATCGCAATGAGGGCGCTGCTTGCGAGTTAAATCTACAAATCTGCAAATAACTCTAAGGATATTCAAAATATTCAAGATATTATTTTTCAAAAACCTTCCCGGGGATATACCTAATAATATCCCAAAATTTCACGACGATTGGATGTATGGTTTTTGAATCTATAGAGTACAGACTGACAGAAAGACATTCAATTATATATATATATATATCGTAATATATCCTGTCGACTTTCAATATAGCTGTGATATTATGCTATGCTGGGAAACCTTACTCTTGGGGTTGAAGATTGTTGAAGTGATGGCGCAGTCGTGATGTCTGAATGGTAAAGGTTTTCACACAAGGGAAATAAGCCAGGACACTTGATGGGTTGAAATAAAAGGCAACTGGTTTGGAGGAAAGAAAGCTTGAGAAAGCGGAGCGATTTTGACTATTAACTATCGGATCACATGGTGATGACCGACTTGACTATGGGATGAATTGAGAGAGAGATCTCTAGAGCAAAGGTTACCTTGGTGAGAGCAAGTCGAAGACTCGATCCGAACTCGGTGGGAGCGAAGCGACTACTCACTATCCTAGGTTCTCGATTTAACACCAAGAGTTTTCTTCTTTCCCATTGGTGGGAAGCTGTCACGTGGGCTTTTTTCTATTGGTTGACCTACTTAGGTGTTGTTCCCTAAATGGTAGGAAGATGTCACATGGCCGTTTTCTATTGGTTGACCTACTTAGGTATTGTTTCCTAATTGGGCCTTGCGGATTTCTTTGGCGGAAGATATGTCCGGCCTTGCCCAGGAAATACTGGTCGTTAAACTTAGCTTTTATGATTTCCGGGGTCGTAAGGTTGACTGTGACTTTATTAATAGTTGTGTTCTCTTCTAAGCCTACTTCCTAGGTTTTTCTCTAAGGCGTTCTATCCTCCAGTTACCTTTGTTCTTTTATTAAATCTTTTTAAAACATACATTGTACATACATAGTAGGTCGGAGGTGCATACAGTTATATACAAATTATGACATATATAGATTTATTGTTCCAATATTTCGAGGGGCAACTCGCCTCTCTTTATCGAGGATGTTTGTGTTTTTCACTAAAACATGCGCGCACGCGTATGGATTGCTCAATCTTCAAAATTGTATATATTATAACAAGATTTTCATGAAACACACCTGTAAATAATTATACGCATGATTGACATGTGCCATTACATCATCATATGTACTGTATTTTTTACGAGCTGAGAATAATAAAATAAAACTCTGTAATAGATTAAGAGTTGAGCTAAATAAGCAAAGATTGAGATAGAAGTCCCACAACTTTAAAAACGAGGATTACAAGATCTCAGGGCGTTGCCATAGTACAATGACATCTCTTCCTATCCACGCCCTTGTTGCATCCGCTGAAACCCAATACTTACTATCGGCAAAGATATATAAGCCTCCAACAGGGCCAGAAATAGTCACTTCTCCATCAGCGGGAGCCCTCGTCGGTTGTGTCAAAGGTCCACCTCATCGACCATGTAGACCACAAAGAACTTTTCTTAAATCTCCATCTTGCTCCTTAGCTCGACTTTTATCTGTTCACGGAACTTTCCTAGTACAACTGTGTCCCTTCGTTTTTTTTTTGTGTGGATATTCCCAAGTCTTCCACTCTGCCTCGACCACGACTGTCTGTACTCTGTAAGAACTGTTAAAGATCTACCAAGGTGCAGAGAGGTACTGGAAAACTCTCCACACCCTGACTGCCCCTCTCGGTTACTACAGATTTGACCCTCTCGGTTACCACAGTAAAGCGAGAGACCCTCAGGATATCACATATATATATATATGTCGTAAGAGAGGCGCTTGGTTATCTTAGCAGTCGATATGGCGGAGTGACACAGGTGACGTTCAGGAAAGACGAACCGGATATAACTGGGTGAAAGCGGTCAGGAGGGAGACAAGCGAACAATGCCCATCTTCTGTCATCGCTTGGGCTGACATGTGCCAAGGTCAGATGTAGGAAGTGGTGTTTTCCTGGAGGATCCCTTCTCCCTCTTGTCGTGCCGTTATTTTATTGACTTTAAATATTACATATGAATTGATTATCTCGATTAAACAAATGGTGATAAAATAAATTGAAGCAAATATAATTCAATTTGATCAGGTGTAATCTTGGGGGGGTCGGTGGAAGGATGGTCTAAAGTTTAGACTCTAAACCGTTGGTTTTGACCACTACGACCCGGGTTTGATTCCCGCATTGGGCACTTTTTTTCTGATTTAAAAAAAAAAAAAGCTCAAATGGCCCCCGATTCTTGCAAAAGTCCAACCCCACCAGCGAGTACAAGTAACCAAACGGGGCTCTGGCACATTTGTAAGTGCAAAGTCGAACTGCTTTTCACATGTGTAGACATGTGGTGCACTTACAGTAAAAGCAGTCGCTAACTACTCACCATGATTATCATGGCCTGTACCACGTATACTAGGGATTAGCAAAAGAAAAAAAAAAGGTGTGCACTTTAAACATTGTGTGCTTGATAAATTAATATTATGACATATTTATTTATTATGATTCTCTGCGAAATTACATTGTATTAAAACTTTACAATGACTGGAGGTAGTGAAATGACAAATACTTGTTATGTAAGTACACCCTATGTCGTCAAACATAAAGAGAACAGGTTATAAGGTGTCAAAGCCCCGTTTGGTTACTTTGCACTCAATGATGGATTTGTGTGATAATAAGAAAGAGCATGGACGCATCTATCCTGTTTACAAGTATGGATATAAAGCAATAACGTACCAAATATACACTGGAGATGAAAGCATTGAGGCACGAATGTTTCTTTTATACATAAAACACATATTGGGAAGGCTTGGCTAATCAGTGGTGAACCCTCCCAGCGGTTTCGAAAATTTAATCCACCAGACCGCTTCTTAGAGCTCTAATACTGTATTAGACGATTCTGTTTATATATGCTACAATTAAAAGGATGGAAACTCAGAAATGGTATTTAAACAAATTATAGACATAAGCTTTTACGAAACTAGAAGTATTAGTGTGTTTATAAATACTTGAAATCGATTTAAATTACAGATATGTAGAAGACAGAAGGATAAATCTGTCTGTAATATATTTCCGTTCATGATATAAACTGGTGAACTTTCAGATCTCTTGCTTCTTCCTTGGGGGGACCTGCTATCCAATTAAATGCGCTTATAGGGCAATAAATATATAAGGATATATGAAAAAAACAATAGAAAAAATAAAAGATAAGTGGGTCAGGTGTTGATATTAAAAAATAAAGAAGGCATTTCCTGACCACGAGCACATTTGCTTTTTAGATGGCAGAGCACCATCTAGTGGAGCAAAATTAAACTAAACGTTTATTTAACTTGTTCCCTGATATTTGGCCAACCCAATTTCTTGATAAATCAAGAAAAGCCATCCACGAACGCGTTTCGCGCTATTGGCGCTCGTCAGCGCGAATCAAGAAATTGGGTTGGCCAAATATCACGGAGCAAGTTAAATAAACGTTTAGTTTATTTTTGCTCCACTAGATGGCGCTCTGCCATCTAAAAAGCACATGTGCTCGTGGTCAGGAAATGCTTTATTTATTTTTAATAAAGATATTTTATATACAGTTACGAGCGTCATTCTTCATCTCCTAATCATTTATCAACTCTGTCACCGTTTGCCTTTTTTTTTTTGGAATGGCGCCCTCCTATTGGTTGGCTACGCCACCTCTGCCCCCCCATCATGCCCCCCCCCCCCCCCCCCCACTCGCTTTTTCGTTTTTGTAACTATTGTGTTGGAGCGGGTCGCTCCTTAAATAAATGCATATATTAGTTAATAACTAAATGGAATCCTCTCTTTCTTTTTCCCAGTAAGAGACGCCTACGGAAGCCAAAAGTACATAGACAGATAAAGCACATAGGCTATAGTTATTAACTAATATATGCATTTATTTAAGGCGCCAATTTATAATTGTAACAAATAGTATTTGAATCAAAACATTCAATCGGGTAAAACACGGGCGTTGCCCGGGTCATTCGGCTATAGTAAGGATATATAAGAAAGGTAAAACATTTAAGCACGGACGTTTCTTTTAACCATAAAACCCACTTGTACTGTCCTCCTACTATTGTTATCGCAGTAAGTACAGTACAAGTGTAAAACGACACTTGAAGTTACACCGCATGAGTTTCTTTTCAATGAAAAATCAAAATTTATTTCAAGGTGAAATATTGACTATTTCTAACCTTTTTGGATGAGGTATGAAAGGGTGAATTATGAAGAATAATGATGAACGGAAAAATAAAAGTATCCAGGGATGGAAACACAAGTGTTTTATGTTAAAAAAGAAACTTGCGTGTGCTTAAATGTTTCTATTTCTCTTATACAATTAAATGAGAACAAATGAAACCTTTAAATTTCCAAAGTTAAATTGAGATAGTAAAGCTATAAAGTCGATTTTTCTGTATTTTTACAGCGATCTCTCTTTGGAGTTTGATTTTTACTCTTTCATTTATTGATCTAATTGTGTCTAAGCTACGACCCAGGATCGAATCCCGCATTGAGATTTTTTTTTCTGAATCAAAAATTGATTCAATGGACTCCGATTCTTGCAAAAGTCTAATCTGACCGTGAGTACAAGTAACCAAAACGGGGCTTTAACAGATTTGTAAGTGCAAAATTTGAAAAGCTTTTTACATGTGTAGACATATGGTGCAATTACAGTAAAAGCAGTTGCCAATTACTACCCACCATGATTATCATGGCCTCTACTTATACTAGGGATAATAATAATTTAAAAATTTCTGAGGAAATATATTAATTTCGCCACCGGTTTACATAATTAAAATAAACTTATTACAGACGGTTTAGCATTCTCTCTATGTGGCGTAATCACCTTCCATAACATATGAAGAACGAAGGATTCTCCGAAAGCTTTTACATTTTTGCAGCATATAAAAAAAAAAAATGGCGCACAAAGAAACATATATAATACTAGCGGATGTGTACCCGGCTTCGCCCGGGTTTTATCCGAGTGCAAGTTTGCCTAACGAATATTATTGATAGTAATATTCCGGAACACACAGAATATTATGATAATAATGGTAATAATATTCGTTACATTATATATTTATATAATATATAAAATATATTTTTCGAGCAAACATACCCACTATCTCTACTGAATAGATTTTTAAAAAGATATATATAAATAAAAATATCTAGAGATATACTACATGATCTTAGCCAAAAGGCCGAGAACCGATATTTTATATATAGAGATGACCTGGCTTCGTGTGTCTTCTGCTCGAGTGAATGTTTCGCTGGTATAATTTTGTTCCTGCCTACTAAAAATTATTATCTGGCTTCGCCCGTGGTCTGCTTTAGTGAATATCCCCTTAAAGAATTTTGTTTATGTCAAATAAACATGATACAGCAATATTGTCGTAATCATTTCTGACTAAAAAAATATTGTTGCTCAGTACTTGGTTAATCATATTTTTTCTTGGTTAAAAGTGCGACAAAAAACTCTTCCAGATTTAACTCTCTGTCCCGTTCAAATTTCAGCGAGAATAGTTACATATTGAGGGCGTGCTTAGCCGACAAACATATATATATGTTATAAAAATATAAGATTTTCTGCGTGATTTTAATTATCTTGAGGATTATGTTATGGTAATGCAGTTGTGGTTAAAATCTTGAAAGTATAATAATATTAATAATAGTTTTGATCAGTAATTTATTTTAACTAAAGGAATATATAAAAAACAATTTGATTAAAGTACTGCCTGGCTTAAGGCGAGTAGAACAAGGAAAAACAAAAGATTATTTACATAATGTACAAAAATTTGAGCCGGCCGTGATTTCCCCCCTGTAAAAAAGATTTTTAAAAAGTTAAAATTTCAAAATAAAATTGGCAATTACAAAAATAATTAATTAAATGAAATCAAAATGTCTATAGAAATAATTACAAATTAAACAATAAAAATCAATGCCATTTATTAGAAAAGAGAACCAGCAAATAATTCCATGGCATAATCCTGTCGACTAAATTGTTATGAATTATTTTGTTTTGTTGTTGAAAAAGATAGGGAATTGAAGGTGCAGTCGTGAAAATAAGAAAAAAAATATTTACCCATCAAGTAGTTTTTATTTTGAATTACTTGAGAAGCAAATTATACATAATATTATTTGTCACAGTAATATAGAATTTATAAAATGAATTAATATACTACATATATATGTTCCCGGCTTCGCCCGGTTTTTAGCCGGGTAAAAGTTTGCCTAACGAACATTTGTTAAAACGATTATAGCAAACATCCAATCCCTACTGAATCTATCCTTGTCTATACTCTCGATAATTTGAAATTTTTTTCCTGTCCCTTGAAAAATACTCGATAAGCTGAATAAAATCGATATTAATGGGTCCACCCGGTAATTTGAAGTTGAAGGAATAGTATCTTGCCACAAACGAACATTTGTAAATAACTGTATTTAGCGAATGTACTCGGCTTCGCCCGGTTTTTACCCGAGTAAAAGTTTGCCTAACGAACATTTGTTAAAACGATTCTAGAAAACATCCAATCCACCTATATATAGATTTATAAACGTAAATAAATATTTTTATATGCGTTCAAATATATTTTTGAAACATAAGTTTTTTGAAAACATTTATCAAATTTTAAATAAGATATTTTCTATAAATATATGTTAATATTGAAATGCCAAGTTTTTTACAACGTCATTGGAGTATTATATTACTAAATCCTCAAATTAAATATTAAATTTATTATACTTGGAACACATTTTAGCATTTTTACAATTTATAAATGTAATTTCACCAGATACCGTGAGAGGCGCTGCTTGTGAGTGAAAGTAGAAAATTGCAAATAAAAATACAACGAATATTTATTTCAAATCAAATTCAAACCAGAAACCTTCCCACTAGTATAGTAAATAACTTCCTAAAGTTTCACGGTGATTGGATAATCTTACCTTTAAAAAGCATTCATCGTGTAAACAAACTACGTGTAAAATTATTAACCAATCAAATTCATTTGTCGTCGCTACCAGTGCTGCGCCAAGCGGTAAAAGACTGGAACTAACGCTTTTTGGTTTTTTGAATAGCCTATATGTTAAACGAAATCTTCAGCTACCTACATGCGAAATTTCATAATGATTGGTTTTGTAGATTTTACGCAACACATCAGGACTGCAATAGACCAATCTCTGCAAAAGAATCACACAAGAATAATAAATTCAAGACTATACCCCCACTATAAAAAACATCTGCTCAACTCCGTTACCGGAACACTATCTGTCCAGCGATTTCCCGCTCCGGGTCAAACGGTGTATTGCCGGACTGAGAATCCTCGCGGTGCTCTTTACTGATGATCGCCCCAGAATATTTAAAACAGACGGATGGACATGCGAGATTTGCGGGGCAAGAATGGAGCCGGGGCTACATCACCATTTGCTCTCATGTATGGGGCTGAAAGACGAACGAGAAGTGCTCCTCAGTGAAATAGGCCTTGAGGGAATCTCTTTGGAGCTCCTGTTGAATGAGGTGGTGAGAAGCAGAGCTGGAGCTTTTGCGTTGTTAAAATTTTGGAAGACGGCTGAAGAGAAGGGGAGGCTATATACATAATCTAATTGATGTAAATAATTATATGCAAATAATCTATGTCAGGATTAGAATGACGAATCCTGTATGGGACTTTGATTCCAGTAAAAGGCTCATTGTTGCGGTTGTATATAGTCACAGTGTAGAAAATACTACACTATACCTACTACTTATAGGTTTCTCTCTGTATTCTTAGTTCTCTTCTCTTACTCTGTAAACTGGCGAATCCTATATAGGACGAGAGGTCCTCAATAAAGGCCTTTTGTTGTTGTTGTTGATTTTACGCAACACGATAACAAACATCGATTTTGGATTTCATTTTTATAGATATACATCTATATATATAAAAATGAATGTTTGTATGTTTGTATGTTTGTTTGTCTGTGTCTTTGTTTGTATGACTCCTATACAAATTCGCAGTAGATCACTAATTCAAACCAAAATTTCCATACATAGGTAAAAAATAACGAGGATGACGATAGGCTATTTTAAAATATATATAAATCATTTATTAAAACTATATATTCAAATTATTCAACTTAGCTCACGAGCAGCGCCCTCTAAAACACTCAGGCGGGCGATGGCGGCGCGCGACGATTGGCTGCCGGCGCAGCACGTGACTTCCCTTCCCCCTGCCCCCCCCCGCCGAGTAAATAAGATCTCCCGGCTGACGGCCGGAGCAGCGCCCTCTAGAACGCCTGACGATTTTGACGGCGCGGGGCGCTCCCAGTTGGACAGTTGCGCGGGGGCAGAGTGACCTCGCGGGTGCCCTCCGGGAACTACGTCCATCTTCCATATGTAATATACATTTAATCGTGTAAACCCGGGCGTTGCCCGGGTCATTCGTCTACAAATTCTCAGTAGTTCACTAATTCAAACCAAAATTTCCATACATAGGTAAAAGAATACTGGGAAGACGATAGGCTATTTTAAAAATTTTGCTTTTTAAAAATTTTGCTGTATCATGTTTGATTATCAGATACAAAATTATATCGGGAAAAATTCCAAAAACAGAGACCACGGGTGAAACAGGGTACATTTAATAGGGTAAAACCCGGGCGTTGCCCGGGTCATTCGGCTAGTATAATATAATATAAAGTATTTAAATAAAAAATTAAAAAAGAAAAGTAGCGTTAAAAATAGTTATAATTTTCATCGATAGAAAGCGTTAAGTTGTGATGATGATAAAAATACAGGCGTGTTCTAATTGGCTAGAAGTAATACTTTTAGGTCTCCGTGTTGAAGGACATGTTGGCCCGAAAGCTCGAGAAATAAAAAAAAAGTTGTAAAAAGAAACCTAGCCCTAGATTTCTTATTCATTTTGTGAAAGAATAAACTAAACATATAAATATCACAGAGTAAAAAAAAGGTATTGCGGTCAGATTGTCCTGCCATAAATGGTGACAAGAAAAGGCCTGGGAACCAAAGAAGAGATAAGCACTGTCAGCGAGATAAGACTATCACCACTTGTCCAGTCTGATAACTGTCGGCTGTTGTTGACACCACTTCGTCTGCTACACCTGGCTGACTAATTCGTCTGCTTCCTTTATATCAATTTAACCTTTTTAATTGGAAATGTATGTATATGAAAATTCAAAGCTATTATAGACGCGTGTGATTATTAAAAAAAAAAAAATAAATAATTTATACTGCCCTAACTGCAATGGAAAAATTAAAATGGAAAAAGAATCATAAGGGTCTATAATAGTTTCGAATTTTCATAACAGATGGCGTGCTAATGCATCACAATATAAAGGTGTGTATATATATCGTAGCGCAAAGTAATTATTATTTAATTAACAGATTATCTTAATTTTGATGTCCATATATATTTTATTACTCTGCCTAAACTTCCCTAATTGCTTCTCTTGTATTTCATCAATTTAATTGGCGCTTGCCTCAAATTAAATTGTCGTGTCATCCTGAAATTTGTCTTTCCTAATTTTCAACGTGGCATTTTAGTGGAGATGCTGGGTAAATTAGGGAAGATAAACTGGAATTCGCCGAGAAGACCTTAGGGTCATGGGTGCTGTGATCTACATTTTTCAGAGACTGGCTCCAGGATTCCAAAGCGAAGACTTCCTTCGCTTGATAAAGATGACAATGTCCATATAGACGATATGACGACAAACCCGCACTTTACGCCGCAAGAGAAAGGATGCAAAGGTACTAGAGACAAAGTTTCAAGACTTCGAGGGAATCCTTGGAAAAAGCACGTTAGATCCATGTCAGTATCTACAATAATTGCAAGCTTTGGGTCACAGCTCCAATAGGGAAAGAGCTAAGTATAGCAAAGTATTTATTAATTTATTGACATATTATTTTTATTTTGATATTTATATTTTTCATTACTCTGTGTAAACATGCCTTATTGCTTCTCGTGTATTTAATCAATTTAATTAGTGCTTGCCTCAAATAAATTGCAGTGTCATCCTGAAGTTTGTCTTTCCTAATTTTCTATATTACAATATATTTGGATGAAATACATCTAGAAGAATTCTTTAATTCGAAGACTTGATAATTATAATAAATTTGAAAAGAAACCTTTTGCGGGGTAGTCGATTAAATATTTAAAATTGAACCTTTATTACGATCTTCAGTCTGACATCTTAGATGCAACAAATGATTGAAGGGAAAATATGGAGAAAGAAAGTTTAATATACAAAGTTATTTATAGGAAAAATATATATACATATAGATCTATTAATTAAAAAGACATATATTGGATCAAAATATTATTTATTTTACCAATATTTCAGTTGGCTGAACGCCAACCTTTATCAAGGTGTTATAACATTTTAAAGTGTGTCAACAACAAACTCAGCGCGACATAACGTCAACAGAATTAAGTTTTAAAAATATTTAGTTATATTCAATGGGGGGAAAAATTATATATATATATTTATATTATGGACAAAATAATTTTTGTAAATATAGATCTATATAATTATTTTCGTTATTATTACACACTCATGGACAAAACACTTAAAGAAGCGGAAACTCTTTGATGTCCTCCTTTTTTTTTTTGAAATAGATAGAAAACATTTTGTTCACACTTGTTATTTCGTCGTTTCTCCGGGCGTGGAAGTAAAACGATAGTCTAGTGGGGGGAAGTTAGACAGCGAGGAATCTCGGCAAGAAGGCGCTGGACACAGCCCGGTAGATAGTAGCTGTTGGCATGATCGCGGAGTATCCTGAAGGTTGGCAAGGCCGAGTTAGCGATTGGACTTTACAGAGCGGATTGCTCTGTGGAAAGTGGACAACGGATCGAGTGTGTCGGTTGGCACCGGATCAGTCTATAAGTCAGCGTCGTTCAGGCTTGACGTTTTTTTTTGCTTATCCCTAGTACACGTGGTACAGGCCATGATAATCATGGTGGGTAGTTAGCGACTGATTTTACTGTAAGCGCACCACATGTCTACACATGTGAAAAGCAGTTCGACTTTGCACTTACAAATGTGCCAGAGCCCCGTTTGGTTACTTGCACTCGCTGGTGGGGTTGGACTTTTGCAAGAATCGGGGGCCATTGGAGCATTTTTTTTTTAAACAGAAAAAAGTGACCAATGCGGAAATCGAACCCGGGACGTAGCGGTCGAAAACCAAACGGTTTAACCAGCCTTCCATCGACCCCACCAAGGCTGGACGTGAATTGTGTGGAACGGGACGCTTGGCAAGAGTGACATACACAGCGCCAAGAATCCTTCTGACAGAGGAGGTTGGAGGCAAGTCTCTTCTATTGTATTCCTTCCAGTTCATACTACTCTAATAAAACCATAACTAGCTACATGTATTCACAAACTCACGTGCCGCCTTTGCACCATCCTGAATAGAAAAAAAGAACACAAACTTCGACTGGATATAAGTCAACAATATCATCCACATGATACATGAGTAGCGATGGTTTAAATTCAGCAAGTTGGTGTAGCCGAACAAACCACACACATCCAGCGGGAATAATTGTGTTTCTTGATATATATAATTATATACAACAACAACAACAACAAAACCTTTATTTAGGGCCTCTCGCCCTATACAGGATTCGCCAGTTCACAAGGGATGGGGAGAACACTGTGTGGCCTTTTTCCGGGATATAATCCTGTGGAATCCAAATATCGCCACCGCTATATACCTATTCTTTGATATTTCATTAATTAGTGCCGGAAATGAAGGACAAAGTTGCCCCGTTTTATCATTTAGTTTTCGTCTCTATAATTATATAAAATAATCTTATATATTTTGAAAATAGAGCAATCCATAAATAAATCTTTAAATAAAAAGGAATATATTGGATCAAAATATCATTTATTTTACCTTATTTGATCCAATATATGCATTTTTATTTAAAATCTATGTATTCTATATTTGACTAGTTTTATCTGTAGGTATGGTTGTGTTGTATATATTTATATTTTCTTATTCACTACTTCTACATCACGTGAATAAATAATACAAACGCTTAAAGAATTGAATCCAAGAAGAAAAGATGGGCGAACTACTTCGTCAAAATATTGGACGCTTGGAATAATCAAAATGGATATAAAATAACAATTTATTATTTAACTAGCGGACGTACCCGGCTTCGCCCGGGTTTTACCCGAGTAAAGGTTTGTCTAACGAATCTTTCGATAAAGTGAACATTTTTTCCCGGTCCCTTTAAAAATACTCGATAAGTTGAATAAAATCAATATTAATTGGTTCCCTCGGTAATTGAAAGTTAAAGGAATAGTATATTGCCTTGGAATTGTATCATTATTCTTGTCTCAAATAAATTGCCGTGTCATCCTGAATTTTGTCTTTCCTAATTTTCTACATTACAAAATCATCGTATCATCATGATAATATTTAGAGCAGATTGTTGAATTATAACAGATAAATTAGAATATTTATTTTGATTATTTTTAGGCGAAAAGTTTTTGATTTATATATTTTTTAAAATAGCCTATCGTCTTCCCCGTATTTTTTTTATCTATGTATGGAAATTTTGGTTTGAATTAGTGAACTACTGCGAATTTGTATACCGGACATATAAACCAACAGACAAACAGACAAACATACAAACATTCATTTTTATATATATTTTATAGACGAATGGCCCGGGCAACGCCCGGGTTTTACCCGAGTGCGTATATATTTTAAAAACGTTTTAATTCAAATACTATTCGTTACAATTATAAATTGGCGCCATGGATGTCACTCTTGTGAAACGTCCCGTTCCAAACTGTGTGTTTTTAAAATGTTTTAATTAAAATACTATTCGTTACAATTATAAATTTGAACGATAGGCTCATTATTTCTTTATACCGTTATTATACCGTTATATTATATATATATTACACGTTATTTGTTTTCTTGGCCGACTGTTTTACATATGGTGTTATCTTAAAATTGCTTGTTTCGAATATTTTTTAGATTGAGATTATTAGCTAGTATGTAAAAAAATTAACTCTGTTGAAATTTAATTTTGTATTTATATATAAATAAAATTAACTCTGTTGATTTTTTTGTATTTAATCGATAACAGCGAAGTTACGCATGTTAATGTTAGGAAAAATATTTGATGTTAAGCAAAACCTGCTCCATCTCGTTTTACATAAATGTTGAAAATTTGGTCGAAATTGATGCATTGTAACGAAAGTTTTTAGTGAACAACACTTATGAAATTTGCATTTTATTAATATAGATATTGTATTTATTATTTTATTGACAGATTATTAATTTTGATATTTATATAGTTTATTACTCTGGTTAAACTTTCCTCATTGCTTCTCTTGTATTTTTTAAATCAATTTTAGTTTGTGCTTGTGACTTAAAAAATTGCTGTGTCAGTCTGAAGTTTGTCTTTCCTAAATTTTCTATCTTACAATATACGAGGGCCATCCAATAAATAAGTTTCCCTAATTTTTAACAAATAAACAACATTATTTACAATTATGCAGATATTTTTTATTTTCATTATACAACTCGTAGACTACTTCTCAACAAAATCACCATTTCTGTCCAAACATTTTTGGTAC
This sequence comes from Cordylochernes scorpioides, assembly GCA_030710605.1. Taxonomy (NCBI): domain Eukaryota; kingdom Metazoa; phylum Arthropoda; class Arachnida; order Pseudoscorpiones; family Chernetidae; genus Cordylochernes; species Cordylochernes scorpioides. The sequence continues at coordinate 12,774,054 of CP092882.1, read as the reverse complement.
CGTTGTAGCAATTTTTTGATACCATTGTTGTACCAAGCCGTGTCCTGTTTTCGTAGTCAGTGGTGCGCCTCCGTCTGCACTTCGTCATCATTCGCAAAGTTCTTTCCTCCAAGGTGCAACTTGAGTGATGGAAAAAGATGGAAGTCGTTTGGGGAAAGTTCCGGAGAATAAGGTGGATGTGTGAAAATTTCCCATTTGAAGTTTTCCAGCAACGTTTGGGTCGTTTGAGCTGCGTGAGGGCGAGCATTGTCTTGGACGAGTAACACTTTCCGAGACAAAAGTCCAGGACGTTTTCGTTTTATTGCGGCTCTGAGTTTAGTGAGGACTTCGCAGTACCTCGTAGCGTTAACCGTAGTGTTTGGGGGCAGGTAGTCAACCAATAAAACACCCTTACAGTCCCAAAAGACGATAGCCATAACTTTGCCTGCAGAGATTGTGACCTTCGCCTTTTTTGGTGCACTTTCTTCAGGCTTCTTCCACACCATGCTTTGTCGTTTTGTTTCTGAAGTTAAATGATGCACCTATCTTTCATCTCCAGTGACAATACGGGAAAACAGTTGATCTCCATCTCTTCGATGCATTTCCAGGAAAACTCGGGCTGCCTCCATCCGTTGTTGCTTGTGATTTTCCGAGAGCAAACGCGGGACCCATCTTGCGCAGACTTTGCGAAAATTCAAAACATCTGACATGATTGTTCCAATCGAAGAGCCTCCAATTTCGATTCCAGGAGGCAGTCGAATCATTATTTCGACAAAGGTGACGCGGCGATCTGCTTCCACCACATTCCGAACAGCAGCGACGGCTGCATTGTCCGTTTCAGTAACGGGTCTCTCGCTTCGCTCGTCATCATGCACGTTTTGCCGTCCTTCCAAGAACCATGAACGCCATCGGCGAACCATTTGGATGCTCATACATCCTTCACCATACACCGACACTAAAATGCGATGAATATTGACCGCAGAGTCATTTTTCGCCGTGAAAAAACGAATTACAGAACGGAGTTCGCAAGTGGACACGTTCACCAGTGGTAGCTCCATGGAAACTGAAGCGTTACGGACTTGCGCGTACTAGTAGCGTGATTTTGAAGGTCAAGCGCTCCCAACGCATCCTAGTGACCTCTTCTTACACTACTAACTAACTTTTACAACGTTTCGTTCGCAGAAAAAATATATAGGGAAACTTATTTATTGGATGACCCTCGTATTTAAAATAAATTGCTTTCTATTGGTTCAAGCGAAAAATTGCAAGAGATTTTAAAGGCACCAACTTTCTCCTAAAAGTTACGAAAGGCTAATTACAGATAGAGGCAGTCGATGACAAAGCAGGATCGTTTGGAATATTAAAGACAATGTACACCAGACGATTATTTAGACAAACTTACCTGGATTGTTGCTGACGCCCAGCTTCTGAAACATACGATCATTTCAGTTAGTTCTATATCACGTTATGTATATTAATTGAAACCAAAAATGGCGGTGTATATATGTCTATTAACATATTTTAGTAATTATAGTAATGGGCGCCACTAACTAATAGTAATTACGTGATTTAATTTGCATATAAATTATAGTAGAACATTAGCCCATAGGCCTAACCCATATGACAGGAGAACACATTAAGAACAACTCAAACTCTAACAATATTGTCGCGGAGTAAATAAAGCAAGGACAAAATTGGGGATAATTAATTTATTATAAAGGGTATTTACCTTTTAGTTCTCCAATAAAAAATGTTTACAAGAGGTATTTAAGGGAGAGAGAGTCAGATGATAAAAAAAAACAACTTATCCCAAGGTAAAGATAATAATAATAATGAGCGGCGTCAGCCACCGTCCCGTTTTCCTTGTTTGCAGATCAGCTTCCGAGAACCCCTCACACCTGTGGCCCCCCCCCCCCGGGATACAGGGATGATTGACAGGTGTCCCATCTGGATGGAGCTTCTTGACAATATGTAGATATACAAAGCAAAATCACTATTCATATATATAACTAATGAAAACATTATAAGACGCGAGTATTTATTTCACAAATGAATCATACT
>CP092882.1:12660733-12771914 GCA_030710605.1 Cordylochernes scorpioides | reverse complement strand
TTTTGTTTGAACGTTGATAAAATAAAACTTCTACTGGCCTAAGTGTCTATTTTTTAAAGAAATATGAATATTGGCCAGGCAACCTCTATTTTAAAAAAAATAAGAATAAATATATAGATGAATAAGCATAAATATATATTTTTTAATTAAAAAGGCATATATTGAATCAAGATTTCATTTATTTTACCAATATTTCAGTTAGCTGAACGTCAACCTTTATCAAGGTATTATAACATATTTATATATATATATTTATAAATATTAAATATGTTATAACACCTTGATAAAGGTTGGCGTTCAGCCAACTGAAATATTGGTAAAATAAATGATATTTTGATCCAATATATGCCTTTTTAATTAAATATTTATTTATGGATTGCTCTATTTTCAAAATAAATATATATAAAGAGAGAAAGAGAGTGTTGGCCTAAATGTTTTGAAATGTGTGCAGTAGATGAGGATGCGGATATCCTTCGACATCCGTTGCTAGGCAGTCGTCGTCTGCTTCGTTTAAACATTTTCTTTTGGTAACGTTTATCACCTAAAAATATCAACATATATTTGAATAACTTGAATTATATATAAGTACTATATATATACGTGTTTTATGTTGAATCGATGGATATAAATATTAAGGAACAAAATGCTATTATTGAAATAAAAAAATTGATTTGAAAATTTGAGATCGATCAAAGAATGTTCGAATATATGTCACATACTAATATTCATAAAATGATTGGGCATTACACCTACACTTATGGACAAAACTTGAAGAAGTGGTAAGTCTTTGATGTCGTCAGTCGTCTGTTTTTTTGAAAACTTGGTTATCTCGTGTGTCTTCAATAAAGGTCACTGTAATATCTTTCAGAGTTATTGTCTGAATCCCGATATACTGTACATTCTAGAAGGTACAACTTCCTTAAGTTTTGGCCATGAGTGTATCTTTCAGAGTTATTGCCTGAATCACGATATACATGCTAGAAGGTACAGCTTCCTTAAGTTTGTCCATGAGTGTTTATAGAGAATAGGATCATTCTATCTTAAATACCTTTTTTTCATTGAGGACATTTAGTGTGAACTAAATGTTTCCAATCTCGACATACATAGTGTGCTAGGTGTATTGTTCACTTATGCTTTTTTGCTTATCCCTAGTACACATGGTACAGGCCATGATAATCATGGTGGGTAGAAGTAGGCGACTGCTTTTACTGTAAGTGCACCACATGTCTACACATGTGAAAAACATTTCGACTTTGCATTTTCAAATATGCCAAAGCCCCGTTTGGTTACTTGTACTTGCTGGTGGGGTTGGACTTTTGCAAGAATCGGGGGTCATTGGAGCATGAGCAGTCCGCCCCCGGCAAACGAGGGCCATTAGCCCGAAACCATGGTCTCTAGGTGGACGCTTTTCAGTTTGCCAAAGCTGGTGTTGTGGCTTTGTCACCGACCCGAGGCCGCTAGTTTGCGGCGACGGTCAATAGATAGCGTCTAGTTTTGACGTCTATTTTGACGGGAGAGGCGACCTTTGTCTCTTTAGATCAATATCCTCTCAGCAAAATTTCCATCTATACTGAATTATTTGTAGAATTTCTACAATTACAGAAACATCCTTCCATAGTTTCATTAAACACCATCAATACTATATATGCAGAATGAACATATGCTTAGTTATTGTGGCGTACATTCATGGACAAAACTTAAGGAAGTTATACATTTAAGCATGTATATCGGGATTCAGACAATAACTCTGAAAGATTTTACAGTGACCTTTATTGAAGACATACGAGATAACCAAGTGTAACAAAATTGCTTCTGTCTCCTTAAAAAAAAAAAAAGACGACCGACGACTTCAAATACTTTCCACTTAATTATTATCTATATATATGAGTGTATATAACTAAAACAATAAAAAAAACATTCGTTATCAAAACATATCGCGAGATGGTATAGAATACTTTTTATGATTAGTTTTATAAGAATTAATGGGGAGAGCCCTTATAAATGTTAAAGAGGGTATATACTCCAATTTACTTTTCCAAAAGCCCCAAGTTATCAAATATTTACTGCAACCACCAAAATAAATAGATTTAAAAAGCTAAATGCGATGTGTATTGGAAATTTGAGAGTACCTTACTAAATATATTTAGAAATTTTATCTGGAAATATCTAAAGATATATATTGCCACGTGGAAAATTAGGGAAGACAAAAACTTCAGGAGGAAACAAAATTTATTTCAGGGAAGAACAAACTATGAAAGGTAAACAAAAGATAAGCCACGAGAGAAATTTACAGAGTAGCAAGATATAAAAATAAAAATGACCACACTCTGTTAATAAAAAATAATAAATACTTTGTTACATAAATAAAATTAATAAATACTATGTTACGATATTATTAAGATGTGTTTTCTTAATATAAAAGCGAGACGTTATTCTTAAAGAAATATATCTGATAAATTCATTTTTGTCGATGTTCTTTACACAGAACATGCATATCCGAATCAGTGAACAATCATAACACATTTATTATTATTATTATCCCTAGTACACATGGTACAGACCATGATAACCAGGGTGGGTAGTAGTAGGTGACTGCTTTTACTGTAAGTGCATGACATGTCTACACATTTTCGACTAAAGCAGTTCGACCTTGCACTTACAAATGTGTCAGAGCCCCGTTTGTTTACTTGCACTTGCTAGTGGGGTTGGACTTTTGCAAGAATCAGGGGCCATTGGAGTATTTTTTTTTTTTAATTAGAAAAAAGTGCCCAATGCGGGATTCGATCCCGGGTCGTAGCGGTCGAAAACCAACGGTTTAGACCATCCTTCTACCGACCTCCTATCATACCACATTATTTTTGTCATTATTAAAAGTGGGAGGTTTTTCAAATGAATATTGTCAGAGGACAGAGTTTCCTGATATTCCCTCTTATCTGGACTGGACCGACCGGTCGGGGAAAACAGTGGCGTCATGTGGAAAACTCAGTTCTCCCATTTTGCTCTAACTGCTGGGTCGATTTGGCTCATGTACATAGTAACTTTTAAAATGCCACTTGGAAAATTAGGGAAGACCAACTTTGGAATGAGAAAGGAATTTATTTCAGGCAAGAACAAACTATGAATGATAAACAAAAGATAAGCAAAAGAGGGAAGTGTACAGAGTATAGCAAAATATAAACATAAAATGACCGTTAATAAAAATAATAAATAATTTGTTACAATATCATTATTCAGAATCTACAATAAATAAATACCAAAACTTAGATTCAACTCTAGAGTGTTGCATATATCAGCAGAAATATCTAATACAGTAGTAAAGCTCCAAAAGAAATCTGATGGATAAAACTGGCGAAACCACTGGGTGGGTTCACTACTGATGAGCCAGGCCATCCAAATATTTTTGTCTTAGCAGTTAAGGACAGTAGTGTTTTAATATAAAGCAATAACGCGCTATCTATGTACAATAAACGAAAGCATTATACTGCGATGAAAAAATATTTTGGGAGGGCTTGGCTCATCAGTGGTGAACCCTCCCAGCGGTTTCGCCAATTTGATATACCAGACCGCTTTTCTCAGAGGAGTAGTGTTTTATTTGAAAAAAAAATCGTTTTTAACAGTTTAATATCTTGAATATATTATTATGTTCGTTTTTACATTTCAGCATGGTACACTTATAGGGCTAACCGGTTAAAAAACATTTGAATCTAACAATTAAAATAATTATAAAAATAATAATTAAATCATGACTCTAATAATACCTACAACCAACTCGGATATACGTCTTAAATGTAGACAAGTATTAGACAAAAAGTAAAAAAGAAATATACACAAGTAAACAAGACATAGGCACGAAGTACACAAAAAGTCGACAAGAAGTATAAATTAGATATATATATGAAATATAGATGGAAATTTTGCCGGGAGGATATTGATCTAAAGGTCGCCTCTCCCGTCAAATTAGACGTCAAGACCAGACGCCATCTATTGACCGTCGCCGCAAACTAGCGGCGTCGGGCCGGTGATAAAGCCAGCTTTGGCAAACTGAAAAACGTCCACCTAGAGACCATGGTTTCGGGCTAATGGCCATCGTCAGCCTAGGGCGGACTTTATTCTTTGAGATCCATAAGGTAAAGTCCGCCCTAGACTGACAAGGGCCATTAGCCCGAAACCATGGTCTCTTGGTGGACGTTTTTCAGTTTTCCAAAGCTGGTGTTGTGGCTTTGTCACCGACCCGAGGCCGCTAATTTGCAGTGACGGTCAATAGATGGCGTCAGGTCTTTGACGTCTATTTTGAGGGGAGAGGCGACTTTTGTCTCTTTAGCTAAAAGAAGTAAATATATATGAAGTATAAAACAAGTATAAAAATATTATAGTATATACTTTCAAACGTAGCATATAAATAGAAGTACCAAGAAGATTAGTCTCCCCATTCCTATTATGTTATGATTCTCTCGCAAAACACCATTCTTCGTTACAATAATGTCATTATATATATATATATATATATATAATATAAAAAATTAACATAAAATGTATAAGAAGGGGAAAATAAGAGAAAATAAGCAGTGAGTTGCCAAAAGGAAGTCACATCAGGAGGAAACCTTATCAGTTATTTTAAAAGACTGACTCATGTGTTTATTTCCTTTTTTTTTCTCTCTCTTGCACGACGCCGCCTGGTCTGGACAACATGTCTAGGTCTTCTCTAGTGGTCTAGTTGGATGGGAACATGGCGTCTTACCACGGATGTACAAAACCTTTACCATTTACCAATGTAGCAACTCCGCCTTTGACGGTCCTAAGCCCGGATAAAAAAGGAAGAGGGGGAGCAGTAACAAGCTCACTAAAAAACCTGGGCTCAGCTGGCCCGGTTGATAGTACCCTGTAAGGGCTCCTAATCCAGGGATACAGGATGAGTAATGTTTGTACTCCATGTTAGGAGCGGCTGCACATGGCGTCTGTTCCTCATGTCAGAGGCAGCCATTTCTTTTGGAGCTAAGTCGGCCTGCTACTGAGTAGTGCTCCCAGTCTTAATGACAAAGGCAGACGCATTATACTTCATTCAGTGTGGAGATAAGAAAGAAGACCAATGTAGCTATCTATAGAGATTTGCATGTATCACCCTCTCTCCTTTTAACATGTATATCGGGATTCAGGCAATAACTCGGAGAGATATTTGATGCTCATTGACCTTTATTGAAGATACACGAGATAACAAAGTGAGAACAAAATTGCTTGTCTCCTTAAAAAAAAAAAATAAAAATAGACAACCGCCGACATCAAAGACTTTCCACTTCTTTAAGTTTTTTTTTTTTTTAAACTATGAGTGGCAATAAGAAAATAGGTAAATATAGAGCATCAAACATAATTTTTTGAGAAAATTTGCGAAAAATATCAAAAAATAAAGTTATTAGAATTATTATCGATGTTGAAAAGAGAGACAACTGGAAGAAAACAGGTTATTGATTGTGTGGTGGAGACTGCAAGGACCGCAATAAACAGACATTCATGGTGGAACATGGAGATAGGTGACCGAGTGACAAAGTTGACCATTAGCATAATTGACAGCTTGTCAATACATGTGAAAAAGTGCACAGTCTGCAATATTGTTTTAAAATAATAACTAGATATATAGAAGTCAATATGTACATGGCGTCACCGCTGCAGAGTTTGATGGAAGATTGCCAGCGGGTCTCCAGCGACATCACGTATTCCGTCTTTGCCGGTCCCAAGCCCGGATGAAAAAGGAGGAAGGGGAGCAGTAACAAGCTTACTAAAAAACCTGGGCTCAGCTGGCTCAGCTGATAGTACCATGTAAGGGCTCCTGATCTAGGTATACACGATGAGCAGCGTTTGTACTCCATGTTAGTAGCAGCTGCACATGGCGTCTGTTCCTCATGTCAGAGGCGGCCATTTCTTTTGGAGCTAAGTCGGCCTGCTACTGAGTAGTGCTCCCAGTCTTAACGACAAAGGCATTCTACTTCACCCAGTGTGGAGATAAGAAAGAAGAAGACGTATTCCGCGAACTACGACAACGTAGACAGGAGTATTTTTCCGTATAGATAGATAGATAAAGAATATGTAAATATGAAGACCATTCTCTCTTATAGAAAAAATATAGATGTATGAAAGCGTAAAAAATAAACTTATTGATAGAATTTTCCGAATCCGCAGAATAACGATCCTGTATTAGAGATCGGGAAACACTGTCAAGTTGATATTGTATAGATAAGATAATTATCTTGTAAATAAATGAATAAAGTACATATGTAAATATATATATATAGACTTTTAATTCCTAAAAAAAAAAAGAAAACGTGTATATGAAACCTGGTTCAAATCACATTAATAGGTACCGCTCAGCAAGAGCAACCTAGTTCATGATAATTGAAACAGTGAATAATATGTGAAGGTTATTCACATATTAAACAAAATTCAACGCGAGATTCAATCCCGGTTCAAGACTGTCGGGAATCGAGCGTGTTACCCTCTCATCCACCGACTTATTGTCGGGAATCGAGCGTGTAACCCTCTCATCCACCGACTTATTGTCGGGAATCGAGCGTGTAACCCTCTCATCCACCGACTTATTGTCGGGAATCGAGCGTGTTACCCTCTCATCCACCGTTATTATATGAAACCGTTGTAAAATTAAAATGATTATTATCATATATCTTTTAAAACTCTCTCTTTTTTGCATTTTAGATTTCGGATTCATGTGTATATAAATGCTATAAGACACTGCAAGACTATGCGGATGAATTAAAAAAAGAGTGAAAATCTCAAAGAATCATATTTACTAAAGTCTCCAAGATTCCTATTCTCTCTGTAAGAAAGACCGGGGTATTTCTTAGACAGTTGTTGTTGATGGTGTCTTTTTATTGATGGGTGAGACGCAAACTTTCGATATCTTCTACGATTCCTTCTCACACACACAAAAACCTTTATTAAGACACACAGATCTTACAGAGGATTCTCCTTTGGGGTTACAAGACGGAGAAACCCATGAAAGTGGGAAATATACAAAGGGGTAAAAATGGAGAAAGATTATATACACATGGTAAATATATACAGATTATTATTTGAATAATCCAATGGAAAATAAGAATATGGATTTGGAAAAAATATATATATATTTTTGGAAATATGGGTGGGAGAAGTGGAGAGCGAAAAGAGGAAAGAAAACAGGTATTTACATATGGAACAAGTCAATTTAAGCTCTTCTGCTCACACAGCACAGGTGGACCATGGCTTTATTTTTTCAAGAAATCTTTAAGAGATTTTCCAGGAAAATCCGAGTGTTCAGAGTTGTAAGGTAAACACTGTTTTTCTACGATTCCTTCTCACCACAAGTGTGACGAACGCTACCATCTACAAGTACCGATGGATAGTGGGCTGCCCAGACCAAAGTCTTCTTCTTCTTTCTTATCTTCACTCAATCATATCAGGGTATCAAGCTTGTATAGATTGATAATAAAGTCAATAATGTGTTTTGGGGTTGCAGGTTGAGGATTGCATTAAGTACATAGTGGGAAAACCTTGCAACCATTCTGGAAAGTTATTGTCTGTAGTTGACTAGACTTAAGTCTGGAAATCAAAGAATGTTGTTCTCTTGAGCTAGACCAAAATTCCGTCTACCAGTACCATCTTGGTCTTTAGTTGGGCAATGCCAGCCACGTACTCCCACTCTGTAGTCCATCGGTGGCCGAGTTTTTCCCGCGATGGGCGGCACAAATGAAGAATTTGTATATATTTTATATTAGGAATATTTACAAAAACAAAGGTCGCCTCTCCCGTCAAAATTGAAGCGATCTATTATATATATACACTAGCGGATGTGTACCCGGCTTCGCCCGGCTTTTATCCGAGTGAAAGTTTGCCTAACGAATATTATATATTATGAAGTATAATAAACAATGTTAAAGATTAGTTTTAATTATTAATCAAGATTGTGTGTGAATATGTGAGAAAGATGTAATATCGTTGTTGTTTTCTTGGCCGACTGTTTTACATATGGTGTTATCTTAAAATTGCTTGTTTTGAATATTTTTTTAGATTGAGTTGATGAATTGCTGAATTTTTTTTGTATTTATATATAAATAAAATTAACTCTGTTGATTTTTTTTTGTATTTAATCGATAACAGCGAAGTTACGCATATTGAAGTTAGGAAAATATTTTGATGTTAAGCAAAACCTGCTCCATCTCGTTTTACATAAATGTTGAAAATTTGGACGAAATTGATGCATTGTAACGAAAGTTTTTAGCGAACACCACTTATGAAATTTGCATTTTATTAATATAGATATATATAAGTATTCAAATTATGAATATATCATTTTTTAAAACTTATTTATATGCGGAAAAAATAGTACAAATGTGAAATTGTGTACTGGGATAAGGTGCATAAATTAATTTAAAAAAGGCATCTTCTTATCGTGCAATTGAAAGTTGCTGATGGCTTGCGCCATCTGTCGGAATAAATATCAACTATTCTCGTTGATTCTTGATTATTCTAGAATTGGCCAAATACCCATTCTTGATTAATCACGTGTTTAGCTTTTCTTGATTAATTAAGAAAGGGTATTTGCCAAATTCTGGAATAATGAAAATTCAACGAATAGTTGATATTTATTCCGATAGATGGCGCAAGCCATCAGCAACTTTAGTTGCACGATATGGAGATGCCTTTTTTTTTCTTTATTTATATATATTTATTTGATTTAACTTTCCATATAACCTTATATGAGCCATGTAAAAAAAGTAGTTTCAATCTCAATTTTTATAATTGTCACTATTACTAAGTAATTTAAGAAAATGAACACAAAAATGGTAATAATGGCGATGGGAAACACTAGCTAACCACTTTCTACAATGAGGTATGCACCACCAGAGTGAAGGAAAAATCTTCCAAACTTCCTTATTTTAGTTTTTTTTTGTAGATTTTACGATTCTTATACTTTCCTTTTATGTACCCAAGTGAGATAAAAAAAAAAATTGAGGAAGAAATGCAAACCTTTTTGTAAAGGTCTTTTTTTTTATCACGAATCCTTCTTGTTACAATAGAATATGGCGATGTCAAAAGATGGAGATTCTGTTTGAGTAAGTAAACATCGCAAATATAGATAGTGCCATCTATCGGAAGAAAATTTTAAAAATGTTGAAAAATAAACTAAAATTATATTTATTTATTCCGATAGATTGCACAAACTATCAGTAACATCTAATTACACACTGAGGAGATGCCATTTCGTCATTTTTCTTCCTGATTTGATACATTTTTATAGTCTTTTTTTTTTTTTTCAAAAAGCGATACAGTCGATTTAAGTGGTTGTTGCAGTCGTTGCAAGGATTCTTAAGGTATGTTGTTGTTGTTGTGTCCAATGAATAGCATCAGATGTCTCCGTACATCTCTATCACAGTAATGTCCTCTATCTTGGGTGTGTAAAGCTGCTGTTCTGGGTCCATGTCAATTTTATGTTGTTATTGTCGTGTCCAATGAAGAGCCTCAGATATCTCCATACATCTCTATCACAGCAGTGGCAATGTCTTGTATCATGGATGTGTAAAGCTGCTGCTCTGGGTCCATGTCACATTTATGCAAGGCTGCGGCCATTGCTGGGCATGAAAATATATGGATAGGTGTTAGTTCACACCAGGACAGTTGTTACATGTCTTGTAGGTTCTTGTGCCATCTGGATGTATTGTCATTCCTTTATAGTGTTTGGTTCTAAGTCTTGTTATTGTTTTTGTAATTCTTCTCTCAAAGTTTATTTCGCATATTTGGTCTATCCTTGAGGTAGGGAGCCAGTTAATGGTTTGCTGTGGCTTGTCACCGGCAATTATTCCTTACAGGTTGGAAGTCTTCAGGAGTTAGAACAGCAAGATCTTATAAATCTTGAGACATCTTCAACAAATAATGTCTACAAGACTCACAGTCAATTCCACAACATTATATATACACTAATGGACAAAACTTAAGGAAGTTTACCTTTTAGCAAGTATATCGGGATTCAGACAATAACTCTGAAAGATATTACAGTGACCTTTATTGAAGACACATGAGATAACCAATATACACTCATGGACAAAACTTAAGGAATTTTACCTTTTAGCAAGTATATCGGGATTCAGATAATAACTCTGAAAGATATTACAGTGACCTTTAATAAAATACATAAGATAACCAAGTGTGAATAACCTCTGTCTCCTTTAAAGAAACAGATGACTGGCGATATCAAATACTTTCATATACAAAACTTAAGGAAGTTAATAGCTGAATATCTTTCAATAGAGATGCATGGTGAAGCCAACACACAATACATACAGAAAACACATACAAGCACGCACACATGTACACACACACCTTACCACCCATAGCAACACTATTCAACCTGAAAGTCCAGCGTAAATATTTGTCTTAATCAGAAAAAATCACATGATATTCATTAAGAAATAAAACCATTAAGCACATTTTTAAATTTTCTAAATACACCCTTACGAAGATTCTATTTACAGAGTGCCGGCTATATAAGCTAAATCGTCCTAAAAAAACAATTTGATTCACCATTAGTAACGTGTTTTACAATGTGATAACATAATACATAGTTCTGATGCATCTTTAAAGGAGAGGTGCCTCTTTCGAAGCATAATTATAATTGTTAAACGTACACAGTACCACTATTCAAATCAACCTTCCATTTTAAAACACATCCAGAATTATTAAAATTACAAATATATTCTCATAATGAGTATCTTTTTTATTTTAAAAAACGCTAGCTTTCAAACGTTAATCGCTCTTCAACGGGCTTACTATAATATCGACTTTATCCCACCAGAAATATTTACAAAAACCTTTTTAATTTTTTCAAATATTTCTGGTGGGATAAAGTCGATATTATAGTAAGCCCGTTGAAGAGCGATTAACACTTGAAAGCTAGCGTTTTTTAAATAAAAAAGATACTCATTGTGAGAATATATTTGTAATTTTAATACTTTTTTCACAATTTTATCATGAATAGACATCCAGAATTACTTTCTTTGTCTCAACCAGGAAAACCTTACAAGAGAGACAATATCAGAATCACTACAATTTATCCATTTCAACAATGACTCTCAAAACTACATAGTCTCGTACCCAGGGATCTTTGTCATGTTTGAACGTATAATTACCATGTCCTTGATTGTCCCGTATCTTTCTTCTCAACTGCAGTACTTACGTTAGGGCGTTTCTTAAATAATAGGTGGAATTAGAAGGGAAGAATTATAAAAAGAAAGGTCACCAAGTTACCCTTTTTATACCATTAAAAAACTATGGCTGTGGATCGATCATTTTGGAAGATTCTGATTAAGAAGGTTTACCAGTCTCAGAAAGTATATTGACTTTATCAAGAATGTGTATTTGGCCAATTCTGGAATAATTAAAAAAAATCAACGATTAATTGATATTTATTCCGACAGATGGAGCTAGCCATCATCAACTTTTAGTTTCGCAATCAGGAGATGCCTTTTTCTTAATTTATCAACCTGATCCCAGTACACTTTTGTACTATTCTTTCAAATAGTTTGGCGTTCTCACGAACTTATGGCCTTAACTACCCGTTTCATGATTTTTTTCAGGATGCCTGAATGACCAGTTTTTTGGTCGTTGAGGTACAGCTTGCGCCACGCTGACGAGGGCCAACAGCCTGAAACGCGTACGTAGTTAGCTCTTCTTGATTAACCAAGAAAGGGCATTTGGCCAATTCTGGAATAATTAAAAAAAATAACGATTAGTTGATATTTGTTCCGATAGATGACGTAAGCCATCATCAACTATTTAGTTGCAAGATCAGGAGATGTCTTAATTTATTCATCAGATCCCATTAAAATTTCACTTTTGTAACATTTTTTTTCACTATAAGCTCATGTCCATAGCTTCTCGAAACAACTCTAAGCTGCCTTCCATAGTAGCTGCACGGTATATAAGAAAAAATTCAATACAATCGTAGAACAGACTGGAGATTAATTTGACGAAATAGTTTAAAGGGTTCACCAATGATGAGCCAAGCCTTCTCATCTAATAATTTTTATCATTGAAGTAAAGTCTGTACATGTAGAGATAAAATTTAATAAGTAAATATTATTGAAAACGTTTTTTTTTTGCCAAAATATTATTACAAATTTTAACGATAGATGACAATTATAAAAGAAATAAGGCCGAATGATTCCAACTTCAAAATGACACATATACAATTCTTTTCAAACTACTCTTTCAAATCTCTCTAAGAACTGTTTAATTTTAAATATCTATTTGGTCATCATATCGCTCTCTTTTAGAAATATAGTTAAATAATTAAGAAAATAACTCATGGAAAAAACTTAAGGAAGTTGTACCTTTTAACATGTATATCGGGATTCATACAATAACTCTTAAAGATATTTGATATATAGTGGCCTTTATTGAAGACACATGAGATAACCAAGTGTGAACCAAATTGCCTGTGTCTCCTAAAAAAAAAAAAAACAGACGACCGGCGACATCAAAATATCAACCTTTCTTAGTTTTTGAGTATGATTGTATTCAAAAAACGAGATAATAAAACGTAATCATCAATAGTTTCGAAGAAGTAATAATATAATTTTATTTTTAATAAATAAAATAAATCGTTAATTTATTTCTTTATCGTGTCAAAATACCAAAGGTTATAAAAATGATATTTAAACAACTTTTTAACTCTTTCGTCCACGAATTTAAATATTTAAGAAATGCATTAAGATACCATTTTCAAACCGACTATTTCAATCGTCCTATTTACATAGTGAATAAAAGACCTAAGAGTAAAAAAAAAGGTAAATATGGAACTATGTAAATTTCCAGGCAGACGCCCAAGTCAACCAGCCAATCGAAGAAGTCCTATCAATACGAGGAGAGCCAATCAGAACGTTCGTCTTTCACACCCATATTTACACAGTGCATGATATTTGTGGAGATATGCAAATATTTCCTCGGGTGTTTGAATGCCGGAGGATGTCATGTTTGCCAGCTTTCAAAACCAACATATCTTTTTCACCACATAGATATTTCTTTTTATATATACCTAGAGGATATTATAGATTTCACAAAATTCCTTTTGGACTTTGCAGTGCTCCTCAAGCTTTTCGAAAAGCTATGAACTTAATACTTTCTAATTTAGGAGTATTATGTTACATCGATGATGTGATTGTCTATGCAGAATCTATAGAACCGTGTATATATATATATTACTTTTTTTAGTTTTATGAAATTGTACTAAAATATGGTATAATTGATTTTAAATATTTATTTATTTAAAACTAGCGGATGTACCCGGCTTCGCCCGGGGTTTTACCCGAGTAAAGGTTTGTCTAACGGACATTTGTTAAAAATTTGAATCTCTCGATAAAGTGAACATTTTTTCCCGGTCCCTGTGTGCCGTGTCATCCTGAATTTTGTCTTTCCTAATTTTCTACATTACAAAATTATCGTTTTATCTAGTGAACTGAATCCCGGTCTCTTGAAAAATACTCGATAAGTTGAATAAAATCAATATTAATTGGTTTCCTCGGTAATTGGAAGTTAAAGGAATAGTATCTTCGCCTTGGAATTGTATCATTATTCTTGTCTCAAATAAATTGCCGTGTCATCCTGAGATAATCTTACTTTTGATAAATAATCTTCAAGATAATAAACTTAGTGATAATAAAACTTATAGATAAAAAACCTTGTTATCATCGTCGCAATGGTGGCGCTGCTTACGAGTTAAATCTACAAATCTGCAAATGACTCTAAGGATATTCAAGATATTCAAGAAATTATTTTTTAAAAACCTTCCCGGGGATATACCTAATAATATCCCAAAATTTCACGGCGATTGGATGTATGGTTTTTGAATCTATAGAATACAGACAGACAGACAGACAGACATTCAATTTTATATACATATATGTATATATAGATTTAAAATATTATAAATTGTAATTCTGATAATGAATATATTATGATTATAAATAAATTTCATAAAATGTAAATGTAAAAACAAATTAGTCATATCCTGACCACTAACATGAGCGTTTTCCACATATGTAAATATATTTGCGTTTTTTTTTTACAAGGTCGTATAGCGTGAACCGGGAATTCCTGGTGCCAATTACGGGACAGAGAAACGGCATCGCCTTTTGTTTGCGTTTTGAAAATAAAATAAAAATTTGTCTATTACACCGGATAATTTGCATATTTTGAACTCGAAACTTTGACAGTGACTCTTTATCGAACCTATTTCTATATGGGGTCAAAAATTTCATCCAGATTGGTCAATATAGTTGAAACATACAAACATATAAACAAACAAATTCACAAACATTTTTATTTATATAGAAATCTGCCACGATATAGAAATAGGTCTGTATGGAATCATCCTATCATAGTTTCAACCTCGGTATATGTAAATTAGTCCGAAATCGAGTATATTTGCATATTCCATTTATAATACAATATAAAGCGGCTTCCCATCCCCGGACACTTTTATTTTTCCGTTCATCCATTACTCTTCACAATTCATCCTTTCATACTTCATCCCTAAGGATATAAATAGTCTTTATTTCTCCTTAAAATAAATTACGAATTTTCGTTCAAAAAGAAACATTTGCGGTAAAATTTGTCAAACGTCGTTCTATATTCAATTTATTTTGCATACATTCGACACAGCTAGAGTTATGCCCATAGAACAAAGAAAGAAATGGTGTCAAAAGAGTTTCCTGGAATATGGCAAAGTTAGGAAAGCCTTGCACTCCCAGGAAAAATAACACTTCTTTTGAAGAAGAGAGAGAAATATATAATTATTTGATTTTAAATACTTCTTTTGAAACGAAGGAGTCAACATCTGCATAATAAAGAAATTTTAGACAATTTTTTAATGAATAATAATAATAATTCATCACATAACAGCTCACACACACAAACACCCGCACCTATACGCACGGCCATATCATTGTAAATCACTTTTAATATCGTAATTATTTTAAAATATTCCCTGAAAATTGAATTTCAACTTCTACCTTTTTAAAAATCTTTCTAGATTTCTTAATACTCATTTCCATATTCTGG
Organism: Cordylochernes scorpioides; assembly: GCA_030710605.1. Classification (NCBI taxonomy): domain Eukaryota; kingdom Metazoa; phylum Arthropoda; class Arachnida; order Pseudoscorpiones; family Chernetidae; genus Cordylochernes; species Cordylochernes scorpioides. The sequence continues at coordinate 12,756,815 of CP092882.1, read as the reverse complement.
TCTTTAAGATTTCTATTTAGAGAAATATACACCATTATAAATAGTAAATTTTATACCAAAAAAAAAATTTGGAAAAGGAAACTTGGAATTCAAATCAAATATACAAGTACCTTGTACAAGTAGCTTGCACAAGTAGCTTGTACCTTCTAGTGGCGTACAATGGATGCTTATATCTTGGATACAAACGTCAAAAAATAGGTAAATTTGAAATATAGTTAAACCTGTCTATAGCGACCCCTCTTGGGATTAACCAAAATAGGGTGCTATAGAGAGAAAGGCGCTATTTATAGGGGGCGCTATAGACAGGTTTTACTGTATTTTCATTTTGATCACTTGATTTATGTAATCGCTTTTACATTCGTGCCCAAGCTTCATGATAGTTCACCAGTTCCGTATAGGTATAATGCCATCAATTTGTACTAGTAAAACGACACTAGAAGTTACACCGCATGAGTTTCTTTTCAACGAAAAATCTAAATTTATTTCAAGGTGAAATATCGACTATTTCTAACCTTTTTGGATAAGGTATGGATGAGAAATAGTCGATATTTCACCTTGAAATAAATTTAGATTTTTCGTTGAAAAGAAACTCATGCGGTGTAACTTCTAGTGTCGTTTTACAATCACAGGCCGCATTGCATTATATTGTACTAGTAAAGTTTAGACTGTGGTTATAAAACCAATACTAAAAGGAAATATAACCTCATCAACCAATGGTTTATTTTGACTCCTGACGTTTCAGTGAAGTTCCTGTCATTCTCCTCAGGGGAATGATTACTTTGAATCCTGGTTCTACTTATATACATGCTATATCAAAATATATTATTTTATTTAACATTATATTTCATAGATTCATATACTCTGCTAAATCGACCGCCAGAGGTCACGCTTCTCCTATAAAACCTCATTGTTGTTGTTTCCCGTTGGCCGGCTTAAATCTTTTGTACATTATGTAAATAAGTATTCCATTTTTTATTCTTACGCCTCAAGTCAGGCATGCCTTTCTCAAATTATGTTTACTATATTGCATAAGCTCAATTAAAGCTATTTCTAATCTTCATTATTTTAACTATTTTTATTTTCAATAATTTAACCACGACTGTATCACCATAGAATAATCCTCATAATAACCAAAATCGAGCAGAAAATCTTATCATATTTTTATTAATATAACATACACATGCACGATTTTCTGAAATACATGCAAAGCATTTTCAGAAAATCATGTATGTATATAAGTAGAACTAGGATTCAAAATAATCATCCACTGAAGAGAATGACAGGAAGTCACTGAAACTTCAGGAGTCAAAATAAACTATTGGTTGATGTGGCTGTGTTTTCTCCAAATCAACCTCCAACCAGCAAATACTTTTTAGAAATAAAATATAGTTACGACAACGTCTAAGGAGGTTAAAACCGTCCACCACCTGTGGGCTGGGGGGCGGACGGACCAATCAGAAAGAAGAAGCCAATCTGATGACCATTAGTGAAGTCATCTTTCCTGTAGTTGGATGATATATGTTACTTGTTCTCCATAATACATGAAGGTAAATAAAGAGGAGTCTAACACAGATCCTTACCGCGTACTTATTTGACCATCCTTGGTACAGCAGCGGCGTAACAATATATTCTGAAGAGAGTTTTAATAACCCTTATGGTGTATTCACTCATGGAAAAAACTTAAGGAAATGAGAAGTCTTTTATGTAGCCAGTTATCTGTTTTTCTGAAGGAGACAGAGGCAATTTTTTTCTTACTTGGTTATCTCGTGTATCTTCAATAAAGGTCACTGTAACATCTTTCAGAGTTATTGTCTGAATCTCGATATACATGCTAAAAGGTACAACTTCCTTAAGTTTTGTCCATGAGTGTATCTTTCAGAGTTATTATCTGAATCCCAATATACATGCTAAAAGGTACAACTTCCTCAAGTTTTGTCCATGAGTGTATCTTTCAGAGTTATTGTCTGAATCCCGATATACATGCTAAAAGGTACAACTTCCTTAAGTTTTGTCCATGAGTGTATCTTTCAGAGTTATTGTCTGAATCCTGATATACATGCTAAAAGGTACAACTTCCTTAAGTTTTGTCTATGAATGTACTCGGTATATTGGTATTTAAGTAAGAAATCTTTTTAAAACACTGAATACTGGCAACCTTGATAAATATTGATACTAATTCAAATACATTTCTAATTTGGAGAAGACAGTTATATATGTGGTAGTGAGTATTAGGGGGGATTGGAATTTCAGGATAAGGTAAAATAAAACGAGGAGTTGGTAACGTCTTGTTCTATTTGCTTCAGACTTCCCGAAATGTGCAAGGGATACTAGAACATTGCCATCTTATGTTTATATTGTACATTTACGAACTAAGAAGTTATTTCATGTGATAAAAGTGAATATCTCCTGTTTAAACATATTTAAACCATATATTTTATAGATATCCTTAGTGCAAATGGTAAAAAATTTACCACAAAACAGATTCTTAGTGCAAATTAATAAAAGTACCACAACACACACGCTTTTGGAAAAATTCGGATATATCGTCCCTACAACTGCAAACTATCGAATGTGAAAAATTCAATTTTGAAGGAGAGAGAAATGAAGAGACCATGTGGCCTACCCTCAGTAGAGGAAGGCATTGAAGGAGGGAGAAATGAAGAGACCATGTCATGGTCTCTTCATTTCTCCCTCCTTCAATGCCTTCCTCTACTGAGGGTAGGCCACATGGTCTCTTCATTTCTCTCTCCTTCAAAATTGAATTTTTCACATTCGATAGTTTGCAGTTGTAGGGACGATATATCCAATCTCTATATAACCCTGTTTCGAAGGTGTTGGTAGTTTGCGGAAGCGTTCTCAATAGATGGGTTTTAGCGTTTGTTTTGAAGGGAGAGGTGAACTTTTTCTTTTATATATTAATCAATAAAAAAAAATAAATTCTGCAATGCGTCTTTTGAACGTCATTGCAATCTAGAAGACTCAGTCGGGTCGTTTAAAATTTCACATTACCGGTATAAACAGTTATAAATATCTATCCACCATGATTATCAAGACACCTACTGATCGATTGCCCAGCATTTCAAGATTATAGAATGAAGAATGAACTAGTTGTTTGTGAACTTAACGATTTAAATTCCGATAAAAAATCATATTTAAAGTTCAATACATTTTGTAAATACATTCTAAACTTTCTACAAAATCTGGATCTTTAATGTTTTCATGCGTTGAATAATGTAAATAACTTATGTAAATAAACTTTTCTCCTTGTTTGGCACAAGTATCCCTTGCGGGATATAGCGCTTTGGAAATAAAATAATTGTAATTGTAATTATGATTATCATGGCAATATATACTTGGGATCAACAAGAAACAACATGAGATGGACAATTGAGCCATGGAAGAATTATTGATCGGGGATAATTTGCCAAAGAGACATGGACGAAAGCCAAATTCTAAACACATATGGAAGCGGTCCAAACCACTGGGAGGATATGACAAGGGTAAAAAAGAAAACATTCTCTGGAAAAGCCGACAAACCACGTGACCATAGCTTAGAAATCGATCTTTGGATGAGGAAAGAATCCTTTCTACAGAAATTGGCTGAAACCTCTTACTTTCTCTCTTGCCGTTTCTCCTTGCAAGAACTGGAAGAACCTCAAGAATGCTCTTACTGAAGAAAAAGAAGTTGAATACAAAATTAAGAACAACGCAAACAAATCTCTTCCCTTTTTATTGCAGTAAATCAATTCATTTTCTGGGGGTCAGTGGTCGAGTGGTCTAAACCATTGGTTTTTCGACTGCTATAACCCAGGATCGAATCCCGCATCCGGCACTTTTTTATAATTATAAAAATATGCTACAATGGCCTCCGATTCTTGAAAAAGTCCAACCCCACCATCGATGCAAATAACCAAACGGGGCTCTGGCATATTTGGAAGTGCAAAAGTTGAACTGCTTTTCATATTTATAGACATGTGGTGTACTTACAGTAAAAGCAGTTACCAACTTCTACCCACCATGATTATCATGGCTTGTACCACATGTATTAGGGATAATAATAATAAAACAAATTTTCTCTAATTTCTCTGCGCAGATTGGGCATAATCAGATGGAGAATTAGACACACCTAGTCTTTATTAATATATTTAAGTCTTAGGTGAGTATGCTGTAAGAACAATTTTTGGGAATTCAAACAAACACCCAACATATTGCTGCTTCATGTTCTATTTGCATATTTCAATATATTCTGAAAATTGATTTTTTTTTTCACAAATAATATATATATATATGGAAAATTTGCCGGGAGTAAATTAATCCATAGAAGCAATGGGCGCTTCTCCCGTCAAAATCTCGTCTCACGTCAGAATCTGACGCCATCTATTGACCGTCGCCGCAACTAGAGGCATCGGGTCGGTGACAAAGCCACAACACCAACTTTGGCAAACTGATAAGCGTCCACCTAGAGACCATGGTTTCGGGCTTAGGACCTCGTCAGTCTAGGGCGGACTTTATTCCATGAGATCCACACGGGATCTAATGGAATCCTGACAATCTACCAAAGAGGTGTGTTGCTAGCAATGTGGCTGGGCCAAATCTATGGCTAGAACGAGCCGTGTGGATCTCATGGAATAAAGTCCGCCCTAGACTGACGAGGGCCATAAGTCCGAAACCATGGTCTCTAGGTGGACGCTTATCAGTTTGCCAAAGTTGGTTTTGTGGCTTTGTCACCGACCCGATGCCGCTAGTTGCGGCGATGGTCAATAGATGGCGTCAGATTCTGACGTTTATTTTGACGGGAGAAGCGCCCATTGCTTCTATATATATATATGTCATAATATATGCTCTTCCAGGAATAATAAAGCAAACCTACAGTAAACCCAGAGAGAGACGGGAGGGTATGACCGGTCACTTTAGACCTCAGCGACATTCCAAGGGGCGACTACTGGGGCCCGTTACTTGGAACCTCGGGATTTTTAAGACAGGGGGATTGTGTGCGACACGAACGGCCGCCCGGCTATTGCCGGGCCCGTCTCCCTCCCTCTCTCTCTGGTTGTCTGGGATTCCTCTTCCAAACTTGTGGTGTCCTTATTTCTCTCTCCCCACCTTATTAGAAATAAAAATATATAGGCATATTTAAGAGTCAGTGGACGAGCGGGTAAAACCCTCGATTCCCGACAGCCTTGAACCGGGATCGAACATTGGACACTTTGTTTTAATATGTGAATAACCTTCACATTCATTGTTGTAAATATCATAAACTAGGTTGTTCTTATTGAGTGTTACCTAGTAAAGTTGTTTTGGAACAAACACAAAAGATATATTCTGACCGATCACCTTCTATTGCCTTTACTGCAATGATAAAATAATGGGAGGGCCTGGCTCATCAGTGGTGAACCCTCCCAGTGGTTTCGCCAGTTTGATCTACCATACCGCTGTAATATTGTATTCGAATGTTTTGCTTTTATACCGATAATGATACTAAACTCTTGGGTATTTTAAATGAACTATGAGAACATACGATTTTTTTTGCTGTTTGTGGAAGAGCAATTTTCAAAGAAAGATTAAACATTTATAATTGTATGTATTTCTACTGTCACATTACTGTAATGAGATAAAATAATGAGAGGAAACCTGGCTGTAAAAGCAGTAGAAAATGACAATAACTCTGATTGGTACACAGTGATCTTTATTGAAGACATACGAGATAACCAAGTGTGAACAACCTCTGTCTCCTTCAGAAAAGCAGATAACTGCGATATCAAAATGCAAAAGAAACGCTTTAAATAGTTTGTATTTCCACCAATAGGTGGCACGCTAATGCATCAATTTGATGTTATAGGAAAAATGGTCAAGAATACAAGTAACAAGCTCGATCAAAGTTCTGTGTGGTCGCTTGTGTTTGTTTGTTTGAGGCAACGTGGGATCAGGTGGTACTCATCAAGCCCAAAAAAAAAAACAACCATGGCCGATCATTCCTCTACACTCTCCATAGTTTTTGTTTAAAGATACAGCTACACTCATGGACAAAACTTAAGGAAGTGGGGGTCGGTAGAAGGATGGTCTAAACCGTTGGTTTAAAAAGTCCAATTCTTGAAAAAGTCCAACCCCACCAGCGAGTGCAAGTAATCAAACGGGGCTCTGGCATATTTGAAAATGAAAAGTCGAACTGCTTTTTAAATGTGTAAAAATGTGGTACACTTACAGTAAAAGCAGTCGCCTACTTCTACCCACCATGATTATAATGGCCTGTACCATGTGTACTGGGGATAAGCAAAAAAAAAAACTTAAGGAAGTTGTATCTTTTGTCATGTATATATCGGGATTCAGACAATTATCTCTGAAAGATATTACAGTGACCTTTATTGAAGACACACGAAATAACCAAGTGTAAACAAAATTATCTCTGTCTCCAAAAAAAAAAAAAAAAAAAACGGACGACCGAAAAAAACATCAAATACTTTTCACTTCCTTAAATTATATCCATGATAGTATTTTGTAGAACTGATTTTTTAAAAACATAAAACACTTATTAAATTTTAAACATAGAGCAAGCTATAATTAAATCTTCATATAATAAAAAGACATATATTAAATATAATTTAAAAAATTCGATTCATTTGCCATTATTTCGGTTAGCTGAACTTTAATCTTTGTCAAGTAATTATAAGCAGTAAGGACAGTAGAAATTGTTTTATTTTAAAAAAGAATATTACGCCTCTAAAATAGTTTTATAATTTGATAACAGATGGCACTCTAGTACATCATAACGTATTTATATAGTATAAATAATTTATATGAAATATGAACGATTTATACAGAATAAAGGTGGCTGCTATGCATTGACAAAGGTTGCATCCAGACAACCGAAATATTGGCAAATAAATCACTTCGTTTTCAATCTCCAATCTATTTTATTACACACACATTTATATAAAGAAAACTCAAGGAAGTGGATTGTCTTTGATGTCGCCGGTCGTCTATTTTTTAAAAGAAAACAAAGCGATTTTTTTCACATTTGGTTATCACGTGTGTCTTCAATAAAGGTCACTGTAATATCTTTCAGAGTTATTGTCTGAATCCCGATGCACATGTTAAAAGGTACAACTTCCTTAAGTTTTGTCCATGAGTGTTTATTGGTTATCTTGTGTGTCTTCAATAAAGGTCACTGTAATATCTTTCAGAGTTATTGTTTTAATCCCGATATACATGCTAAATGGTACAACTTCCTTAAGTTTTGTCCATGAGTGTTTATTGGTTATCTTGTGTGTCTTCATTAAAGGTGTCACTGTAATATCTTTCAGAGTTATTGTCTTAATCCCGATATACATGCTAAATGGTACAACTTCCTTAAGTTTTGTCCATGAGTGTTTATTGGTTATCTCGTGTGTCTTCAATAAAGGTCACTGTAATATCTTTCAGAGTTATTGTCTGAATCCCGATATACATGTTAAAAGGTACAACTTATTCAAGTTTTGTCCATGAGTGTATCTCTTAAAACGTTATTAAGTATTAAAGAATACTACTACACAAGTTAATTCTATTATTTTCTAAAAATCTAAATCGCGTTAAAAAATTGACGCATTAACGTAAAACAAAATATCGTACTAAATTTTAACACTTTTATTTGAAAACTCGGATAGGATATGTAAATTTTAGATATAATAAAGAAAATAAAGTAATTTCAATAAATAACGTTTCCTATTTATAAATAAGGGATAGTTATAACACTTTGTGTTTTAATATTTAATATAATTACAACAAGGTGTTAAACATAATATATAAACAAAACTTATGCAAAATTAGAGAAAGAAAAGAAAGTACAGTTTTGCCGACTGTCTAACTATGAAGAAAAACCAAAGACTAATTAAATATTTTATATAAATAAAAAGCATGTTACAAATATAAAATTAATAAAATTTAAATCTATTCGCAATAAGTTTCTTTTATAGATGGAAAATTTGCCGGGAGGAAATTGATCCATAGGGCGCCTTTTGATTCTTGCAAAAGTCCAACCCCACCAGCGAGTGCAAGTAACCAAACGGGGCTCTGGCACATTTGTAAGTGCAAAGTCGAACTTGTGACATGTGGTACGCTTACAGTAAAAGCAGTCGCCTACTTCTACCCACCATGATTATCATGGCCTGTACCACGTGTACTAGGGATAAGCAAAAAAATAAATAAATAAATAAATAAATAGGGCGCCTCTCCATAGATGGCGTCAGGTTTTGACGTTTATTTTGACGGGAGAGGCGCTCTATGCTTCTATGGAAGTTTCTTTTAATTTAATTTAACCGCGAGCTTTCGAGATATCTCTCTTCAATAAGAAAAATATGCTATTAAGAGTGAACGTGTTGATACCAATAGGAGAAATTCCAGAACAGTTCCATTATAGAACAACAAAAAGCCTTTATTTAGGGTCACTGACCCTATACAGGAATCACCAGAGGTATGCATAAGAACAAAGCAGTGACACAAAGGAAACAACGATATAGACAGAAGAAAAAAAAAACAAGAAAGAGAAAGAGGGAAGCAAGAAAAACAACACAAAAAGAGTAGCAGTAAGAAAGTGAGGAGTGAGTGTCACTTGGCCTTCTTCTGAGATATGGACTTGTGGAAACCATAAAACGCCATAGCAATATACTTTGACAATATATATTGTCAATTATTGATGGAAGTGAAGCACAGAGTTGCCCAGTTTTGAGCATAAGGGTTCTTCTTTCTTTTTTCAGAGCAGAGCAATCAAAAATATAGTGAGTGATTTCATTTTTTAGTTTTGAATTACAGAAGGTACAAATCGGGTCCTCACCGCAGAGCATCTTGGTGTGGTTTTCTCTAAAAAAACTTGAAAGTATTCTAACTTGTGCGAGTAGTCTTACAACCGGGAAAGGAAAATCCCCTAAAAGGTATCCCTCCGTCATGAAAGATATCCATTATAGAAGTATTCTTCTAAAACGTTAGTTTTTTTTTTTGCTTATCCCTAGTACACGTGGTACAGGCCATGATAATCATGGTGGGTGGCGACTGCTTTTACTGTAAGTGTACCACATGACTACACATGTGAAAAGCAGTTCGACTTTGCATTTACAAATGTGCCAGAGCCCCGTTTGGATTACTTGCACTCGCTGGTGGGGTTGGACTTTTGCAAGAATCGGGGGCCATTGGATCATTTTTTAATCAGAAAAAAAGTGCCCAATGCGGGAATCGAACCCGGGTCGTAGCGGTCAAAAACCAACGGTTTAGACCATCCTTCCACCGACCCACTTTGGAACGTTAGTGAATCCTATTGATGGCTCCCTTCTTTGTTAACTTCTAACATCGCCATTTGTCTGTTGAAGAGCAAGTGGTCGAATGCTCAAAGTTACTAAACATTAATAATTGCGGAAAAGGATTTTATTTTATATATTTCAGAATATAATGGCCGAGGAAAAGAAACGAAATAATATACTGGAGGAAATAGAAAATGTTGTACCTAGAAGTTGAAGAGAAAAAAAACAACAACATAATTTGGTTCGAATTTATCTTCTTGTGGCGAATATATTAAATTTTGAATGTGTGCAAAACATCTAAAAAAATAATTTATATTCAAATTACTTTTAATGTTTTAATATATATATTTTTCTATTTACATAATAGTAATCAAAAATTCGAAACTATTATAGACGCGTATGATTCTTTTTAAAAATAAACAATTTCTTCTGTCCTTACTGCACTGGAAAATTTTTCCATTGCAGTAAGGACAGTAGAAATTGTTTATTTTTAAAAAGAATCATACGCGTTTATAATAGTTTCGAATTTTGATAACAGATGGCGCGCTAATGCATCATAACATAATAGGCATATATTTATAATTATATGTATAACTACTGTCCTCACACAACTGAAGCAAGAAGTTGAATATTCTTTGAGTGTGAAAGCTTGCAAAAAATAGAACTTACTCTCTATTATTAATTTGTTTATTCTTTTCTTTGTCGTCTGTTTTCACAAGTTGAATCTGGTTAGAAAATGTATAAAAATTAGATGAATATTTTGTTGCCTTAAATACGAGATAATTAACTCGTTTCTATATATCTCTAAAATGTTTAATGTTTAATAAAATAATTTTATAAATCTGAGAGTTATCTTCAAAAACGATCAAACAACAACACACAACCACAAAACAAACACACACAAAGCTTATGTCCATAGTTCATTTAAAATACCCTTTCCAAGAGTCTAGCTTCAGTATCAGTATAAAAGGAAAACAGAAAATTGCAATATTACAGCGGTATGGTAGATTAAACTGGCGAAACCGCTGGGAGGGTTTACCACTGATGAGCCAGGCCCTTCCATTATTTTATAATTGCAGTAAGGGCAGTGTAGTAAATTATTTTTTTTTTAAATAAACATAATCGTCAAAAATAATTAAAATTTCATATAATAGCTTGTTAAGGTGGAAAATTCAAGCCTCCAGGGATAGCTTTCTTTTCAATTGTTATATTCACAAATCTCTCTAGCTTTAAGGCATGGAAGTCCTTCTCTACAGGAGAAAAACATGATACAATCATTGTATTATCTACTGTAGATAGGCTTCCATGCTTGAAAGAGCTAGAGAGATTTGTTCTGGTTCAAAATCACATTAATAGGTACCGCTCAGCAAGAGCAACCTAGTTCATGATAATTGAAACAGTGAATAATATGTGAAGGTTATTCACATATTAAACAAATTTTAACGCGGGATACAATCCCTGTTCATGACTGTCGGGAATCGAGGGTGTTACCCTCTCATCCACCGACTTAGAGAGATTTGTGAATAAAAAATCTTGAAACCTATTCCTGGAAGCTCGATTTTTCCATCTTAGTATTAATACAAGGGATTATTTTATCGAATAACTAGCCAACTGTGTATACATTCATACCAAAACTTATACAATAATCTATTCGCTACATCTGAGTTTAGAACATTCTATTACGATAAATTAAATAATGAAACAGGTTTCGGGAGACTACACCAATTTATAATGTCTTTCTCAATACGGCCATCAACCAATGTACACTGGTGGTAATAGAATGTTATTTGATTTAAACCTCTTGAATATAAATTAAATAATGTAACAGGTATGGAGATGAGTTTATTAAATCAATCTTTATTAAATCAATCCAGAGCTTTCGGGCATTTCTATCCTACTACAGGAGTACATTAACATGTAGAAACGCTATAAACGTTGTTAAGATGTTAGCTGTTATCGTCAGTTAACATCTTAACGACGTTTATAGCGTTTCTACGTTTTTATGTACTCCTGAGGAGGACAAAAATGCCCGAAAGTTCGAAATTACGTTAATAAAAATGGAAGAAACTCATCTTCAGAAACCTATTACATTATTAAATTTATATCCAAGAGATTTAAATCAAATGGCATTCAATTACCACCAGTGTACATTGATTGACGGCCATATTGAGAAAGATAATAAATTGGTGAGAGAAGTTGAAACATCAAAGTAGCTGATTTCTTGGTAGACGGCACCCAGGTTTAAAATCCTCATAAAACATCCTTTTAATTGCCCTATAACATTAAAACGTAAGTACAAAAACCTGCTTCAGTTATGGAGCAATTCTTCCAATTTTACTGAAAGAACATGTAACCAAATTGGACGTTGACATACCTGTACGATGAAAATTGTAACACTCAAAAAACCTATTTGCACATACCTTCTTCTGCGCTCTGCCATCTAAAAAGCACATGTGCTTGTGGTCAGGAGATACCTTCTTCTATTATTTGAATATTAATCTCTCTCTATATATATAAAAGTCAATTTCTGTCTGTCTGTTTCGCGATAAACTCAAAAACTACTGAACCAATTGGTACCAAATTTTGCATGTCGCTTTTTATAAACCTGAGGAAAAATTTCGGCTGCATTTTGATTAGTATTTTTGGCTATTTCTTTTTTTAATTTGAAGAACTTATTTTTACGCGGAGTAATCCGGAATGGAATGAATACCTAAATATGGCCATTTTTTTAAAGCATCGGTGGCTCAGTGGTAGAATTCTCGCCTGCCACGCGGGCGGCCCGGGTTCGATTCCAGGCCGATGCATTTTTTTTTTTTTACAATTTTAAAAACTAATTTATAAAAATTATAATATAAATATATACTATTATATCAACTATATTAATTAAATCAAATACCTAAACACTAATATAATACAATTTTTGCCATCACACACACTTTTTTCCTGTAGTTTATGTGTTACTTCTGTATTGCTATTCTATGGCACTTCTAATATTTATTATTGATATACTTTTAGTATGAAGGAAATTGCACCCAAGGGATTTCTCGGGCGAAGCCGGGTCATTCGCCTAGTTGTATATAAGCATCAGATAAACGTATATAACAGAACAATATAACTCAATTCAACCAACATAAATCAATGTAGATTTTCGTAACTTATATTGCAACTATCCACCAAATATATTTATGTAAATATATGTACATAAATGTACATTCACACAAAACAGATATATAGAGTGTTAATCCACATAGTCTTACATGTCACCAAACATGTCGAGATAAATTCAACCTGACAATGTGTAAATATAATAAAATTGAACAGCTCTCGCACGGCAAAAAAATTACCGTTATAGAATAAAAATATTAAGATCGCTAGTGGATTGAGGTATTGTGAGGACAACCATTGTTGGAATGTCCCATTGTTGAGATGATTGGTATATTGTGAGGACAACCATTGTTGGAATGTCCCATTGTTGAGATGATTGGTATATTGTGAGGACAACCATTGTTGGAATGTCCCATTGTTGAGATGATTGGTATATTGTGAGGACAACCATTGTTTGAATGTCCCATTTTTGAGATAATTGGTATTGTAAGTACCACCATTGTTTAAATGTACCATTGTTGAGATAATTGGTATTGTGAGAACAACCATTGTTGAAATGTCCATTGTTGAGATAATTGTTATTGTGAGAACAACCATTGTTGAAATTTCCATTGTTGAGATAATTGGTATTGTGAGAATAACCATTGTTGAAATGTCCATTGTTGAGATAATTATTATTGTGAGAACAACCATTGTTGAAATTTCCATTGTTGAGATAATTTGTATTGTGAGAACAACCATTGCTGAAATGTTCCATTGTTGAGATAATTGGTATTGTGAGAACAACCATTGTTGAAATGTCCATTGTTGAGATAATTGTTATTGTGAGAACAACCATTGTTGAAATTCCCATTGTTGAGATAATTGGTATTGTGAGAAAAACCATTGTTGAAATGTCCATTGTTGAGACAATTAGCATTGTAAGAACAACCATTGTTGAGATAATTGGTATTGTGAGGACCACCACTCTTGAAGGGAAATTACAGAAAACATCATTGAAATAATGAGTTGCGTACTACCCAATAGGTTTCTTCAACACCTTCTCTCAAAATTATAGAAAATATATTTGGAATATTTATACTTACAAAGGTGAAGAGACTGTGAAAAAGAGCATTTATCTCGAAAGCTTTCGGACTTTATATAGAATATAAATTATTGAATATTTTATTTCTCCGAACGTACGTTATGCATGTGTTGCATTTACAGTACAAGAAGTTGAAGCATTCTCTCCTGTTATTATTTTCATGAACTGGTACTATACGCTTAGTCTTAAAACAAACTCTGCAAGTACTTCTACAAGCTGTAGAACCTCAACTTCACGTGAGGATGCTATAAAAATAGGAAGAATTGTCTCTGCGTAGATTCAATTTTTTTCCTACATGTGTTGACATGGAGTTTAGCCATCATCAAACCGTGAAACTCAACATAGTGGTTTTTTTTTTGGGCGTATGATACTATGTTTACTCCAAAAAGACTGAAGAAAAGGAGAAAATCAATCCAATCATCATTAAGATTTTCAGTCTTATATACAGATTCACCTGAGATATAGAAAAAAGAAGTGGGGGAAAAAGAGGGAAATTTTGTGGGGAGGATATTATTTGATAAAAATAAAGGTGACCTCTCCCGTCAAAAGACGTTTTGACGTCTATTTTGATGGGAGAGGTGACCTTTATTTTATCAATCAATATCCTCCCGGCAAAATTTCTAACTCTACATAGCTTATAAGTATCCTCCTGCTCTCCTTTTTTTACACTCCTGAATAAAACTTAAGGAGGTGGAAAGTCTTTGAAATCGCCGGTCGGCTGTTTTTTTGAAGGAGACAGAAGAAATTTTGTTCACACTAGGTTATCTCATGTATCTTCAATAAAGGTCACTGTAATATCTTTCAGAGTTATTGTCTAAATCCCGATATACATGCTGAAGGGTACAACTTCCTTAAGTTTTGTCCATGAGTGTATCTTTCAGAGTTATTGTCTAAATCCCGATATACGAGCTGAAAGGTACAACTTCCTTAAGTTTTGTCCATGAGTGTATCTTTCAGAGTTATTGTCTAAATCTCGATATACGAGCTGAAAGGTACAACTTCCTTAAGTTTTGTCCATGAGTGTATCTTTCAGAGTTATTGTCTAAATCCCGATATACGAGCTGAAAGGTACAACTTCCTTAAGTTTTTTTGTTCAGGAATGTATAAATAGATTCCCGTACAATAAAGGGGAAATGAAAATTCAAAATTGCTACAGAATGCCTAACAAATCAAAATGTATTCTAAATTCAAAATATAGCTGCATTTGCCTATCTACCTATGATTTTTTACTTATTCCAATTATACATGGCCATAATAATCATGGTATATACACTCATGGACAAAAATTAAGAAAGTGGAAAGTCTTTGACGTAGCCAGTTGTCTGCTCTTTTTTTTTTTTTTTTTAAGGAGACAGAGGCAATTTTGTTCACACTTGGTTATCTCGTATGTCTTCAATAAAGGTCACTGTAAAATCTTTCAGAGTTATTGTCTGAATATACCGATATATATGCTAAATGGTACAACTTCCTTAAGTTTTGTCTATGAGTGTATACGGATACAATGGGTTTGTCTTTACTCTAAGTGCAACACACGCAGGAAGCATTTCGACTTTTGCATTTATAAGATGCAAGAGTCCTGTTTGGTTACACGCACTAACCAGTAGGGTTAAACTTGTGCAAAAATAGATGGTTATTTAAATAATTTTTTAAAGAAAAAAAAGTGTCCAATATGGGATTCGAACTCTGGTTTTGGATGTCCAAAATCGACAGAGAGAGAGAGATAGCATTTCGTTATCCTACCAATCCTCTATCAAGATATGTTTAAGCAATATCGTAGTGAGATCATACAAAGTATGATAAGTTCATTTACATAGTTTTATTTTTATTGTCATAGTTCCTATTTATATTTTATTACGTTTGAAATATCACTCCGCATGTAAATTTATATATTGTATATAATGGCTCAAGCGCGCTTATACCCTGTTAGTGTAGTCATACTAGCCACGCCTGTGGAAGAACCGAAAGGTTCGAAAGCTAGCAAATGTATAATAAAGAGGCTCCTCCGCAAAACTTTAGCTTTGTTATACTTTTATACTAATTTATACGGAGTTTACTTGTAGAATACATAGTTACATAGAACGGCCAGAACAGAATGTAGCTTATATGCAAATAAGATCATCTTACCTTCCAGAAGGAATGAAGCTGTTTCTGCAAGGAACGAGCATCGAGGGAATGTGCACGGTGAGGAAAGGCAGCAGCGTTACGGCGTGAAGCCATTTCTGCCTCCAGACTGGCGGATTGATAACTCGCCGTCATACCGCTAGACGTCGCTGTTCTCTACTTGTTTACCTCTGGGTGCCAACTGCGCTTCTCGGCTTTTGTTTAACCAAAATCTCATCAATCATTTTATAAAATCTTATCCTTGATCTTTTACGTTTATTTGTTACTAGTGATTATATGTTATATTACATATTTTGTTGGTATTAATGTCCCTCACGTTGACTTTTGGTGGCGATATGGACATCTACACTCATGGACAAAACTTAAGGAAGTTGTATCTTTTAGCATATATCGGGATTTAGACAATAACTCTGAAAGATATTACAGTGAACTTTAAATTTAAAAAAGGCATATTCTGACCACGAGCATATGAGATTTTTAGATGGCAGCGCTTTTTAGATATGCTCGTGGTCAGGATATGCCTATTTCGATAACAATACCACCATCTGATCTTTTTTTATTATTATTTTTTTTATTTTTCACACAGTGAATTTTATTGAAGACACACGAGATAACCAAGTGGGAACAAAATTGTCTCTGTCTCATTCCTAAAAAAATACCGGCTACATCAAACACTTTCCATTTATAAAGCTATACAACCAGTTTAACCGCATAAGTTTCTTTTATTTATGAAAAAATCATTTTTAATTTCAAAGAGAAATAATTTAATATTTCTAACTTTTGGATGACGTATGAAAAGGTTGAATATATGAAGAGTGATGGTCTATATATGAATGGATGACGTATGGAGGGTGAAAAATATGAAGAGTAATGGCGAACGGAAAAATAAAAGTGTCCAGGAGCGGGAATCGAACCCACAACCTTCTGCTTACCGGGCAGGTGCCATGTCCACTAGGCTATCCTGGACGATATTTCTCCGTTCGTAACTAATATTTATAAACTGACTAATAATTGGTTTACTTGAATTTTGTCCATGAGTATATTCTCCAATTTGATCTGTTATTGATCATCACTTGCATCTCATCTAGCGACCTTCCAGTAGCTTTCTTGATCCCTTCTAGCCAGCTCATTGGAGGTATTTCTTCCTTCAAAATTTCACAACATCAACATATTTTCCAACACATTTGAGCTCACTAGATATTCTAATTAAGTCCGTCTTTGTTTGCGTATTTAGTATTCAAGGGATCTTGTTACAATCATGGACATAACTTGAAGAAGTTGTAAATTATAGCATGTATATCGGGATTGAGACAATAATTTTGAACTATATTTGACATACAGTGACCTTTATTAAAAAGGTAAACAAAATTTCTTCTGTCTCCTTAAAAAAAAAAAAAAAAAAAAAAAACAGACGACCGGCGACATCAAAGACTTTTCACTGCCTTAAGTTTTGTCCATGAGTGCACATATTGCGACACGCATATTGCCGTGCATGTAATAATCCTTGATACCCTGATGTTCTTTTATCTTTTTTAAAACATAAATTGACCAAAATAGTGGAATGTGGGAAATACCTTAATAGAAGATTCAAATCTCCTAGAAAGGAACCAATTTCTATTTGGCGCCACAACGTGGGGCTGAAGATGAAAACTACCCTAGAGTGGCAATGCTAGATGGGGTCGGGACAGACCGGGATAAGTCCCTAACTCAATTCTAAAATGGAAGAGGACACTCACTTATACTAGAAGTTAGAAACGTCTTTCAAAGATGGATCAACTTATAAGATCAACGATATATAGATACGGAAGGCAAGGGGGGACCACCGTATCATTTCTCCCACGAAAATCCTCAATGAATGAACCCACTGAACCAGAACAACATCTTACCACCATACTATAACTATACATAGATCAACTTAAAGAAGCTATATTAAGAGATACGCCAGTTTTAGGACTCATTCATATATCAAACTAGTCTGTTTGATTCAAACTAGCCAAACTAGAATGTTTTGATTCAAATACTATTTGTTACAATTATAATTTGGCGCCTTAAATAAATGCATATGTTAGTTAATAACTATAGCCTATGTGCTTTATCTGTCTATGTACTGTTGGCTTCCGTAGGCCTCTTACTGGGAAAGAGAAAGAGAGGATTCCATTTGGTTATTAACTAATATATGCATTTATTTAAGGAGCGACCCGCTCCAACACAATAGTTACAAAAACGAAAATGCGAGTGGGGGGGGGGGGCATGATGGGGGGGGGGCAAAGGTGGCGTGATCGTAGCCGACCAATAGGAGTGCGCCATTCCAAAAAAAAAAAAAAAAGCAAACCGTGACAGAGGCGACGAAGAATGACGCTCGTAACTGTATATAGAATAATAAGGGGGACATAGCGCTCTAAGTCGAAATAAAGAATAATAATATAAAATGTATTAAACATTTCACACTACGCCATCTATTGATTGAAAATGAAACAATTTGTGTTGTGTGACAATTTTGACAATAAAAAACAGTTTATTAACATCTAGTTAACAGGAGGGAGAGAGGTTACAGTTTAAAATATTTACATGAAAAAGATCAGCCAGGTGTTCTTCCCCTTTTGTGTTGTGTGTGGTTCTGATCACTTTATATGAAGATATTTTCTACATTTCTTATTGCAATATAAAAAAAATCTCTAAGGAGAGGACTGGAATATCAGTGGTGAACCCACACACAATTGATTAAATTGGAGAAACCGCTGTTTTTTCTCCTTTCCCCGGTTTTATTATGAAAATAATATAAAAAATTATCGAAACGTTGATAAAAATGACATTTAGTCGAAGTGTTCATTATTGACAAGACCTACGTTGACGATCCCCAAGACATTGTATGAAGGATGTTTGTCTGAGCAGACGGCACACAAGAGCTTGTCAACCCAGTCAAGAGGTCCTCAAGGACATTTTTTATGGAGCTGTGGAGTGATGTCTCTAAGTGTTCCATATCGTTCACACCCTCCGCTGTCTATAGCTGAGCTCTACTGTGGAGTAGATGACACTTACTCTCCACTTCTACTGGATGGTCTGCCTAGTCTTTATATACTATAGTTATATACACCTCATGGACAAAACTTAAGGAAGTGGAAAATCTTTGATGTCGTCGGTCGTCTTTTTTTTTTTTGAAGGAGTCACAGGCAATTTTTTTCACACTTAGTTATCTCGTGTGTCTTCAATAAAGGTCACTGTGTATCAAATATATTTCAGAGCTATTGTCTGAATCCCGATAAACTAAAAGGTACAACTTTCATCAACAATCTTTTGAGTCTAATTCCATGTTTTTTTTTTTTTTTCAAATCCTGGTTGTAACATACTTTCTATTTGCACTCGTATAGATTTTAATTTGAAGTAAGCGAAGTGTAGGTGGGACATGAGATGTAGGGTTATATTGTGTCTATTTTACATTGGTAAACCTTATGTATAGCCCCACATACAGCACGAACACATAGTTCAGCGCAGTAAGGATAGTAGAAGTTTGTCATATGTTTAAAAGAAACATTTGTGCCTTCATTTCTTACATAGGTTCACCAAAGTTGTCTAAACAGACCTTTGTTACTTCTTGTTTGGCCCTTTGAACAGAAGAGCTATGTTCGAGAAAAAATAATATTGTTATATATATATAGCGAGAGAAGTATTTATTATTTTACACTAGTATTAACAGAGTATCATTTTTATGTTTATATTTTACTATTCTGTAAACTTCCCTCATTCCTTATCTTTTGTTTATCTTTCATAGTTTGTTGTTGCCTGAAATAAATTGCTGTCTCATCCTGAAGTTTGTCTTCCTTAATTTTCCACGTGGCAATATTTTTGATATTTCTACAATTACAAAACCCTCTTTATATAGTTTGAGTCAAAATTTGAGTAAAAAAGAATTGAAAAATAAATGTATAATACCATATGGAGCAGGAGCTGAGAAAATAGCTCATATTTTAAAAAATTCTGGAATAACCACTGTTTTCAAAAATGCACCATCTTTAAAAACTATAGTCCGAAATACAATAACAAAGCAGAAAGTGGAGATATGGAACACAAAGGACGTTGTGTATAGGATCCCATGTAAAAGCTGCAATGTATCCTACATTGGAGAGACAGGCCGTTTCCTTGGGACCAGACTCCAAGGACACAAATCTTCTTGGAAGTATGCAAAGGAAAGGTTTGCCATGGTGGAGCATGGTCTCCGATCGGGACATCAGCCAGATTGGGAAAATACTTCCACTATTTACAGGGGCATCCAGAACTCGCACCAGAGGAAGTTCCTGGAGGCCATAGCATCAATGAAGGACCCTGCTAGTGTAAATAGATACGAAGAAATCCCCGAACCTTATTTGTCTCTTTTAACTTAATTGTTTTTTTCTAATAATCGCAGTCAACTTAATTTGTTTCTTATTTTTATTTCCTTAAATTTTGTTTCAAAAACATTAAAAAATACTGCATTACTAAAAAGCCTTTAATTTTCAAAATAATTTATTATATTATTATTATTTTTTTTTTTATCATTATCAATAATTATTTTTGACCAATGACAAATTTGTTTCCCTATGATGTACAATAAATTGTAAATTAAATTCACTGTGCAATAAATTGATAAAGAGGGAGCAATCTCTCGAAATATTTTAAGAAAAAAATTGTTTTTTTTTCTTTACAGATCCAGGTACACCCTTCTATATAACCTCTTTATATAGTTTCGTTATAAAAACATCACCAAGAACAAACTTTCAAGTGGAGAGACTATATAAACAGAATGAAAAATAAATACAAATACAATACAATAACAATACAATAGTTGTAGATATCTGGAAGATTAAATTGGTGAAATTGATAGGAAGATTCATCACAGATGACCTAAATTTTTCTAAATACACTCATGAACAAAAACTTAAGGAAGTGGAAAGTCTTTGATATCGCCGGTCGTAAATATATTGTAACGTAGATAAATTAGGAAAGACAAACTTCCAGCTGACTCAGCAATTTATCTAAGGCAAAAGCACAAACTAAAATAGATAAAAATACAAGAGAAGTCATGGGGGAAGTTTCCGCAGAGTAATCTTCTTCTTTCTTATCTCAGATTTGACAACCATCATGATTGGGTAAAGTAAAATGCGTCTGCCTTTGTCATTAAGACTGGGAACACTACTGAGTGGCAGGCCGACTTAGCTCCAAAAGAAATGGCCGCCTCTGACATGAGGAACAGACGCCATGTGCAGCCGCTCCTAACATGGAGTACAAACACTGCTCATCCTGTATCCCTGGATTAGGAGCCCTTACAGGGTACTATCAGCCGGGCCAGCTGAGCCCAGGTTTTTTTAGCGAGCTTGTTACTGCTCCCCCTCCTCCTTTTTCATCCGGGCTTAGGACCGGCAAAGGCGGAGTAATAAACTATATAAAGACATATAAAAATTAATGCTTTGTTAATAAAGTAATAAATAATAAAGATTTTTCTCTGATTTTACACTTTAATTTAATAAATAAGGAATAAAGGGTTTCTTATATCTTTTATTTCTCAAGCTTTCTGGCCAACATGTCCTTCAACACAGAGATCCTGACGCACGAGTTTTACTTCAGGATCTCTGTGTTGAAGGACATGTTAACTCGAAAGCTTGAGAAATAAGAAACCCTTGATTCCTTATTAATTAAATCAAAGTAATAAATACAAGTACTTGTACTCTGCTACAATATATACCTTTTATTTTTTGAAGAATAACGAAGCAATTTTGTTGACACTTTGTTATCTCGTGTGTCTTCAATAAAGATCACTATGTATCAAATATCTTTCAGAGTTATTGTTTGAATTTCGATATACATGTTAAAAGATACAACTTCCTTTTGTCCATGAGTGTATTTTTTTCATCATAAGTTCCCTGAAGTATGCAAATTTGTTCACAATAGGTTTAAGTATAAAGTTCTCTGAGTAATTCGACCCTCAACTCGGTCACATTCTCAACTACACAGCCAAGTGTCTCCAAGGAAGCCACGTGTCAATAAGTTAGGCAATGACATAAATTGTCGAGCTCACCTATTTCCTTCTAACTATCTTCCTCCATTGGACTTACGTTTCAAAATGGGGATTTTCTATTCTTTATCAAATATTTTCATTCTAAAATATTCCTTAAAACTTTCTTCAATCTGTAAATTGTTTTCCTCGAATACAAGCAATGTAATTTGACTAATCTCATTTAACTAAATTTGCATACCTGCCCTTTGTACATATATCAATTGTGTTAATATATTTTCTCTTTTCATCTAACTAACTTGGTAGACGAGTGGGTAACACCTTCGATTCCCGACAGTCATGAACTGGGATTGAATCTCGCCTTAACATTTTGTTTAATATGTGAATAACCTTCACATATTCTTCACTGTTTCAATTATCATAAACTAAGTTGTTCTTATAAAGCTATACAACAGTTTAACCGCATAACTTTCTTTTTATTTATGAAAAATCATTTTTAATTTCAAAGAGAAATAATTTAATATTTCTAACTTTTTGATGACGTATGAAAAGGTTGAATATATGAAGAGTGATGGTCTATATATGAATGGATGACGTATGGAGGGTGAAAAATATGAAGAGTAATGGCGAACGGAAAAATAAAAGTGTCCAGGAGCGGGAATCGAACCCACAACCTTCTGCTTACCGGGCAGGTGCCATGTCCACTAGGCTATCCTGGACGATATTTCTCCGTTCGTAACTAACAAGTTGTTCTTGTTGAGCAGTACCTAATAAAGTGATTTTGAACCGGCTAACTAACTTGCATACTAATTCTTGTACATATTTCAAATATCTTTCTTTTCTTTTATTTCAATGTTTACCTTTAAAGTACAAGTGTCCCGTGGGGGACATATCACTCTAAGTCGAAATAATATATTCTCTATCAAACGATCCAAAATATATTTCGCCTTTCTCTAGGATTATAATAAACAAACAAAACAAATTAACTATATAAAAAATGTACAAAAGTGAAATATTGTACTGGAGCATTAGATGGATAAATTAAGGGAAAAAAAGGTATCGCCTAATTGTGAAACTAAAATTTACTGATGGCTTACGCCATCTATCGGAATAAATATTACTAATCGTTGATTTTAAATTATTCCAGAATTGACAATAAATAACCTATCTTGATTAATCAAGAAAAGCTAACCACGTACACATTTCGGGGTTGTTGGCTCTCATCAGCGTGGTACAAGCTTGATCCAATTCTGGAATAAATAAAAATAAACGATTAGTTGATATTTAGATGGCGTTTAGTTTTGACGGGAGAGGAATTCTATGCTTTTATAGTTGATATTTATTCCGATAGATGGCGCAAGATATCCTAAACCTTTAGCTCCACGATCAGGATTTGCCATTAAAAAAAAAGCCATTTTTGCCATTAGATTATCTTCCCAACCTCTCTTTTCTCCATATTCCTACATTTCACTTTATTTATTCCAAGTAAAAACCATGATTATTATTGCGGGTAATCAGTAATTGCTTTTTTTTACAGTAAGTGTATCACGTCTATACAGGTAGAAAGAATTTTAATCTTTCTAATTATAAGGTGTCAGATTCCTATTTGGTTACTTGTACTTAATAGTGGAACTTGTGTAATTATCGAGAGCCCATTTAGAAGCAGAAATAAAAGATAGCTCAATACGGGATTCGATTCTATGTTTTGGTTATCGGAAATCGACGCTTTATGTAACTTTTCAACCAATCCCACTTTGCATATGCCATCTGTTACTATGTAAATTGGTTTTTAACACTTTCGACCCGAGGGACGCGAATTCGCATCAAGCCCGAAGTACGCGAATTTGCGTCCTAGATTTTCAAAATTAAATATAAAATCGCTGGCGGCCGACACGAATTCCCGTCCACCCGGATCTTGTCCCTTCTTGTCTATCTATCAGTGGGTTGGGGGGATGTCAGCTGACCTAATGTACCTGTAAAACGTCACGTGAGATCGCCGTTCCATCAGCTCCTATTGCCTCCTATGCAATTGCGGAATCGTCCGTCCTCAAAGTGTTAAATAAAGGATAGTTTTGGCTGCGAATTTTTAAAATCGAATCTCGCATTAGCACTTTTTTTTATTCAATGGATCCCGATTCTTCCACATGTCTAAACCCCACCAGTTATCAAATAACCAAACGGGGCTCTGGCATCTTGTAAAATAAAACTACTACATGTCTAATTACTACAACAGTCGCTAACTACCAACCATGATTATCATGACCATGTATACTTGGGGTATAATAGAAGAAAGTATTAACCTTCTAGTAGATATTGAGAAAAATATATATTTTAGGAAAAATTATTCGGAATATATAAAATAAAAAAATTAATAAAAAGGATTATTATACTAATAAATTTAATAAAAAATAAATTAAAAATTGTGTGAAATAAATTCATAAAAATATTTATATAAAAAATATTATTTATTAACGCTTTTTCATCACTCGAGAGGCGCCTATTCTAAAATAGTTCCAAACTCTGAACCTAGATGGCGGTGCGTGTCAAGGAAACTTTAACACGGCTTCTGTGAAATTTTAACGATAGCGAATTAAACATATATACTGTTTAGGAATATATTTCTCTTTGTGAATTTTATCTATTTGACTTTTTCCCCTTGATATTTCAAATATATATTTTAGTTTTTATGAATGTAAAAATTATGAAAAATTGATTTTTTTTCACCTTATTTTTAGAAAAAAAAAATGAAATTTTGATAGAGAATAGAGGATACTTTGATAAGAGTTGATAGTCAATTTGTTAATTGACATTCTCAGTCAAAAATAATTAAACCAAAGAAAATAAACTAAAATATAAGGTTATCCCAAAAGTTCGTAAACACTTGCAAAAAATTGAAATACCAATATTATTCGCCGTTATGTATAATGTCTTTGTATTATGTATTAAGTAATTGAATTATGTATTATTATGTATTGGCCGTAATAATATTATTCGCCAAGTAATAATAAAAACACGAACTTTTGGGACAACCTTATAAAAAAGAATGAGAGAAGTGTGTTCAGGCTGTTATATCATAGTGTCACAAAGTATTTATTCATTTTATTAACAGAGTGGTCATTTTTATGTTTATATCTTGCTACTCTGTAAATTTCCCTCGTGGCTTATCTTTTGTTTACAATTCATAGTTTGTCCTTGCCTGAAATAAATTTTGTTTCCTCCTGAAGTTTTTGTCTTCCCTAATTTTCCACGTGGCAATACTGTGCAATAAATTGATAAAGAGGGAGCAATCTCTCGAAATATTTTAAGAAAAAAAATTGTTTTTTTTTTCTTCTTTACAGATCCAGGTACGCCCTTTTATATAATAGTATTAAAATTGCGAAAAAATCAAAAACCTTCAAAACGGAGATAAAAATAAACAGCCAGGAATCTTCTCTTCCTATATTTGACTTTTGGAAAAATCATTGCGCCAGGAAAACATGTAGAGACACATCAGTTGACAATGTATCTATACCTTTTATAGAGAACATACTTATCAAAAGAACACATGGGGGAATTCTCACGTGAATTGATAAAAAGATGTGCAATGTGAAACTCTAGCAGCTTAAGTAAATTGTTTATAGTATTTTCTAAACAACTTTTATAGCATTTTTTAAATATTAGATAATAAAAAGGCATAAATTGGATTTATTATGATGCATTAGGACGCCATCTGTTTTAAAAATTCGAAACTATTATAGACGCGTATGATTCTTTTGAAAATTAAACAATTTCTACTGTCCTTACTGCAATGGAAAAATTAATGGGAGAGCCTGGCTCATCAGTGGTGAAATGCAATATAACAGCGGTATGGTAGATTAAACTGGCGAAACCGCTGGGAGTGGATTTAATAAAAGATTTATTTGCCAATATAAATTAATATATGCATTTTTATTATCTAATGATTTAAATATGGATTGCTCTATTTTCAAATAATAATAATATTAAAAACAAAAAAAGGGATATATCCTGGACTTCTCACATAAACCTTTTAGAAATCAGAATGCCATCTAGTGGAACAAAAATCAACTAAATATTGATTTAGACTTGTTCCATGATATTTAGCCAACCCCATTTTCTTATTAATCAAGAAAAGCCAACTACGAATAGCAAGTAGATTCGTTTTGGTTTCGGTTTCTTTCTTTATAAAAGTGTAATTATATTTATTCAAGGCTTATTGATAGATTATTTTAGGTTAATTAATAGAGGTATAGGCTATATTCTGTGCATAGTGTGAATAAAAATGGCAGATGATAATATTCAGTGGCAAAAAAGGGCACCTCTCCCTTTAAATAAATATTTTATAAACAGTTATTGTGGGTTATTCAGATATTGGTATGAATCTATATAATATCAAAATTCGAAACTATTATAGACGCGTAAGATTCTTTTGTAAAATAAACAATTTATCCTGCGCTTACTGCAATGGAAAAATTAATGGGAGGTCCTGGCTCATCAGTGGTGAACCCTTCCAGCGGTTTCACCAGTTTAATCTTCCATATCGCTTTTATATTGCATTTTTCAAAATCTTCCTTTTATAGTGATACTGATGCTAGACTTTATCAGTATCAATATAAAAGGAAGATCGAAAAATGCAATATAACAGCGGTATTGTAGATTAAACTGGCGAAACCGCTGGGAGGGTTCACCACTGATGAGCCAGGCCCTCCAATTAATTTTTCCATTGCAGTAAGCGCAGGATAAATTGTTTATTTTAAAAAAGAATCATACGCGTCTATAATAGTTTCGAATTTTGATAACTGATGGCTCGCTAGTGCATCATAATCTATATAATATTCAGTAGCAAAAAAGGGCACATCTCCCTTTAAATAATTGTTTTAAAAGCAGTTATTGTGGGTTATTCAGATTGATATGAATCTATATAATATTAAAAGGCAAAAAAGGGCACCTCTCCCTTTAAATAAAAGTTTTAAAAAAGATGTTGTTCACATCCATATGAATTTGTGAGTTTTGTTGAGAGAAAGAAATTCATTGTCTTAAAGCATTTAATAGCTGCATTGTTTTAATGAGAATATATTAAAAGGAAGAAGTGCAATTTCTTCACATTCTGTATATACAATTCTTGTATTTATACAGACAATTTTCCTCTGTTTATATTCAAAATAATCTAAATACGATTTAGAATGCAAGCTAATATAATAAGAGAAGAAAAAAAAAACACGTAGAGAATATGTTTTATGCTAAGCCTTAATATATGACGCGGCGAGGGATAAAAATGTAAAGATGAAAGAAATAAAATTCCAGACGCCATAAAAGCTACTAACATTCGTCTGCAAGGATTTTAAACAATTTGACTAAAAAAGCTTTTTATTTTTTAAGGGAAATAGAATTTGTAAAATTGAACTAATTGGAGGTGAATCTATTTTGTTTTGTTTTTGTTTTAGATTTTAGATGTTACTTCTTTTTATGAATGAAGGTAAAATGGTGAAAAATTATATAAAAGTTAGAAAATATTTTTTTCAAATTAAAGATACTTCGGCCAGTAAATCTTTTTTATTGTCTCGACGTTTCGACAAAAATATTTTGTCCTCGTCAGGAGCGAAAAAAAAAAATTGGCAAAGCGTTAAAAATTATTATAGAAAATATATTGTTCCACAATGTATGAGAGTAAATTTGTTTATATTTGAAATATAAGCCAATTAGAACAGCGAATTTTGTATGAAATCTTGAATTTCGAATAAAAACAATTGTTTTAAATCTCCTGGATAATAATTGAAACTCGAGATTACGTTAATAAAGATAAAAGAAAATCATCTCCAGAGAAACATGTAGTATTATTTATTAAAAAAAAAACAAATATACTCATTATAAAAAAAATCTTTTAGAATCTCATCTTTTTTATCTTCAACCTTCGTGTTGACTTTGATTAGAATTTTTAATGAAACTGATTACAATAATTATAAATTAAACATTATATTTATTGATTTACAAGATAGAGAACAAAATATAAAAGGGGAAACTAATATTGAACAAAGGAACCTTTTTTGTTTCGGTTAGCGCCTATTTACCTGTGAGCTTATACACACTTCTCTGTGGTAACAATTAATTAATATATATATAACACTTCGCCATGTCCGTTTGATGATTGGTTTCTTGAAATGTATTGTGTTATATTGTATAGAGATATCACTTGATAGCTCAATTGTTGACAGCTGCAACATGTAGTCTGTGTGTCTACAACCATTATTGTCTTCGTGATCCCCGACCTGGACCTGACGATCAGAGAATCACTTAATTCCGCTGGACTCTAAGGACTTATCTAGGATGTACGAGGACCTCACATCTAGGACCTCCTGATACTGAGGACCTACAGGATTGTTTCATTCCACACCACTGGACAACCACGGTCTAACTGTCGGACCTCCCTCCATAACGTGAGTAACAACGTCAACATCTCACACAACAGACACATGGCCACAGTTTTACGCAGTTGAAATTTTTGTACTTCATTTTTCATAAATAAAATGGCCAAGCGCACCAAGAAGGTTGGAGTCGTCGGAAAGTACGGCATTAGGTATGGTGATTCTCTGAGAACAATGATCAAGAATAACGAAATTTCTCAGCACAGAAAATACACCTGCAGCTTTTGGGACAAGAATGCCCTAAAGAGGAAGTGTGTTGTCACTGTCGTGCTTGTACCAAGACTGTCTCTGGTGGAGCCTATGTCCCAATCACCAACGCACTCCGTCAGGATCGCCATCAGGAGGCTGAGAGAAATGCAGGAACAGTAATCCTGTACTACAACTCACGCTGGATGTTCCACAGTTTTACATTCGAACATTCAATGTAAACACTCAGCGAACACAACATTAGATAGATGTGCTAGCCAAACATCTAGCCTAATTTGACCTGACTTAATCCAACTTGGAAGTAATTTAACATATTTATCTGTTGTATATATGTTATATAAAAAATAATGAGATCTCTGTTGATTTTATATAATTAGATTGATATAAAGAATTATTATTTGTTGCTTGATTTTGGTATACATGAGTATTTTTTACGATATTGTTTTGCAGTTGTGGGAATAATAAAATATTTTTGATCAGAGATTTCTTTAATTGAGCTAAGGAATATATATAAAAAACAATTTGATAAAAGTAATGCCTGGCTTAAGGCGTAAGAATAAAAGAAAAACTTATTTACATAATGTACAAAAGTTTTGAGCCGGCCAACGGGAAAAAACCACAACGAGTTTTTATATGCAAAGCGTGACCTCTGGCGGTCGATTTAACAGAATATTTGAATCTATGATATATAATTTTAAATAAAATAATATTTCTACATAACATATATATATATTTTAATTAATTAATTGTTCCCACAGAGCATATGTGTAAGATCACAATAAAATAGACACTAACTGTAAGAAAAAAGTTTCTCTTTGTTTACTATGTTATAAGTTTTATTTTGTTCTCTCTCTTGTAAATCAATAATGTTTGATTAATATTTTTGGAATCAGTATCTTTAAAAGTCCAAGCAAAGTCAACATTATCTCGCGCCACACATAACATTTATTTTTTTTTTAAATTATATTCCCTACTATATATAACATTGTGTGTTATTTATTCTTGCTCAAAAAAGAGAGGATTTTATATAGTGTTTTCATATATTTACTAAAACTGATAACTAGTGATGATATATATAGAAATGCTCTTATAACTAAAATGTCACAATCCACAGTAAGATCTAATGATAGAGGTTCCAAATGAGACGAAGATAGTCTCCCAAAAGATATGTTTACTTGAGCGTAGTTTCCTCATTAACAAAATATTATAACTCCGCCTTTGCCAGTCCCCAGCCCGGATGAAAAAGGAGGAGGGGGAGCAGTAACAAGCTCGCTAAAAAACCTGGGCTCAGCTGGCCCCGCTGATAGTACCCTGTAAGGGCTCCTAATCCAGGGATACAGGATGAGCAGCGTTTGTACTCCATGTTAGGAGCGGCTGCACATGGCGTAAGTTCCTCATGTCAGAGGCGGCCATTTCATATTGAAGCTAAGTCGGCCTGCCACTGAGTAGTGCTCCCAGTCTTAATGACAAAGGCAGACGCATTCTACTTCACCCAGACCCTAATATGATTGAGTGGAGATAAGGAAGAAGAGGGCAAAATATCAGAACATATTCTCCTCCCTTAATAAAACTTGAGTCATAACAGCTATCACATATAAAAGTTACGGGAAGACATTGAATACAGGGATATTTTTATGTTTGAAAACAGTAAGGACTCATATTTAAATTTAGGAAATTCTGTAAATATATCTATGATTATCTTTCTTTGTTAAAAACCCGTAATTACTAATCTATATTTGTACTTATTTAATTGGTTGTTTCTAGGTAAGATGTGAAATCAAGCATGATTTTAATGTCCTTTTCTTTTCTTTCTTTCAACTTCTACTCAAACCTTGTAATTCACCAAATGTTTATGTAAAACAGTTCTCTGAATTTAGTGTTGTTACTTGATGCAATTATCCCTTGTGGGGATATCGTATCTGATTTGTTGATATAATGTTGAACATATGAATTTAATTTTAGACTTTAATATTTTATAAAATATTAATTGATAATTATTTCTTTTAAATGTTTTAAAATATATATATATTGTCACATTGCTGTAGAATTAAGAATGTAAATAACTCTCAGGTATAAGTTGTATTGTTTTGTTCCTTTAATTTCTAATAAACTATTTTCATTTAACTAAAAATCGTATGTATTAATTTAAAATAAAATAAAACCTAAAAAACCATTCTAACAGATAATAAATATAAAAGTTTTCGAATATTATTATTTTAGTATTTACTTATTTACTATATATGAAGAAATATAAGAAATATTATCATCACACAAAAGTTATATAGTCAGTCATCATAAGAAGGTAAATATATAAATACAGTAGAACTTGGATAATTCGAACTTCTTTAATTCGAAAACCTCTTTAATTCGAATATTTATCTTGGTCCCTAGAATTTCCTATATATATAATTTCCGTTTTTAATTCGAATTTTTGGATAATTCGAATTTTTTTTATGGTCCCTTGGGGTTCGAATTATCCAAGTTCGACTGTATTATATCATAGAGGAAAAGTTATTCTTTTGATAAATAATTCCTTGCTTCTTAATATTTAAATGCTAATTAAATATATATATATTTATATATATATATTTAAAATGTTATATTTATTATAAAATATTTTATTAAAAAAATTATATCTTCGAATATAACAATGGAGTAAACTAATTTTTAGTTAGAAAAAAAATTCTATTTTTCCATTTTATTACAATGATTAATATTTTTATATGATATATTATATATTTTAAATACACATTTAATCTAAATTTTAAAAACTAATAATTGAAAATCTTTACTTATTAAATGAAGCTCAAAAATGATTTTTAAAAATCCTAATTACTATAATAGTAATTTGAAGAAAATATTCATATTGATATACAGTAGAACTTGGATAATTCGAACTTCTTTAATTCGAAAACCTCTTTAATTCGAATATTTATCTTGGTCCCTAGAATTTGAAATAAATAAAATTTCCGTTTTTAATTCGAATTTTTGGATAATTCGAATTTTTTTATGGTCCCTTGGGGTTCGAATTATCCAAGTTCGACTGTATCGTGATATTTTTTTATTGAAATTTGAACATGGGCAATTAATTCTCTCTCTCTCTCTCTTGTGTATGATAAAATATTTAAAACATAAGATTTTTAAACAAAATAAAAATAACGGAACACTATAATATATAATAAAAACAATATAGAGATATATATAAATATTCCGTAAAAATCTTAAAATATATGAAGAATTATGATATAGATTTTAATATAATATTCAATGATAACGAGAAAATACTGACGCAAATATTGAAGGAAGAAATGTGAAATATAACTATATGAAGACAATATTACAAAATTAATTGTGAATATAAACACCAATATGTTGAAGAATGAAGGTAAGAATTCTTATGATCACCCTGAATACCGAAGACATTTAAACCAGAGTTATCCAACTCTTATATCAATCTCAGATGTTGGTGTCTACTGATGAGGGCCACAATGTCAGATGACAGACCAAGCTTCTTGATCACCAAATCTTGATACACCATCAGCCAACCAGAAGTTGGATAAATATCACGTGATGTGAATTGGCCCAACTGATTGGTTGGATTGATAGAAATCAACATGACGCTAGTTAAGCTTCTTTTAGCCCAATCTTAATATTCTTTACGAAATCTATCCCACTTATTTCTACACTGAATTTATCCAACTTTGACGATCACATATGTGGAGATAGCAAAAATGATCAATATAGTAGGAGCTCTATAAACTCTAAGCCCTATTATATTTAAGGAAGCAAAAGTTCCATATCTCAGTCAATTGGATTTAAATTGAAACGGGGAACCATTCTGATATGACACGACAACAAAAATAATTAAAAATTTTAAATTAACCTCTCAAGCGTGTGATTATAACAATATAGGATATATATGAACACAACCTTTATAGAAAATTATAGCTTAGAATAATATTTTGTGAATATTTAATACTAGGGTAAAATTCTAAAAAAAAAATCTGAAACAACTAAATGATAATAATAATATTTTCACAACCTATTCAGTTACCTTTTAAAGAAATATAGTGGTTTCAACCACAAATATTTAAAACAGATTTACAAGTTTTTTTAAGACATCCCATCGCGTTGTTTCGTATATAAAATGGAGAAATATGATTTGTAGAAGTTGTAGGTTTTCCTGAGGTTCTTGTGTGAATTTTGTGTCTTGGGTTGCTGATTAGAGCTGTTTTACCAATTGGTACAACGAAATTGTGATTAATTCTTTGTTCATCTTATGAACTTTCTCTTTTCTAATTGAAATAATCAAGAATCAAATATAATTTTAAAACGTATAAACCGCGTAAATGCCAAGGATAAAAAAGGGACTCGGTGACAATAGCAATCTGTTGGCCATAAAGTCTGAATTCTAGGCTGCTGTGTGTAACAGATGTTCCAGATGGAGAGCCTTGACTTCCCTGTGTTCCAGCTCTACTAACGGCGTTGTTGCAGGATCTAGCTAGTGTTAGACAGTAGCTATTGACAGCGGGGCGGGTTTTGGCGCTTACACTTCTGTGATGATCATAGCAGGGGCTGTGGTCATTTACCATTCCACGTTGGGCGGGAGGACTCACTACTTTAACCCTGTGTCACATAACGTGGATTGGTACTCAACTTCTCCTCCGGCAGCTTGGCTAGCTCCACAGACCCAGGACTAGGTACTGATTACTAGTCTGCTGGTTCTGGCGCAAAACTCCAATGGGAGGCCTCGCGTGTGACGTTAAGTCCGGCTTTCAGCGTTGGCAGTGTCAGCAGTTCTGTCTTCAGTCTCTAAGTCCGCTCCATTTCTCTTTGTTGTCCAATAGTGAACTCAACGAGTTCATCGAGTTGTCGGAATTGGGAATTTGGGTTCAGAGGTGTAAGCAATACATGACATGTGAGATAGTATAGTCTAACCCCCTCTGTGTTATGTATCTAGATATCACGTGGAGCCCTCACCGTGTCTAGTTAACATTTAGGTAAATTAGATAATAAAAGGCATATATTGGATTTAATAAAATATTTATTTTGCCAATATTTCGGCTGGCTGAACGCCAACCTTTATCGAGGCATTACATTTTTGTATACACAAACTCAGCGCCGCATAGTGTTATAATATCACAGTTGAAAT
Source organism: Cordylochernes scorpioides (assembly GCA_030710605.1). Classification (NCBI taxonomy): domain Eukaryota; kingdom Metazoa; phylum Arthropoda; class Arachnida; order Pseudoscorpiones; family Chernetidae; genus Cordylochernes; species Cordylochernes scorpioides. The sequence goes on along the minus strand of CP092882.1, from coordinate 12,723,475 downwards.
CAATTTGTGTATACAAAAATGTAATGCCTCGATAAAGGTTGGCGTTCAGCCAGCCGAAATATTGGCAAAATAAATATTTTATTAAATCCAATATATGCCTTTTATTATCTAATGAATCAAATATGGATTGCTCTATTTTCAAAACAATTTAGGTAAATGTCTTTCTTTAAGTTCCCTCCTTAGGTCTCCGAGTCCCTTCTTTATAACTTGGTCTTCACGCGGCATCAACTATTTTTTATAATTTATTTAATTGAATAATCCCCTTTTTATATATTTTTATTTAGGGATTTCTCTCTCACAAAACCTGAAAATAATTTTAAAAAATATTTTGTGGTGACAAAAGGTTGATGTGCAATTACAAATGAAATTTATCTTTACAGCTCTTTGGCTTCTATGGTGTTGAAAGTGTAGCTCTAGTGAGAAGGTATCTCCATGTTAGATGGACGGAGCTACACGGACTCTCTCCCAGCTGATGGACTAACGGCACCAGGTGTTGGCACCAGCGAAGGTAGAAACTTGAGTAACCTATACTTGAGCTTTCTCGGTGTAGCATAATAGTGGTGTGACCACAATAATATCAAATCTGTATAGATCACAACAAAATTGTCTTCAAACTAATTGTGTGGGTTAGAAATGTCTGAAAGTTAAACAAGGGGAACTAAAGAGTGGTTGTTGAAGGTGAAGAGTGCAATTACTGAATATGTATACCTCAAGTATAAAATACTTAGTGTTCTATACGATGGTATAGAATAGACTATAGAATAGAATTTGTACATATCTCAAAAGGTGAAAATAGGACGCAGCTTTTCTGACATAATAAGTGGCTGGTATTCTATAAAATAAATTGATAGTAGTAACTAACGCTTTAAATAATTGTAAGGATATTGTCAGAACAATATATAAGCATTAAAAATGATTACAATAAGCTTTTAACACACCAAATTAAATTAAATTAAAAATATATAATGATATATTTGTACATTTTGAATTCAGGACTAAAATTAAATAAATAATTAATTCGTAAAAATAGTTTTTTTTTTCAAAAAGCATTTCATTAAAATGCAGTAAAAATGGAGACAATAAATGCTTCAGTTTCTCCACCATTGAACAATTAGATCTATATGAGTCAAAATAAAAGCGGTGAGGACGATCACAATAAATTTGAAACCTAATGTGAATTAATATGGAACAACTGATAAACAGGTGTTTTTATGTTTCACTAAATATATTGAGTGAAGAGGTAAAATATTATTAAAATGAAATAAAAAGGAAAATATGAATATTCCAGTTACCGCCATTGAACAATTAGGAGTGATAGAAGATCTATATTTAATTAAAAAGGCATATATTGGATCAAAATATCATTTATTTACCAATATTTCAGTTGGCTGAACGCCAACCTTTTTCAAGGTATTATAACATATTAATGTGTGTGGAAAATATAAATATTCCAGCTACAACCATTGAACAATTACGAGTGATCGTAGATCTATATGCGTAAAAACAGCAGATAGGGACATTCTTCATATATTGAGTGAAGAGGTAAAATATGAAGATTGTCCCTATCTGCTTTTATTTTGGCGCGGATAGATCTAATTTTTCAATGGCGGTAGCTGGGATATTTATATTTTACTTTTTATTGCATTTTAATAAAATATTTTTTGAATACTATTTTTATTAATTATTTGAAAGAGAGGTAAGGACTGAAATACTCTTACTGGTGTTTTCATGTAATTCAAGCGTGGCATAATGGCAAGTCTAAGGCTTTGTATAGACGACAGTCTAAGTTCGAACCCGGATGTTGGCTTTTTTTACCTATCTCTTTCTAATAATGCTATTTATAAAATTTGTAATGTATGCTTACATATAATTAACACCGAAAATAGTAAAAAATATGTATATAATAGACATAAAGTAATGAAATATATCGTTTTGATTTTATTAAAGACACTTTTCTCAATTCAATATATTTGTGTACATAGAAAAGTTTTTTTTAGGACAATATCTTAAATTTTTATAAAATTTCCGTTTAAATTTTGGCCATAGATTTGGCCTAGCCACTTTGCCAGCTAAACACCTCTTTGGCAGATTGTGAAGGTTCCATTGGATCCCTTGTGGATCTCATGGAATAAAGTCCGCCCTGGACTGCCGAAGGCCATTAGCCCGAATCTAGAGTCTCCAGGTGGCCGCTTCTCAGTTTGCCAAAGCTGGTGTTGTGGCTTTGTCGCCGACCTGAGGTCGCTAGTTTGCGGCGACGGTCAAAAGATGGCATCTAGTTTTGACGTTTATTTTGAAGGGAGAGGCGCCCTATGCTTTTAGATATTAATTTTATCCCGGAAAAATTCCATCTAAATCTTGAAATTCAGTAAAAAAATATAAATTTGTTGCATTTAAGAATTAAAATTTCAAATTTCGTTTTAAAATTAAATATTTTTATATTGCAAATATGCGCTATTGAAAACGTTAAATATGTTTATATCATACGGCGTATTCATGAAACTTTAAAATGTCTTATAGTTATCAAACCATTTTATATTAACCATAATACTGCATTTATTATAATTGTCCTTTCCGACTTCTGTTTATAGATGATAGTTTTTTTAGATGAAGGTTTTTTTTTTGTAAATATTTCTGGTGGGATAAAGTCGATATTATAGTAAGCCCGTTGAAGAGCAATTAACGTTTGAAAGCCAGCGTTTTTTAAATAAAAATGATACTCATTGTGAGAATATATTTGTAATTTTAATAAAGGTTTTCAATAATCTCACATTTTCAAATTTAATAGATGATAGTAACATGATTGTTCTGTTGTTACAATATATTCTGTCAAACTCCTTTTCACATGTGTAGTTATGTGGTGCGCTTACAGTAAAAGGAAGTCGCCAACTTCTACCCACCATGATTATCATGGCCTGTACCACGTGTACTAGGGATAAGAAAAAAAAAACAATATATACTTGATTAAAAGGTAAAGAAAGCTCAAATATAAAAAACAAGATCCAAAAGACGTAAGATCTAAGTAAATTGAATATATAGATACAACTGTGATATTAAATATAAAAGACGTACAACAGAATAAAGTAAAATATACCTAGAGCGAGATAAAACTAATATAAAATCCAAAGGATCAAAATTCTGGAACTAATTTAATTGAGATTCCTTTTCAGCCGACATATATATATCTTTTTGAAGCGAATTTTCAAATTCTGAATTCTTATTTAATATTTAGGCCTGATATATATCAGGCCAATGGCCAGATGGCATCTGGTTTAAGACGTCTATTTTGAAGGGAGAGGCGACCCTTGTCTCTTTATATATATAACTATTAAAATAAAATAAAAAAAGGCATATTCTGACCACGAGCACATGAGTTTTTTTAGATAGCAGAGAGCGCCTATAGTGGAACATAAATCAACTACTAACACCTGACTTTTTTATTATATTTTCACATTTTGAACGTATTTACCCAAGTTTAGCCGTAAATACCCATTTCTTAGTTTCTCAAGAAGCCTCTGGGATCAAAAATATTTGGTCGCAGTGGTACAGCCTGCACCACGCTGACGAGGGCCAACAGCCTGAAACGCGTTCGTTTTAGGCTTTTCTTGATTTATCAAGAAAATGGGTTGACCAAATATCAGGGACAGGTTAAATCAACGTTTAGTTGATTTCTGTTCCAGTAGATGGCGCTCTGCTATCTAAAAAGCTTATGTGCTCGTGGTCAGGATATGTCTTTTTTGATTTTAATACGAACACCTGACCTTTATTATTATTATTATTATTATTATTTTAATATACATAACTATATGATTTAGTTGAAGCAGTTTTTTTTTAAAGAGAATATTGTATAAGACTGAAATATGTCTTAGTAAAGGATATTGGTGGGGTGTTTTATTTATTTATTATTATCCCTAGTATACAAGTAGTACAGGCCATGAAAATCATGGTGAGTAAAAGTAGGCGACTGCTTTTACTGTAAGTGCACCACATATCTACACATATGAAAAGCAGTTCGACTTTGCACTTACAAATGTGCCAGAGTCCCGTTTGGTTACTTGCACTCGCTGGTGGGGTTGGAGTTATGCAAGTATCGGGAGCCATTGGAGCATTTCTTTTCAATTAGAAAAGTTCCCAATGCGGGATTCGATCCCGGGTCGTAGAGGACGAGAACCAACGGTTTAGATCATCCTTCCATCAACCCCTTGAATGTTTTATTTGATATTAATAACCAAAATGTTGAAACAAAGGTGGACATAGCGCTTAGAAACACCCGCGGTACAAGTAAGAAAAGATAGTCTTAAAAGGAAAAGATGTTCTCCCAGGTATGCCGTCATCTGATTGGCTGCCTGTTCACCTGCAGACGAACAATGTTCTAGCCGCGTTTGTTCGTCTGGCGGATTATTTATTACCCGCCAGCGTCCATTACTTACCAACAACGACAATAGATGGCGTTAATTAGAAGACAAAAGAAAGACGCACTTTTGTCTCTCTACAAGTTCTTCTTTGTCTTCCGCCAATAGAACGGCAGCATTGTGGTCACGTGATGACGTCATCTTAGATTTTTATTTACTTGATTAAACCAGGTGCGTACAGAAGTACTGTCCCGATAGATACAGGGTTTAGAGATATATCAGAAACAACCAAGTTGTTCCTGCGGAGAAACTGAACAAACTGCTCTTCACCTTATCTATGACTGTCCAAACTTTACAGAAGTGAGATTGTTCCCTGATATAAATCATTTAACTCTTTTACATCAGCCATTACATAAAAGAGGTCTATCAGAGAAACACCAAATTGTTCCTGCGGAGAAACTGAACAAATGCTCTTCACCTTATCTACGACTGTCCGAACTTTACAGAAGTGAGACATCGTCTGTTCCCTGATCTAAATGATTTAACTCTCTTACATCAGCCACTTTGTCTATATAAATTTTATATACTCTGTCGATTAATACATGTAAATTTGTAAATATATAATTCTAATTTCAAATTTATTCATAATAAAATTGTGAAAAACGTTTCAAAATACAGAAATATTTTCTCACAATGAGTTTATTTTTATTTTAAAATGCTAGTTTTCAAGCAATAATCGCTCTTCAACGGGATTAATAATTGTCCATGTTTTTTTATTAAGTCCGTTGAAGAGCGATTATCGCTTGAAAAATTGCATTTTAAAATAAAAAGAAACTCATTGTGAGAAAATAATTTTTAATTTGTTTGTTATTTTGTTTGTTTCCTCTATAATAGGCGCAAATATTTAAATATCGCGCCTGGTTGATTAATAATAATTTAAAATATAGATACAGGGTTTGTCCACACAAAGTAATGAGAATCATTATTTCCCCCGCGACTTTCCCGCACACACCTCCGCACGCGGTGGTCGGAGGACTCTAAGTCAGCCAGCGACGCCAGGTTCAGTTGTGCATGAGCTCTCGGAGCGGTGGGACGTCATTTTCAGTGAACCTCCGCCTCGTCAATGGTCTATTTTATTCGAATATGTAGATGTCCTATAGTTTTATGAAATATAATATTTTTAAAAAGACAAAGGTTGCCTCTCCAGTCAAAATAGACGTCAAAACTAGACGCTATCTATTGATCCAAACTAGTGGCCTCGGGTCGGTGACAAAGCCAAAACACAAACTTTGGTTAACTGAAAAGCTTCCACCCAGAGACCATGGTTTCAGGCTAATGGCCCTCGTCAGCCTAGGGCGGACTTTATTCCATGAGATCCACAAGGAATCTTTCGAAACCATGGTCTCTAGGTGGACGTTTTTCAGTTTGCCAAAGCTGGTATTGTAGCTTTGTCACCGACCCGAGGCCGCTCGTTTGCGGCGACGGTCAATAGATAGCGTCTAGCTTTGACGTCTATTTTGACGGGGGAGGCGAGCGTTGTCTTTTTAGATCAATATCCTCCCGGCAAAATTTCCATCTAAATAATATTTTATATATTTTTAAAATGTAAATTTGAATTTGGGTTTTGTTTGTGTCTTTAAATATATATATATGTCTGTAGAAGGATTATAAATATACGAAAGCTTGTACTTTTCACAAATAAAGAAATGTATTGCTACTGTTTATATATTCTTATTTTACACTTTATAGCAATTTTATCTTCTAAAGGATAAGAGAACTTTGGAGAAAAGCTAGGCGATGATATTTTGAGTCAAACTCCAAAATATGGCAAAGAAAACGTTTGATTTGCTTACTCAGGCCTTCAAAGATGATTGCTTATCGTACTAGCAGGTCAAAAAGTGGCACACGTCGTTCAGGACAAACCATTTTATTTAAAAAAGGCTTATTAACTTACGGCACAAACCCTGTATGATCATAGATGGGTCATGTATTATGCGGAAATAGAACAGCAAAGAATGTTCTGGTGAATAAAAGGAATGGTAAGAGAATGGTAGGGAAAAGAAGAATTTGAACTCGATGGGAAACAATGAAGAAATAAAGAGAAGCTCTCAAGATAGAGAAGTATAACGCTAATGATTGATTAGACTCACTCAAGAGTAGAATGTGATTGAAAAATAATAATTGGATTGATAGATTGGAAGGGAAGCTGTGTAAAAAAATCGAATAGATAAAAATAGAAAAGCATGATAACACCGAAGGAACTTCTCAAGTGCAGAGAAACTGGATAAAAATGGACTGATGGACTGGAAAGGAAGCTGTGTAGAAAACCTAATAGCTTAACGTAGAATAGCATGACACCACCAAAACCCGGGAATTTATCGAGTGTAGAGAAACTGGAGAAAACAATATTGATGACCTGGATGGGAATATATTAAAGAAATAAAGAGTAGAGATCAAGATAGAGAAGTACACCCAGAGAACAAAACCTAAGGAAGTTTTACCTTTTAGCATGTACAAGGTGCGTTCATTAATTTCCAGGACTGCTCTGTATCTTTGAAAAAATAAAACAAATAAAAAAACTAATTCAATATTTTTCAAAATATGCCCCTCCTGCCTCAATACACCCGTTCCATCTTTTTTTTCCAATTGTCGAAGCAGGAGATAAAATCACTTTTTGAGAGGTTCCTCAAGGTTGCCTTCGATTCAGCTTGTATCATATCAACGTTGTCAAATTTCCGTCCTTTCGAGTTAATTTTCAATTTAGGATAGAGGAAAAAGTCATTGGGGGCTAAGTCGGGGGAATAGGGTGGATGAGGGATCTGTATGGTTGAATGCTTGGCCAAAAACTGCAAAACAACATGGGCTGTGTGCGGCCGCGCATTACCGACGTGAAGTATCCAGTCATTGTTTTGCTATCTTTCAGGTCTTTTAAGGCGCACTGCCTCCCTTAAGCACCTCATTATCCCCAAATAAACAGATAGTCCAGTCACTGAAGATAATTCTTCTGTTAGATTTAATTAACTCCTTTATTTTGAGCTTGTTTTCCTCGCAACGTAATGATCTTGGACGCCCAGTATGCTGATCATCGTTTACCTTTTCCCGACCTTTTTGGAAGCGTGAAAATCATTCAAAAGTTCTTGAACGGGATAAAGCTGCATCGCCAAAAGCTTCTTTAATCAATTCATACGTCTCAGTATCACTTTTTTTTTCAATTTAAAACAAAACTTAATGCAGATTCTCTGCTCTTCGAAAATGGCCATTTTAAAATTAGAAATGCGAACCTTACAAGGAAGTTGTTTTGTTCTGTTTTTAGATCGGCGCGTGCGCCACGAGACTCGTGCTTTCAGTCAGGTGTGGTCGAATGTCCAATATTCAACTCTGTAAAAAATATTTTCTCTAGCTTTTTTATTTATTTTATTTTTTAACCAGTCCTGGAAATTAATGAACGCACCTTGTATATTGGGATTCAGACAATAACTCTGTAATATATTACAGTGACCTTTATTTAAGATATAAGAGATAATCAAGTGTGAACAAAATTGTTCCTTAAAAAAAAAAAAAAAAAAAAAATATTACAATGATGTCAAATCTCATTATTAGAAACCATAATGAATACACGTAAATTTACACCATTGTCATGGTCAATGGTCAAATAATATTAAATATATAAACATTTATTGTTATCTCTATGGTAACAAGGTAGTACTTATCGACATATTTTCAAGACAGACAACTTTAAAAAACAACAAAAAGTTTTAAAAAAGAAACCACATCAGATTCCCCAACAGTCGGTGTCCTAGGTGTGGCCAGCCGATCATCTATCTCCAATCTAATGATGATGGCCCTTGGTTGATTGAACGAAATCGACCGTTCTCGGATGAAAAATTACACTTCACACAACCCCGCTTTTTTTTTAAATCCTCTCGTTTTTTAAATTGATGTTTTAAATATTGTAGCAAAGAAATTATTATTTTATTAACAGAGTATCATTTTTTATGTTTATATTTTGCTACTCTCTAAAAGCTTCCCTCATTTGATAATCTTTTGTTTATCATTCATAGTTTGTTCTTGCCTTAAATAAATTGGTGTGTCATCCTGAAGTTTTTGTCTTTCCTGATTTTCCACGTGGCAATATATTGAGCTGATATGTTCACGTTTTATTTAATAAGAAATGAAAAAAAAAAAAAATTGAGCGACTAAATCTTTCTATTATCTCGATGTTTCAAAAAATAATCTTTTGTCCTCGTTAGGAGCAAATATAAATTAAAGAATTTGGCAAGGCGTTAAAATTTATTCTGAGATTTCAAGGGTGTTCTTGACAAAGTTACTACTTTTGCGGGTTATCAAAAAAAAAAAAAAAACAATATACTAGGGCCTACCGTAGAAGTAACTTAATACACAGAAAAACGTACACTCAAGAGTAAAACACTAACAACAAAAAGAAAAAAAACCTCACGATTTGTTAAATAAAATAAAACAGTACTTATCTTTATTTTAGCGTTGGTAGGGATCGGACTTGGGTCACACAGGGATGCGAAGAGAACAGCCAGACACGGAAAATTCAAGTAGAAAAACACTTTAAGTGTCTCCACACCAATTATCCACGCTCTCTCTGTCCCCTCCGCATTCCCCTAGTCCCCTTTATATACAGACATGGCCACATTCGTCCAATGAGAAGGCGTGAGAGATTGGTTCACTAACAACCGAAAACAACATTCTTCCCGCTAGAAAACTGATCAGAAAAAAAAAATGAAAATGTTTGTCAAAATAATTTGACATTCTCACGCGAGTTTTCAAATTTTGTACAAGCTTGCTCAAAATGTTTTAATTTTTATTTGTTCCTGACGAGTGCAAAAGATGTTTATCGAAACATCGAGGTAATAAAAAGATTTACTGGCCGAAATATCTTTTAATTCTACGATCTATATAGATAATACCGTAACAGAGTTTTCCATTGTAAAGTCCTGAGCTATCTCCTCCGAAGATTCTGAACTACACATAACAATCTATATACCAAAATTTTCGTTATTTTTTTCTTCGTGTCATAGGCCTGTTTTTATTTTCCTAATGTTAACAGTTATTTTTATTTTTTAATTTAATCTATTTTACAATCGTAGATTTTTTGCATTTATCATCATCAATCATTTGTTTTGAAATTCCGTAGAAATCATTTGTTTTGAAATAATATATATATCTGATTAATTTGATTATGTAAGTACTTTGTTATAGTTTTTCATTTAAATATATACATTTTTCGATTTGTAGATTGAATTATTACTTTATTCTATAATAATTATCTTTTATAACTGTTTGTTATAGTTTTTCATTTGAATTTAGCTCCATTTTTGCGTCTTATTTCTTCTGTATATTAAAAAAAATATTGAAACTTAGTTTTTCATTTAAATATATATATCTGATTAATTTGATTATGTAAGTACTTTGTTATAGTTTTTCATTTAAATATATACATTTTTCGATTTGTAGATTGAATTATTACTTTATTCTATAATAATTATCTTTTATAACTGTTTGTTATAGTTTTTCATTTGAATTTAGCTCCATTTTTGTGTCTTATTTCTTCTGTATATTAAAAAAAATATTGAAACTTAGTTTTTCATTTAAATATATACATTTTTCGATTTGTAGATTGAATTATTACTTTATTCTATAATAATTATCTTTTATAACTGTTTGTTATAGTTTTTCATTTGAATTTAGCTCCATTTTTGTGTCTTATTTCTTCTGTATATTGAAAAAAATATTAAAACTTAGAATTAAGCTTTGCTTTTTCATATACATGTTTGTTACACATTTAGCAATATATATACCAAAATATTTTTTTGGATACTTAACTCTTTTAGTGAATTTTTGTCAGGGGGGCTGCAAAAGTGCCTTACTTATTTTGGAATATTTAACTTTTTTGGTGAATTTTTGTCAGGGAAGCTATGGACTGCCATAATCATGCAATATGTTGATGTTCTTCTCATAAAAAAAATATTTGGGTTTAGAATTGGGCTTTGCTTTTTTATATACATATTATTTGCACATTTTTTTTTCATCAATTGTTTCCTCACATGCTTGGAATTTTCTTTTTATGCCTGTCCTGGCTTTCAGTTTTATAGTTTTCCTCTGCTTGGTTCTTATTTTACCTTTTTTTTTCAGCGTCTTTCTGATTAAATTAATTTGTGGGTTCTTTGTTATAGTTTTTAATTTTACATTTTTGCTCAATTTTTTGTGTCTGGTTTCTCCTAAAGGACATTATGCATTGTGACCTTGCTTTTGGCGGAAAGGTTGTTGTTCTTGGAGGTGACTTTCGCCAAGTGCTACCTGTGGTACCTCGAGCTTCAAGAGCTGAAATTGTTGCTGCTTGCATTAAGCAAAGCAAGCTATGGCCATTGTTTGTGATCTTGCGCCTTACTCAGAATATGCGAGCAGGTATTGATGCACAGAGCTTCTCTCAATGGTTACTTAAAGTTGGTGATGGTGATCTACCTACAGACCAACAGGGCCTCATTTCTCTTCCAGAAAGCTGTATCTTTCATGGGGTTGACCTGGTGCAGGAAATATTTGGTTCTTCCTATGGTGATATTACCGCCCTTAGCCAGTCTGTGATTTTAACGCCAAAAAACACAGATTCATTAGAGATTAATGAAAAAGTTTTGGATCGCTTACCAAACAGGAGTCAGTGTTTTCTCAGTGTTGACAGTGTCGAGTGTGAGAATGTGGAGGAACAAAATAACTACCTACTGAATTCCTTAATAGCCTTACTCCCACAGGAATGCCTCCACACCCTTCATTCTGAAGAGGCGTCAGTTTCCACTAAGGTTGGCTTTTGCCATGACTATTAATAAGGCTCAAGGCCAAACCTTTGCTAGAGTGGGTCTCTTGCTACATGAGCCCGTGTTTACTCATGGACAGCTCTATGTGGCTTTTTCACGTGTGCGAACTTTGAATAGCATACGGGTAAAGTTGAACCCACGTATTTATAGAACTAGAAATATAGTTTTTAATGAGGTCCTTTAAATGAATTTTTCCTTTTTATGTTGTCTTATCTGCTATATAGTTGTGTTGTATTCAATTTTATTTTCAGATTTGTTTTCTTTTAATTTTTTTTTTTAATTTCAAATAAATGAATGTATGCCTTTTATGTTGTCTAATTTGGTTTATTGTTGTGTTGTATTTAATTTTCTTTTAAGATTTGTTTTCTTTTACTTTTTGTTTCATTTCCAAAAAATTTGTTTAAAGTTTCACCAATGCCTATAAACAAAAGGTAATAAGACCAAATCCAAATAAATAAATAGTGTGTGACGTTTCGGTAACAGCGTTGTTACCATCTTCAGACAAAAGTACTATGGCCTACGGCCATACCACGTTGAAAACACCGGTTCTCGTCCGATCACCGAAGTTAAGCAACGTCGGGCTCGGTCAGTACTTGGGAGGGTGACCACCTGGGAACACCGGGTGCTGTAGGCTCCTTTTTTCCATTCAGTACTTTTGTCTGAAGATGGTAACAACGCTGTTACCGAAACGTCACACACTATTTATTTATTTGGATATTTATTTCAAATAAATGAATGTATGCCTTTTATGTTGTCTAATTTGGTATATTGTTCTGTTGTATTTAATTTTCTTTTAAGATTTGTTTTCTTTTACTTTTTGTTTCATTTCCAAAAAATTTGTTTAAAGTTTCACCAATGCCTATAAACAAAAGGTAATAAGACCAAATCCAAATAAATAAATAGTGTGTGACGTTTCGGTAACAGCTTTGTTACCATCTTCAGACAAAAGTACTATGGCCTACGGCCATACCACGTTGAAAACACCGGTTCTCGTCCGATCACCGAAGTTAAGCAACGTCGGGCTCGGTCAGTACTTGGGAGGGTGACCACCTGGGAACACCGGGTGCTGTAGGCTCCTTTTTTCCATTCAGTACTTTTGTCTGAAGATGGTAACAACGCTGTTACCGAAACGTCACACACTATTTATACATTTGGATTTGGTCTTATTACCTTTTGTTTATAATCTACAATCCAAATTGTGCCTCATCAACCAATGCCTATAGTTTCTCACACCTCCCATGCTTACCCCTCTGTAACTGGCCTGTGGTGCAGTGGACATTGTTGGGAGGTACAGTAAACTCTCTACACGATTGTATCAAGTCTTGTTCTGGTAGACTTGATGCTGTAACCAGGAGGGACACTCCCTCTTTAAAAATCCTGAGTTCAACTGACCCAGTTGATGGACCTCAGCAATGGTTCCACTCCAGGGATACGGAGGAGCTGCGTCTGTGCTCATGTTAGAGTCAGAAACAAAGGCTTCCATATTTGGAATGGCCTCAAATCACAGGCAAAGTCAGACTTTCACCAAAGTGTGCCTGGATCATGGTGCCATGATCAACGAAAGCTGCACCCCTATACCCCATTCCATGAGATCATGGAATTCGTGTAATCTTTACACAAGGGGATAAGAAACATCAACAACATAGTTTCTCACCTGAAAGGATTTTTTTGTATTAGTTGTTCACTAATAAAATATTTATAATTAAGTATTTTGATTTTTGGTCTTTATTTACCTATTTTCCCCAGTGCTCTATACATTGATTCAGGATCTATGCAATGTCTCACATATGGTTATCTAGCGCTTCACATGTTTTTAGGCTAAACCCGGGGCGTTGCCGGGTCACTCGGCTAGAAATAATGGCTGTATTTGCTATATAGTTGTGTTGTATTGAATTTTCTTTTAATATTTGTTTTCTTTTTTTTTTTTCAATATAATTTTTTAAAGTTTTCACCAATGCCTATAGTTTCTCACCTGAAAGCAATTTTTTGTATTATTTGTTCATTCATAAAATATTTATTATTATTTTGACTTTTGGTCGGTGGAAGGCTGGGTAAACCGTTTGGTTTTCGACCACTAGGACCCGGGTTCGATTCCCGCATTGGGCACTTTTTTCTGTTTAAAAAAAAAAAAATGCTCCAATGGCCCCCGATTCTTGCAAAAGTCCAACCCCACCAGCGAGTGCAAGTAACCGAACGGGGCTCTGGCATTTGTAAGTGCAAAGTCAAACTGCTTTTCACATGTGTAGACATGTGGTGCGCTTACAGTAAAAGCAGTCGCTAACTACCCACCATGCTTATCATGGCCTGTACCACGTGTACTAGGGATAAGCAAAAAAAAAAAAAACCTATTTTCCCCAGTGCTCTATACATTGATTTAGGATCTTTGCAATGGCACACATATGGTTATCCTGCCCATTCACAGGCCTTTAGGGTAAACCTGGGGCTTTGCCCAGGTCACTCGGCTAGAAATGCAGTTTTTAGTGAGGTCCATTAAATGAATTTATCCCTTTTATGTTATCTTATTTTCTATATTGAAAAGTTAATAAATATGAAAAAAAAATTAAAAACGTTTAAGAATATTATTAAAAAAGAATCATAAAGATATTTTAAAGGAGTCCTTTAGGGATGTCTGTTTTTGCACTTATGATTCCAGAGTTACATGGTCCAGTGGGCCGTATGAAAATCGAGTTGTTCATATAATAACATGTTTAAAAAATGATATTTTCTTTTAATGTAATCTATATAGCTTGAAATAAATAAAAATAATGGCTGCTTGAACTCGGTCGCATGTGACATTTTACAGGTACATTGGGACAGCTGACATTCCCCCCCAACCCAACCCACTGATAAATAGGCAAGAAGGTATGGGAAAAGATCCCAGTAGACGCGAATTCGCGTTGGTAGCCTACAATTTTATGTTAATTTTTAGAAATCAGGGACATGAATTCGCATCCTTTAGGCTTGACACCCTATAAGTGAGGATATGAATTTGCATTATATGGGTTCAAAATGTTTCGTTGCTCGCATCTATAATACCTTTTTTTTAGTAAAGTTGTAAGTAAACATCAATCGTCGAAATTTGCATTTTAAAATGGTTGAATTATCAGAAGTGGTGAATAATTAATATTGTCGAATTACCGTTTGTTATTTGATAGGCCAGAGATTGGGAAATCAAATCAAGGTCGAATTATCGCAAGGGGTCGAATTATCGGTATTGTCGAATTACTGTTTGTAATTTCATAGGTTCTGGAAATCAAAACATGGTCGAATTAACGAATTTATACTTAGAAAATATTTTTACTTATCCTTACTTGAAATGCTGCTTCTAGGAAATCTGAATATACCCATTGCGATTTTTAAGCCACCATCTATACTTTTAAAGTCTCTGCAGGCCCTTTGGGTAAACCCTGGGCGTTGCCCGGGTCACTCGGCTAGTCTATGAATGTCGGCCAGGGAACCTCTATCTTAATGATGATTTTAGAGCGATTTTTTCTTTTCTAAATAAAATACTTTCCTATACAAGAAATAACACCATTAAAGCCACGAACGTTTCTTTTATATTCGTGACATAGAAACATTCTCGTGCTTTAATGGTTCCATTTAGTCGGTGGATGAGTGACAATTTGACAATTAAACAACTTTATTGACATCTCGTCAATCTTTACACTCCAACGGAGGAGACCCAGGAGTTTGAAAACTGTGCGGGAAGTCAGTAGAATAATAACATACGCTATTGTGTTAATTTACACTCATGGACAAAACTTAAGAAAGTTGTACATTTCAGTATGTATATCGGGATTGTGACAATAACTCTGAAATATATTACAGTGACCTTTATTGAAGACATACAAGATAACGACTCAAAGGGAGTTATAAAGTAATAATAATGGTAGGAATGAAGAGAGATATATACAATCGACGTAGCCCTCTCCTAGGGCACGTCCGGATCAGGAGCTTATAGCCGCCTTGAATCTAAACAGATCCCTGCCATTTGGGGAGTTCATGTTCGGAACATGTTTGATGATAATGTCGAAGAATTTGTCGAGATGAATCTTGTCTTCAGGCGTGAGTAGCCCGAGGAGGTGGTGTGGACGAGTGGGTGGCACCCTCGAATCCCGACAGCCATGAACCGGGATCCCACGTTAACATTTTGTTTAATATATGAATAACCTTCACATATTATTCACTGTTTCAATTATCATAAACTAGGTTGTTATTTTTGAGTGGTACCTATTAATGTGATTTTGGAACAATGGTTTATTTATAATTGACCAATTCTGGAATAATTAAAAAAAAAAACAATGGTTGCCTGTAAAGTCGGTTTTACGGGCGAAGATTTTACGTGACAACGGTAGAATATTTATTGATATGAATATAATTAAATTGCACAATAGGAACAAGGAATTGAATGAAAATAAGAATTGCACAAATTTTAACTATAGAAATATATTTTGTTTACTAAAACATTGTACATGTAAACTTAAACTTAACTAATTCCTATTTGAGTGATTTTGTTGAGGATAGGACGATGATAGGAGAAATATGAAATAAAAGGAAGTGTTTCTGCTGTAATGTGCCTTGCGAAAGTCAAGTCGATAGTTGTTCCTTTTAACGTAGTTGACTTAGAAACGTTTGATACGCAATCAAGATTATACGTATTTTTCATGAAATTAAGAAACGAGTTGTCAGGCTTTACGTTTTTGTTAAAATCACCACACAGAAGAATCGGTATACTAGAATCAATTTGCACGAACGGTGGCACGTACTGGCTGTTGTGAATGTACGGACCGAGTCCTTGCCATAGTAACATTCCAATATCCTGCATACTAGCTCCTGGATGAATATATACAGCACCAAGTATAAACTTGAAGCTAGTATTAGCGGCGAAGCAAGTAACTTCAGTCATGCACATGTCACCCTTGGTTTTAATGACACGAGTTACGTCTGTAATCGCAACTTGGAACACTTCCGCCGTAGATGTCGATGATAATTTACGATAGATCGCCACTCCACCAGCCGCGTTGGTATCTGAGTTAGGTCGATTATTTTCCCTGGATACGCACTCATAACCCTTGATTGGAGTTGGTTCACAAGTGTCGCGCATCCACGTTTCAGTCAATACTAAATAGTCTGATCGTGGTATCACTGTATCTGTTTCAATGTCCGCGGCATGGGCACTTAAACTTTGACAGTTGATGTTCGTTACAATAAGTTGTCCAGCGTCGGTTGCGTCGTCACAGAATTTTACGGCTTGTTTGGTAATTGTGTCTAGAGTGTGTCCACGAAGTCGTAAGTATTCATTGCGAATATCTCGAGTAGTCTGTGAGTCGTTTCCATCTCGGCCATGTTTGAAAACCAATAGAGAGTCCTTTTCTGTTATGATGTACAATCCGTCGATACTTGTGACGCGGCTCATGGCTACATATACCAATTGCTGTGGTTGTTTTGAGGAGTACTTGTAAACAATTGTAGTAAACGTCCCACCCTGGGCCTTGTGGATCGTAATTGCACAAGCAGGCACGCAAGGAAATTGTTTTCGCTTGCACTTCACTGTTTTTGTCAACGAAATGTTTACCATTTTCTTGTGCACTGGCACCCAATCGACGGATAAGGTGTTTGGTTTGCTGTGCACATGTGGTCGACATTTGGTATACCAGGTGGATTGTTCCAGTTGTATTGCTGTTTGGCTTGAAGAAGTAGTCGGTTGTACATCAGTCCGAGAAGATGCTGCTCTACGTTGTCGGAATGCACGTTGCCGTTGAGCGTTAGTTAGGGGAACGCTCGTTCTCTCCGCCACGACAGGAACGCTTGTTCTCTCCACCACAGAACAAGACGTTGAAGCAGGTGACTCTGACGTACCGCTGGTGAGGGCTATGTTAGCAGATTTACGTAGCTTGAACCTGCGTTGCCTCTCCGCAGCCGCTTTTGCAAAGGCTCTTACTTGTTCAGGAGTTCTGGTCAATGCTTTTCGTAGTCTGTACTCACGTTGTCGCTGAGCATTCGTTCTGGCGGTAGAGGTGGTGTGTGGAACAACGAAAGGTACTGCAGACGTTGACGGCACGATATCCTCCGTCTCCATTGAAGTACTGGAAGTTGAAGGCACCGTTTCCATTGTTTTGAGAGTGGTGATTCCTGTTGAACATTTGAAATTGAATGGATGAATTTTTAATTTTAAAGAATCAATTTGAAAATCAAAACACTTATTCAGATCGAAGGTTCAAATTTTTGCTAAATAAATTTGAAATTAAATAAAATTTGTAATTGTAAATGATGAAGTTGAAAATTAAAACATTTACTTATATTAGATGTTAAAATTCTTGCTCAACACAGTTTAAATAAAGTTTTCTTATATCTGCCACTTTTTCTTAATATTTGTAATTTTAAATAATCAATTCGAAAATCAAAACATTTATTCAGATCGAAGGTTCAAATTTTTGCTAAATAAATTTGAAACTATTTAAAATTTGTAAAATAATAATTAATTAATTAATTAATTTTAAACTAATAATTTACTTAACACTATCAACATTTATCAATAGTATGACATAACCTATAAACTCAGTTTCTCAACTTTTGTGTCAATCTAACAATTAATCAATCAATCATAGTTTACGATAATGAAATATCAGTGTACAATTATTTACCTTTATTGTTGTTGTTGTTGTAAATGACGAATCTAAGCACTCCACATTTTCACTACAGACACAGCTGACGATACTTTAACCACACGTGTGAACTTGTATTATGACGCTTTCTTGTTTTTCCAACGCCAAGAACGTTCGAGAAAGACAAAGACAGAGACAAGCATGCGCCGATTCAATGCGCCTAATTCTCTAGCGCTGCGCGCGCAGCACTCTCGTTCGGTGACTCATCGTAACGTTACCGGGCGTTACACTTTTTCATAAGTGACTCCCAGCCGCAACCTAATTTAAGACGTTGTCACGTCAAAATCAACGATTCATTGATATTTATTCCGATAGATGGCGCAAGCCATCAGCAACTTTCAGTTACACAATCAGGAGATGCCTTTTTTTTTTCGTTAATTTATCAGCCTGATCCCAGTACAATTTCACATTTGTACTATATATCAAATCGGGTGTATAGCCAGAAAATTGACTCAGTATATCGCTTATAGAATATATATCCTATTTGGTTATTTTATATCTAGATGGAGCGTCATTGCCTTATAATAAACACTTCCCTCATCCTGTCCTTACTACAATGTTCAATATTGTAAAATGGAGGACAAGCTATCAGAGAAGCCAGAGTAGAGGGTGATGAACCAAAATACATTTTTTAAATACATTTTTAAAGAGAGGGAGAGGTATCTCTTTGAATACATGATTACCATCTTCCCGCAACCTTATGTTATACATAGACACGTTATCTACATTCATGGATAAAACTTAAGGAAGTTGTACATTTAAGCATGTATATCGGGATACAGACAATAAATCTGAAAGATATTACAGTGACCTTTATTGAAGATACACGAGATAACCAAGTGTGAACAAAATTGTCTATGTCTTCTTAGAAAAAATAGAAGATTGGCAACATCAAAGACTTTTCACTTTTTAAAAAGTTTTGTCGATGACTGTATATGTAGACATGTTATGTATTCAAAGTATTATAACACATGTGTATTTTACTTTGTTAACTTTGAATATCCTATCATATATATCAACCATAGATATACCTACCAAACATTTTATATTCTAATCTGTAAAAACCTGGAATTTCATTAGTCCAACGGAGGAGACCCAGGAGTTTGAACACTGTACGGGAAGTCAGTAGAATAATAACATACGCTATTGTGTTAATTTACACTCATGGACAAAACTTAAGAAAGTTGTACATTTCAGTATGTATATCGGAATTCTGACAATAACTCTGAAAGATATTATAGTGACCTTTATTGAAGACATACAAGATAACCAAGTGTGAACAGAATTGCCTCGTCTCCTTAAAAAAAAAATATATAATAAATAAACGACCATCGACATCAAAGACTTTCCACTTCCTTAAGTTTTGTATATGAGTGTAAAAATATAAATTATATAATTCTAATCTTTGCTATGTATTGTTGATAGATTTTGTTACTTTTGTGAAGATGTTCTCAATTAAAGAACCATCTAAATAATCACATCGTAGCTAAGTTAGTGTCAAAATACACAAAACATTATGAAAACCAAACAATCCACACCAAAGGGGAAAAACCGCAATGGAAAGAAAAATGGGAGAAAAAGATTAAATAGGAAGATTGGAAGACGTTCTGGGAACTTCATGCAACAAGATCCATGTGGAATGTTAAAAAGGAGGAGAAGAGTTAAAGAAAGGGTAGAAGTATAAAAAATATGAAGAAAAATAACTGAAGAACGCACCACAATTCCTTAATGTATACACCAACTCAATAAAAATTTAGGATTAGAGTAAAACTACACTATACTCACAGAAAAAGGAAGCTGTACCTTTTAGTATGTATATCGGGATTTAGACAATAACTCTGAAAGATATTTGATGCATAGTGATCTTTATTGAAGACACACAGGATATAACCAAGTGTGAACAAAATTGCTCTCAATAAAGGTTACTGTGTTTCAAATATATTTCAGAGTTATTACTGAACCCCGATATACCTGCTAAAAGGTACAACTTACCTAAGTTTCATACATGTAGAGAAGAGGGCTACTTGCCTGAAGGCTTTTACAACCGTTTATAAACGAAAGATACTCTTTTTGTCTTGTAATTTTTGTCCTCTCATACCCGATGATGTATATTTCATACTCTCCATACAAAATACGGAAATATATAAAATGTAATTTTCTAAAAACTCAATACCAAAGAGGTATCTCTCAAAATGATCCATGCTGTATCCAAAATGCCAACGTTAAATCTCAAATGCTTGGGAGAAGAGGAAAGAGGAACCAAAAAACGTTGCATGCGAGGGGAAACCAAACCAAACAAAATCACAACTAACATCTTTCTGAGGTTCTGGCGAGATGCCTTTTTTTCGGTGCCCTTCGCTGGCACTCCTGCAGAGCTGTGGCAGCCATTGTTAGGATAACTATGCAAATCAAGAATCCATGTAGAGACTGACTTCGACAGGAGAGTCTGGAGCAAGCCTGTTTCGACGCCGGCCTTCAGTGGCGCTTCGACCCATTTCTTTCTTCTTTTTCTTTTTCTGGAAACCAAATCACTGCATCTGACCATTGACAACAGCTTCTGTAGATCTATCTAATGTGTTGAGAATAAAATTTTCAGCACTGTTACTTGTATTCCTATAAAACGGTTTTCCATAACCTGAAATCATATAGCCCGAATGTTTTCTTAAAACCAAACGAAACAAACAAGTTTTATAACGAAATTCGAAAAGTATACACACAAACACACATACAGCTTTATTAAGACCACCGGTCTTATACAGATTTATCACAGGAAGGAAGCATAGATAAGATCTCCTGTACTCTAGACAGCATAGAATCCAACAACAACCTCCAGGTCCGACGTATGTGACATTCAAAAATTGTATTAATAAATCATCAAAAATATAATTGCTATTATATATTAAATACAGAATTTACTATATTTGGAACACACTTAGTATTTTTACAATTTACAAATGTAATTTCAACAGATGCCACGAGAGGCGCTGTTTGCGAGTGAAATAGGCAAATATGCAAATAAAATTGCAACCAATATTTATTTCAAATAAAATTCAAACCAGAAACCTTCCCAGTAGTATACTAAAAAAATTCCTGAAGTATTATGGTGATCAGATGAGTTGTTTGGTCAGGTATAAAGGACAGATATAAAATAATTTTAATATAAATCGATTTTCTTTGGACAGATATTTTGAGAAAAAAACCTTTCTTCTTTCACAGGTACATCCTTTCTTATATAAATATATTCAATGGATCGTTTTTTGGCTCAGACTTTCTACTGTGCTTACTCAGGTGGAAAAATTTGTGAAAAAATGGAATTCTACTGTTCCACAAGCTTATCTCCATAGTTTGATTAAATATCATAACCAAGATTCAACCCTTTTGTGCAGCATATATAAGCAGAAGGTGCTAAGATGGCTGGGAAAGGACTAATTTATATATTTCTTTTTAAATTTTATCATCATTCACTTACAGAACCACATAGAAGTAGTAGATTTTATACACTCTCTCCATGTATCTAACAATAAAATTTATTTTTAAAAACTATTTTTATAAATTAATTATAATCGTTTGCCACCCTTTTAGATGAATCAGTATCTCGAAAGTTCGCCTTGGTTAAATAAAGGAACATATTCGAAAGAAAGAATCCTATGAAATGTAAATAATAGAAACAGCCTCCCCGAGGATAAGTCTCTTACTTTATATATAAATAGAGCAAAAACTTATTATCGGAGAGACTGTTTTTATTATTAAAGCAACCTATTGTTTATAAACTGAATGTATTTGCTGTTAAGTGGGTTGTACGTTAATTTTTGTCATATTTATCATCGACAATCCGAAGAAGTCCATAGATGGATTGGAAGATTGTTGTTGTTGCTTATTCCTCAAATCGTTTAAACGATCTCTATTAGGACCCATTGTCTCAACTTTTCTATTATAGTCCTACACATTTGACTAATGTAGGAAGGTATCAATTGGTAGCGTCTGTTCTCCATAGGAGCGGCTACACTCCATGTTAGGAGCGGCCAACCAAAAGAATCAAAGTCACACTGAGCGGTACTTCCAGATCTTCAGACCAACAGCACCTCTCTTTCCTTCTCCATGATGTCTACATCTGTCTCAGTTTATGGAAGATTGTAGTCAAAGGTCGGACTTACTTTGGAACTAATCTCAGAAGTAATGGTGACAGAATGGGATCTGGACCTGAAGAGTCCAATGACCCTGGACATCGCCGAGGGTCCCGCTGAAGAGGATCTAGGACGGCGAGGTCCAGATCGGAACACGGAGAGCAGGGACTGCGGACTTGGTGATCGCGTGTCGGATTTGGACCTTGGACGAAAGGAGTCCAATAGGGAACGTCTGGGAGTTCCTGAGTCCCCGGAGAGACGCCGACATTTGTCTTTGTCATAGTCCTCCGTCACAATCTTGGGGACATTCAGCTGGGGCATCTGTAGAACACAAAACTCTGTTTTTTTACTTGCTTTATAATCTCTTTAGATATATGACAAAACGTTAAAGAACGATGGACAAATGTTTCTTCTATCATATCGATAAAACACAAGCTTTCAAACCACATGGTTCATCTACAGATGTATAACTCTAATGAACGTTTACAGCGGTATGGTAGATTAAACTGGCGAAACCGCTGGGAGGGTTCACCACTGATGAGCCAGGCCCTCCCATTAATTTTTCCATTACAGTAATGGTAGTAGAAATTGTTTATTTTTGAAAAAGAATCATACGCGTCTATAATAGTTTCGAATTTCGAGAAAGAAATTTGTTTTATTCATTCCTTAAGTTTATTCTCCATGAGTGTACAAATATATATGAAATAATAGCACACAATTGAAATTGTACTGGAATCAGAAACCCGCGTTGATTCTGCATGAAAACAAATATAAACAACAAAGCATTTTATTTTATTTTAAATCTTATTTTATTGTGGCGTTTTAATGATTAAGATATTTCCTTCAGTACAAGGGTTTTCTTTCCCGAAAGCTTGAGAGAATTTTAAATAAAAAATATTTTTAAAAGAAACTTTTCCCTGGAGGATTAATGTACTTATTTTAATATTGTTTCAAGGGATTATTTTATCGAATATCTCCTGATTGTTCAACTGAAAGTTGCTGATGATAGGTAGTAAGCTAATTCTTTTTATTGTAAGTGCAACATATGTCTACACAGGTAGAAATATCTCTCTAAGTTCGACTTTTACACTTACAAATGTGATAGACTCCTGTTGGGTTACCTCCACCCATTGATGGGGTTAGACTTTAATAATACAACAACAACAACAAAATCTTTATTAAGACACTATTGTCTTACAAGGGGATTCCCCATAAAAGTTATATATGTACATGAGTAAGGAGGAAAATAAATTTAGAGGGGAGGGGGAGCAATCAGCCGTTGTCTGTGGAGTTGAGCACTTCTTCCCTCATTTTATCAATCGCCTTGAAAAGTTAAAAATATTTGTAAACAAATGTTTTATCCAGCAGGAGAGTAGTGAATATTTTATATACATGTTGTTCATTGTAGTGAGTTAGCTCCGAAATTTCGCGAATTTCCAGTCTCTTTTCATGTAGGAATGGGCAATGGAATAGATAGTGGACCAAATTGTCTTGGATGCCAACATTGCAGAAGTAGCAATTTAAAAGGTCGCTGTTCCAAAATCTTGTGATATCCTCGGGGAAAAGTAGCCATAGAATCCTTTGACGGGCTATAAATCGTTTAATTTTCAAAGGGAAGACTTTAACAAGAATTGGGTTCAATTGAAGCAATTTAAAGAAAAAGAGTGCCCAATCCTGGATTCGAACCTGGGCCGTGGCGGTGCAAATTAGACAGTCTATACTCCTTCTTCACCAACTTCCACACACACTAATGGAAGTAGAAAGTGTTACTCTCAGAAGAAGTTGAAGAAATAACCCTGTAATTGGCTCAAATCAACTTTTTGCAACGTGTAATGAATGATTAAATTGTTGAATGCGAAACGTCTTGAAATAAAATAATTGAAATTACTTAATGTTAAAATATATGTTGTAAACCCGGGTAAGACAACAAGTGAGTTGGAAGCAGTCAGGGTTGAGTGGCAAGGCGTGCAGAGTGGGAAGTCCGCACGGGACAGTAAGGACAAAGTTTGGGATCAAAAGACGCTCTCCTAGTACATCTCACGTGGCACCAGGACCAGGGGAAAGTTGAGGATTAACTGAGGAAAGTTCGGCGTCCTGCATGAAGCCGCGGAGGCAGAGAGAAGCCAAAACGGCGGCCACGAGGGCCGCCGTGAGACCTAGCTCTGAGCGGGCCCTGTCCGAAAATATCCACTGTAACCTAACTAACTGTCAACATCCGGAACAACGCCCCTTCTTTGTCCCTCTCTGGATCCCCCGGGTGTCCAGTGGCAAGCTGGAGTCACTTTGAGACGACTAGAAAAGACGTCATAATTTATTACTTACATATCACATTGTTTAAATTACGATATATATATTTCTGTTCTATTATATATTTCTCAAAATGAGTAGAGACTGCAGTTGAATTTTATTTATTAAAAATGATTTGGTATATGCAATAGCCTGTACACATCCATGCCAAGATTTAGTATAACTCAGCAGATTTTTCTATTTACACTAGAGTATAAAATATTAATGAACTCATTTAAATTAACATTTACGTCGAATATAAATATCTACACTCGTCACATCTCTTTAGAGTTCTTGGCCTTCTCTAGACCAGCTCCTATTACAATTCAGACAATTCCGGCAATGGTAGACCAATGTATAAACACTAGACCAGCTCCTATTAAAATTCAGACAATCTCGGCAATGGTATACCAATGTATAAACACTAGACCAGCTCCTATTACAATTCAGACAATCCCGGCAATGGTAGACCAATGTATAAACACTAGACCAGATCCTATTACAATTCAGACAATCCCGGCAATGGTAGACCAATGTATAAACACTAGACCAGATCCTATTACAATTCAGACAATCCCGGCGATGGTAGGCCAATGTATAAACACTAGACCAGCTCTTATTACAATTCAGACAATCCCGGCAATGGTAGACCAATATATAAACGCTAAACTGATCATACAGTAATGGCATTGTTAGATTTATGCTAAACTAGCCGAATGACCCGGGCAACGCCCGGGTTTTACCTGATTAAATGTTTTATTCAAATACTTATTCGTTACAATTATAAATTGTCACCGTGGATGTCACTCTTGTGTCCCGCTCCAAACTTTGTGTGTTTTAAAAATATAAAAATAAAAATTCTTAAAAGGATATTTGAAAATTGTATTATTTTGATTTTTTTATATGAATATATTTTAAAAATTTGATATATGCATAAAATGATAGCAAGAGATTTCTTGCCCCTACGCCGTCATTACGTCACTCAAGATCACTTCAACGTCCCGCTCCACCAATCCCCCGTCGCCCCACGTGGTCCATAATTCCTCAACTTTACTTCTCGAAGTTACCGCAGTGAGGCGCTGGTTGCGAGTTATATAGGGAAAATTTGTTAATAACTTTAAGGATATTCAAGAAAGAAGCCTGAAAATTTGCCTATAAGTTTTTCCAGATACAACTCTATATACTGTTAAAATTTCAGTTAGATTAGTTACGTATTGTGAACGCGAATAGCCGACAAACATACAAACATACACTGACTTATATATATATATATATATATATATATACAAATAGCGCATGCAGTTATGCGCATTCCGAAAATAAATTTATTATTAGATCACTCAAAAAAAATAAATTTATACAAATTCGAAATTTTAATCTTGAATTCGCTTCAACATAAAAAAAAAAAGACATGAATAGTATTAAGAGCCTACGTGAATAGGAAATGCTATTCTTACAAGCAATTTGAATCTGGCAGGTCTTATAAAGCCAAAAATAACCTGTAAAAATTTAAAATATATTGAATATTCTATCATACCCCGTTAAAAAGGAATTTTAAAATATGGAATATATTCCAAATTTAAGAATTTTTTCCATTTAAAAATGCCTAGAGAATATAATAAATGCGAATGCTCCAATTTTTTAGGAAGTAGAAAGGGGGGCTTCTTCAATTGGAAGAAGAAGAATTTATCTCTCTTAGGGTCAGAGAATCGATGCTGACGACATATTTCTTGGTGCCTAATTGATTCTGGAGGCTGGAGGCTCGCCAGGCCTCTTCATCTCTATCTTCAATCTTTACATCATCTTCTACATCTGTTCCTACTTTTTTTTCTGTACCTACAACATCTGTTTATACACGTATTATCTGTATTATTTGTAACTCTTGTTTCTACACTATCTATTTCTACATTTTCTGTAGCTACACCATCTGTTTCTACATTTTCACGACCTACAACATCTGTTTCTACTTTTTTTTGTACCTACAACATCTGTTTCTTCACGCATTATCTGTATTTGTACTTCTTGTTTCTTCACTTTAACTACCTACAATATCTATTTCTACATTTTTTTATTCCGATTGATGGCGCAAGCCATCAGTAGGTTTTAGTTGCACGATCAGGAGATGCCTTTTTAAAATTAATTTTTAATTTGATTCCAGTACAATTTAACTTTTGTACTATTTTTTTTTCACATATATATATCTATAATTAAACTAAAACGTACCAAACAGCTGGCCACCGTAAATGCAACACCCTGAAAGAAGCATGCAAATAACATGAAATTTACAACATGCATTGGCGGAGGTGAGATATGCAAATGATTAGAATTTCAAGGCAGACGCACATCACGCGCGCCTGTGATTTCTGTCATGTCTGCGCACATTATTTCAAAAGACAAAAAAAGATTATATTGAATCTCATCTCACACCACATTCTTCGTAAAAGACATTTGTAAAACACGAAAGAAAATATTTTCCAAAAATAAACATCGATTTGAATGATTTTGAAAGAAAAATGTGATATTTGCACAAGTTTAGCTCCAGATTTAAGGTAAACTTGTTAATATTTTTAACCTAAAAAATAACATTTCAAATAAGAGAAGATACTCTTTGTAGAAAAAAATTCTTTAAAATTTTAATTTTTAGCTTATCGTCCTCATTACACTCATTGATAAATCTTAAGGAAATAAAAAGTCTTTCAAGTCGTCGGTCGTCTATTTTTATTTTTTTTAAGGAACAGGCAATTTTTTTCATACTTAGTTATTTCGTATGTCTTCAATAAAGGTCACTGTGTATCAAATATATTTCAGAGTTGTTGTCTGAATCCCGATATACATGCTATATATGGTTGTTGTATTTTCTTCTCAGTATCTTGGCTCGGCGATACATTATCACAACGAACAAACGTGATTGGTCTGTTACAGCTGGGTGGTATTAGAGGAAATCCGTTCTTAGCTGCCAGGATAAGAGGAGAAAGTCCACTAGTACGGCGATTTACGGCAGGAAGTGACCTGTTCCATAATCCCCTCATGAATATTCACCAGAGAATCCGTGGTCTAATTAACCCTCGGGAGTCCGGTCACATCTTGAAGGCTGCCTGGACTCGTTGATGGCTGCGTGGAGCCTGCTGGATGTCTGGACTCTTAGCTAGCTGCTTGGATCATCTTCGTTGGCAGCTTAGGTCATCTTTGTTGGCTGCATGGATCATCTTTGTTGGCTGCATGGATAATCTTTGTTGGCTATATGGATCTACTTTGTTGGCTGTATGGATCATCTTTGTTAGCTGTATGGATCATCTTTGTTGTCTGCATGGTCATCTTTGTTGGCTGCTTGGTCAACTTTATTGGCTGCATGGTCAACTTTATTGGCTGCATGGACTTTCTTTGTTGTCTGCATGGTCATCTTTGTTGGCTGCATGGATCATCTTTGTTGGCTGCATGGATCATCTTTGTTGGCTGCATGGTCATCTTTGTTGGCTGCATGGATAATCCTTTCTGGCTGCATGGATCATCTTTGTTGGCTTCTTGGATCATCTTTGTTGGCTGCATGGATCATCTTTGTTGTCTGCATGAACCTTTTTGTAGGCTACATGGTGCCATCCTTTCTGTTGGTTATCAATCCATACTGTAAAGTAACGAAGTATATATTGTTGCACCAGGTTGCGGCTTGGCAGACTCTTCAGCCTTGATTCTCTCCTGTGCTGGGTCTTGCATCTTACCAGAGCGTGTTTCAACCATCCTACAAATTTATATAAGGGAATAATGAGATAAGTCTACTTTAAGTAACCTCCAGAATGATTTATTTATTTTCTCACATCAAAGAGAGCAGTGAAGTCACAGTGTACCTAAATACAAATGATGATAATCTAATCTGTTTTAAATAAATATCATAGAATATTTTATATAAAAATAAATAAATATATAATTTAAATTTCAAATATATTAAAAATAATATAAGAAATACGCCATTAATCATGATGTAACACTTCCCCCTCTCCAGAGGTCGTCACGTCCTCGTGATTGACCTCATCAATTCTTTCAAAATAGGGTTTGATTCTTGAGACATGGACAATCAATGGGTCTTGGCCAGGATTATCTTTTGGTTCAATTAAGTAATTTACGTTGGACAGCTTCTTTAATATTTTATATGGGCCAAAATATTTTCTCAGTAGTTTCTCACACTTTCCTATTTTCCTAATTGGTGTCCAAACTGCTACTAATTCTCCTGGTTCGTAGCTTCTTTCCATGTGTTTCTTGTCATAGTTCTTTTTCATTCTTTCTTGAGTCTTTATTGTGTTGTTAATAACTAATTTTCTTGTTCTGTTTATTTTGTCTAAGTGATGTTTTATGTATTCATCATAATCATCCTTGTCAATGTCCACCGAGATATTCCTGTCGTCCAAAAGAGACGTGGGTTCTCTTCCAAACATCAGGAAAAAGGGAGAATATCCTGTGGTTTCCTGAATTGTAGTATTGTAAGCGTGAGTGATGAATGGGAGTATTTCGTCCCAATTCTTCTGATCAGTGTTCACATACATACTGAGCATATTGATCAATGTTCTATTTAACCGCTCTGTCAATCCATTAGTCTGGGGATGATAGCTCGTTGTGAAGCAATGTTTAATCTTGCACGTTTTCATCACCTCTTTCATTAAATTACTGGTAAATTGAGAGCCTCTGTCACTAATAAGATATTGTGGGGCTCCGTGCCGGAGAAAAATATCCTCTACTAGAAATTTTGAAACTTCTTTCACTGTTGCTTCCGAGACTGCTTTTGTTTCTGCATATCTAGTGTAGTAGTCCGTCAGCACGATTATCCATTTTTTCCTGTTTTTCGTAGATGGCAATGGACCAAGAAAGTCAATTCCAATTCTTTCGAAAGGAAAGTTGGCTGGGGGAATGGGCTGTAGTAGTCCAGAAGGTAATTGGTTTGAGCCTTTTCTACTTTGGCAAAGATGACACGTCTTAACGAACTCTGAGACATCCTTTAGCATGGATGGCCAAAAGTATTTACTCTTTATTCGGTACATGGTTCTGGCGACACCCAGATGGCCATTCGACATATGATTGTGATATTCTTTCATAATTTCTCTCTTTTTCTTCTCTGGAACCACAAGCAACCACGCCCTGCCTTCAGGGTTCGGGTTTTTCTTAAAGAGGCATCCATCTTCTACTTTAAAGTTTTGCGCAATTGATCGCCTGCTTCCATTAAGGTTTTTCTTAACACTTTCGATAAACTTATCCTCTTCGTCTGTTATTTGATTTAAAAATAGCCTTTCAAAATCCTCATCCCAATCAGTTTCTGGTAAGGGTCCCCTAGATAAGCCATCGGCGTCCAGATGTTTCTTTCCTGATTTATGTATTATATCGAAGTCATATTCTTGAATTTTCAATGCCCATCTTGCCAATCGACCTGTTGGATCCTTCAAGTTTTTGAGCCAGCATAAGGCGTGGTGGTCTGTTACTATTTTAAAGTGTCTTCCATAAAGGTAGGGTCGTAATTTTGACATTGACCAGACAACGGCCAGACATTCTTTTTCAGTGGTTGAATAATTTTGCTCCGCTTTACTTAGGGTACGACTCAAATATGAGATCACCTTCTCTTCACCACCGATGTCTTGGACAAGTGTTGCACCTATGCCGATGTTGGACGCATCAGTATGAACATAAGTAGGTGCATTTGGATTGAAGTGACCTAAAATTGGTGGACTTAATAGTGCTGTTTTTAGGGTTTGAAACGCTTCCTCTTGTCTTTCTGTCCAGATAAATGATACACTTTTTTTTTATAAGGTTGGTCAAAGGGTCAGCAATTTTTGAGAAGTCTTTGATAAATTTTCTATAATATGAACACATTCCCAAAAAGGATTGTACTTCTTTGACCTTTTTGGGCCGAGGGAAATTTCTGACAGCTTTGATGTTATGTTCCGCGGGTTTTATACCATGTTTGCTCGTTATATAGCCGAGAATCTCCAATTCTTCAAAAGCAAATCGGCATTTTTTGTCGTTTAACCTTAAATTAGATTCACGAAAACATCTAAAAACAGCTTCAAGTCTTTTGAGGTGCGTTGGAAAATCCGGGCTATATATGATAACATCATCCAGATAACACAAACAAATTTGCCATCTCAGATTTCCAAGCATATTCTCCATATTTCTCTCAAAGGTAGCAGGCGCGTTACAAAGTCCAAAAGGCATCACGTTGAATTCATATAATCCATGTGCTGTAGTGAAAGCTGTTTTCTCTTTGTCTCTTTCTTCGACTTCAACTTGCCAATATCCAGATCTGAGGTCTATTGCTGAGAAGTGTGTAGATCCTTGGAGAGTATCCATAACTTCGTCTATTCTAGGGATCGGATAGACATCTTTTACTGTCACATTATTCAGTTTTCTGTAGTCCACACAAAATCTGTATTTACCATCTCGCTTCTTGACCAATATTACTGGAAAAGACCAGGGGCTAGAAGATGGCCTAATTATGCCTTCTGTAAGCATCTCGTCAATTTGCTCTTTTATAATATCTCGTTCTTTAGCACTTACCCGGTAAGGCTTGTGTTTAATTGGCTTCGCGTCTTCTGTGTCTATCCGATGTTTTGCCAAATTGGTTCTCCCTAATCTCGACGAAAAAAGATCTCCATACCTTTCTAAAACTTGTTTTAACTCCTGTTCCTTTGGTGAAAGATTTTCGTTTATTTGGAATCTAGGTTCTTTGTTCTCTTCTACCTCTCTTTCTCGACTCACATTTATTTTCGCTGGACTACTTCCAAAAGCCAATGTTTGGTTTTTCAATATTTTTAACGGTCGAGGATACGGATTAGTTATCCAGATGTGTGTTTCCCTATTTATAACATTGATCAAGCTTCTTGCTAGACGAAGTCCATTTGTTTGAAACATTTTGCTGCTCTCCTCGATAATATATTCTCCATCCTCTGTTTCTACCAATGCCTTGATCAATTTCATGGAACATTCCGGTACAATGGAATCCTTGGCACTCTTTATTTTCAACATTTCAAAATTGATTTCGTCATGATTATTCGTCAAATCGTATTTGATAGTTTCTTGCTTACAATCTATTTTTGCGTTCATTTTCTTAAGGAAATCTCTCCCAAGAATTAATGTCCGTAAATGCGTTTTCAATATCACAAAGTTGTGTGATAATGTTTCGTCATCAATTTTTATATTTAAAAATATACTTCCTACCATGTCCAATTTTTTTCCATCGGGTCCTGCACAAATTTTTGCGAGTTTACTTATACCATGGCCTGTATCGAGGGCCGTTCTGAGGTCGACCACTGAGAGGTCAGCACCTGTATCAACCAAAGCTTCAAAAGTCCCTATCTTGTCCACGTTAATTTTTAATTTGTATTTAGGGTCCAACTTCTTGATTCCGTTTATGGTCGACTTGCTTTGATTGACAGATTCAGGCGCGACGCTTAGTTTAAATCTTCCAACACGGAATATCTATTCCGGGTAGGAATATTTGTCTGTGTGTTATGACATACATCGGCATAAAGCCGAGGTCCTGATTTCTCTGATATTTCATTCATTTGGCATTTCTCTTCGACCTTCTCTTGGGTATCTGCTGGATCCTCTTCTAAGATTCTTATAAACTTGACCCTACAATAACGGGCCACGTGCCCTGGCTTGTTACATTTAAAGCAGATTGGTCTCCCGTCTTCTGTCCTATTCCTAATTGAATTTGGATTCTTATTGTATGTTTTACTTGGGTAGACCGGTTTTGGCTCAGGATTAGGAGTGTAAGATCGTCTAGGGGCAGATACCTGGGGCAGAGGTTTGTCCTGGTAGTACCTCGGAGTGGAGGCCTGGGGCTTGGAGGTGTTCTGGTAGTACCTCGGAGCGGGGGCCTGGGGCTTGGAGGTGTTCTGATATGGTCTTCTGAACGACGTAGCATTCTTCCATTGCTCTTGATGATGGGGACGAGGAGAGCGTGGTCCATTATATAGAGCTTTTGATTTTTCTGCACGTTCTTGGTAATTCTTTTCGAACAAATCCAGCTTCTTACAAATTTCTAGGAGTTCATTGGTATTTTTAGGAGGGTTTAGGTGAAGGGCAAAAGAGTATTCTTTCTTTAACCCTCCAATAACCCAGTTTATTTTAGTCTTTTCTTCCATTTGGGGGTCGACCTTGTTGCACAGTACAAGGATATCCTCTGCGAACCTGATTGCAGGTTCATTCCACTGTTGCATCCTGTTTAGTTTCATCTTAATTTCTTCTTTGTTGGCGTCTGAGGCAAAATCCTCAATTAGGCGGCTCTTGAAATTTTCCCAGCTGGTGAAACTTATCTTGTGTAGGTTCAGCCAGGTTTTGGCGCTACCAATCATATTCATGGCAGCATAACGAGAGATAATGTAGTCTGCCCAATGGTACAGGAAGCCAATTTCTTCAAGAGATTCAATCCATGGGCGAGGGTCTTCCGTTCCATCATACTTGGGGATGTCGATGTTGGGATTCAGGACAACTGGGTCGGAACTAGCATCTCTACCAATTGTTGCACCAGGTTGCGGCTTGGCAGACTCTTCAGCCTTGATTCTCTCCTGTGCTGGGTCTTGCATCTTACCAGAGCGTGTTTCAACCATCCTACAAATTTATATAAGGGAATAATGAGATAAGTCTACTTTAAGTAACCTCCAGAATGATTTATTTATTTTCTCACATCAAAGAGAGCAGTGAAGTCACAGTGTACCTAAATACAAATGATGATAATCTAATCTGTTTTAAATAAATATCATAGAATATTTTATATAAAAATAAATAAATATATAATTTAAATTTCAAATATATTAAAAATAATATAAGAAATACGCCATTAATCATGATGTAACAATATATATATATAGACAGTACAAAATACATATTTCACATTACAACAAGCGCTAACTTATTCTCTATAATATATGGGATATCCATTAATTATCTCCCCCTCCTTACTCACTAGACCCCCCACACGGGGTTTCCGCGTTGGGAATCCCTCGAAAGGGAATCCCCGACGTTACCAAAGAAGATAATAAATGAGGGCCACGTTAAAAGGGAAAGTTCTTCCCCGTCAAGCAACTTTTAAGAAAGTGAGTTTTCCGATATAAAAATTACCAAAGCATATCTGGTATCCCCAATAAAAACTTACGTATAGAAATATTCAAAGGTATTCTATACGAAATTCGTATATTGGAAAGATCATTTAATATAGACACACACAATAAATAGGCAATAACGACAGATACTGCCGTTAGAGAAAAAATAATTTGCTCTTTTTTAAAAAGACACTTTCGTGAGATCCTTGCTGGATCATCCCGAAGGTTATTCGTGATCAAGAATTCCAGTAATAGAAAATGGAACAAACACCTATTTAAAAAATATTGGCATTTTTTATTGCATATTGTTGCTGTTGTTGACGTGTCCAATGAAGAGCTTCAGATGTGTCCATACATCTCTATCACAGCAATGTTCTCTATTTTGGGTGTGTAAAGTTACTGCTCTGAGTCCACGTCAATTTTCTGCAAGGCTGCGGCCGCAAGGTCTCATGTTGTTTTAGGTATATTTCGTTTGAAATTATATGTATATATTTGGGCATATAGGTCCTTTAAAACATCAAAACGAAGATATATATAGAAAATAATGAAAAATTAAGGAAAAAAGATTGTTATATATGAATTGATAAATAACACTCATGGACAAAAAATAAAGGAAGTTGTACCTTTGAGCATGTACAATCGGGATTCAGACAATAACTCTGAAAGATATTACAGTGACCTTTATTGAAGGCACACGAGATAACCAAGTGTGAACAAAAGTTCCTCCGTCTCTTAAAAAAAAAAGACGACCAGCGATATCAAAGACTTTCCCCTTCCTTATGTTTTATCAATAAGAGTGTAAATAAAATTGTTTAATATAGCTATATCTTAAGAAAAATTCATCTCCTTATCGTGCAACTGAAAGTTGCTGATGGCTTGCGCCATCTATCGGAATAAATATCAATTATTCGTTGTTTTTATTTATTCCAGAATTGGCAAATAATTTTAAAAATCAACGTATAGTTGATATTTATTCCGATAGATGACACAAGCCATCAGCAACTTTCAGTTACACGATAAGGAGATGTCTTTTTCTTAATTTATGCACCTTATCCCAGTACAATTTCATATTTGTACTATTTTTAATAGCTATATATATATTCCAATTTTGTTAACCTATATTAAGTAAGGTGACAGTTTCCCCAGCAATGTCCCACTGGAAGAAGAGCGCATGTCTCAATACGGCAGCCAACAAAACCAAAATAGCCTTCTTGTAACACCGTTGTATTGTTTTAGATTGTGAGGTGTTACAACTGGTGGTACAAAGCTGGATTTACCACAGAGATATTACTTCCTGGCTTTCACACCTGTTGTTTACAGAATTAGTTATAGGAGAACTCACATATAGCTATATTATAGCAGGAATCTCAGGATATCATTTCTAAGAATGAATAAAAGCTAACGGGATTCTTTATTAAAGTGAAATAAGCTTGACAATCTTTCAGACAGTAACCTCCTTTAACAGGCTGTGATACGAATACAAAAAGCTAAAGGAGAAATGATATATATGTTATATAAAAATATCATTTTATTTAAATTATAACACAATACTTAAAGTTTCACCGCTTAAGTTTCTTTTCTGTGAAAAATCAATATTTATTTCAAAGAGAAATATCACTATTTCTAACTTTTTTGGATGACGTATGAAAGGGTGAAAATATGAAGAGTGATGGTCTATATATAATTGGATGACGTATGAAAGGGTGAAAATATGAAGAGTAATGGCGAAAGGAAAAATAAAAGTGTCCAGGGGCGGGAATCGAACCCACAACCTTCCGCTTACCGGGCAGATGCCATGTCCACTAGGCTACCCTGGACGTATTTTTCCGTTCGTAACTAATACTTAAAGTAACTTATAATACATTATAAAGGACTGCGGCGTATGATTATAACACAATACTTAAAGTTTCACCGCATAAGTTTCTTTTCTGTGAAAAATCAATATTTATTTCAAAGAGAAATATCACTATTTCTAACTTTTTTGGATGACGTATGAAAGGGTGAAAATATGAAGGGTGATGGTCTATATATAATTGGATGACGTATGAAAGGGTGAAAATATGAAGAGTAATGGCGAACGGAAAAATAAAAGTGTCCAGTTTCCGTTCGCCATTACTCTTCATATTTCACCCTTTCATACGTCATCCAATTATATATAGACCATCACTCTTCATATTTTCACCCTTTCATACGTCATCCAAAAAAGTTAGAAATAGTGATATTTCTCTTTGAAATAAATATTGATTTTTCACAGAAAAGAAACTTATGCGGTGAAACTTTAAGTATTGTGTTATAATCATACGCCGCAGTCCTTTATAATGTATTTAAAATTATATTTCATAGATTCATATATACTGTTTTTATCTACCTCCAGATGTCGGGACTTTCCCTATACGAGTATAAAACCGTTTGTAGTGTTTCCCGATGGCCGGCTCAAACACATTCTGTACATTATGTAAATAGGTTTTTCATTGTTTAGATTCTTACGCCTTAAGCCAGGCAGTACTTTTCTCAGATTATGTTTTCTATATTCCATAAGCTCAATTAAAGCTATTTTAGATAACTAATTTTATTTAATTATTGCCACGACTGCTGAACAATATCACATGCTCATGAATTCCGGGATCAAGCAAATGATCAATAAATCTATATAAAATCCTCTAAAATCTCTCTCTCTCTCTCCCACAAAATCTTTTTACAACATATATATATATTTAAAAAAAAAAAGGCATCTCCTTATCGTGCAACTGAAAGTTGCTGATGGCTGGCGCCATCTATCGGAATAAATATCAACTATTCTCGTTGATTTTTAATTATTCCAGAATTGGCCAAATACCCATTCTTGATTAATCAAGAAAAGCTAACCACGGACGCGTTTCGGGCTGTTGGCCCTCATCAGCGTGGTGCAAGCTGTACCTCATTTATTTATTTATTTATTTCATCTCAATTTGCAGGTGTTACATTCGAGCACAGCTCGCGAGTCACCTTGTCCAGATTATTTATACATGGCGAGTTGTAATGCTGGAGTGGCCCCCCGAACCGTACAGGAGGGCAGTTGTTGGGTGTTTGGCTGTCAGCTAGCCATTGGGTCCAGGTCGTCGGATTCGGTGGCTGAGGTCACCAACTGTAGGAATTCTTCTTTTTTGAGTTTGATTCCGTTGCAATTCCAGAAAACGAATTTTAAAGTAATTTGCCTTTCATTGTAAGAAAGTTTTGATAATTTCTAATAACTTTTCGCACAGTTCCCTGGTGTCAGAGTGAGTAGTTTTCTTTTTTGAAGTTTCAGCGTAACTTGCCTTTTGTTTTTCAACAATTGTTTCTTCTGTTTTAGTGGAGCTTGCTTGAGGTATGGTGTTAGGGGAGTTTTGTCTGGGAGGCTTTAGCTGCTGTTGTTGTGGCTTCGGAAAATTTGGGCATCCGCGGTAATTGGCTGTGTGCGCCTCTCCACAGTTAACGCACTTTGGTGGGAGCTGTTTCGACTTTCTTGGACAATCCTTCGAATGGTGTTCTTCAGCACACTTGACGCATTTGGGCTTCAAAAAGCAGTTTAGCTGGCCATGCCCAAAACCCTGGCAGTTAAAGCATTGGGTCACTCGTTTTGTAGTCCTGAATGATTCCACGATTATTTTTTGGTAAAGTATTTCGGTTATTCCATAGATTCGTTTATTTTGTTCATTTTTCGGTAGCTCTACTAGGACTATATTCATCGGCATTTTGGTCGATTGTCTATGGAGTCTTTTGACAATGACCTCAGTGAAGCCCATTGAGACCAGTTCAGTTACGACGTCTTCTTCTTTGAAGGCTGTTGATACCCCCTTCAATACCACTTTCAGTGGTTTTTCCTCCTGTAGTCTGTAGGAATATCCTCCATTATTTTTCTGTACATACTCCCTGATTTTTTTGAAGTCGCCTATGTTTTTCGATTTAATTATGTGCTTTTTGCCAGAAATCGTGACTTGGAATGGTTTCATGCACAAGTCTTTCAGTTCTTGGCAAAGAAGCTTCCAATCTGCTACATTTTCTGCAATAACAGGAGGAATTCTCGGTTTTTTCACGTTAGTGACTGTGGTCCATGGGCCATCGTTGTCGTTATTTTCATCATCGTCTTGCGGTGGGTGAGCTGCGTTCATTTGTTGAGAAACTCCAGTGGCGGGACTTTGTTCGTCGATGTCCATTCTAGGCGTCTTCAGATTACGCTCGCTCCTAGTTGGCGATCTTGAGTCATCCGATTGGGAGCCGCGAGTTCTCTTCTTTGATTGAACCGTTTCCTCAAGTTTATACTCGATTCCACATTTGTCTAGGATCTTCGTTATTAAGGAGGCTTCGATTATGCATAGTTTCTCGCCGGTTGGTCCGATCGTCGATTTAATTACAATCGGTGGCATATTGTTTTTTGCCAAAACTGTCCGAAGCTCTCTAAAAATTTGCTGTACCTCAACGACCAAAAAATTGGTCATTAAAGCATCCTGAAAAATCATGAAACGGGTAGTTAAGGCCAGAATTGCGTGAGGACGCTACACAATGTGAAAAAATAGTACAAATGTAACATTGTACTGGGATAAGGTGCATAAATAAAAAAAAAAAAAAAGGCATCTCCTTATCGTGCAACTGAAAGTTGCTGATGGCTGGCGCCATCTATCGGAATAAATATCAACTATTCTCGTTGATTTTTAATTTATGCACCTTATCCCAGTACAATGTTACATTTGTACTATTTTTTCACACACATATATATATATATACCTTAAGATATATCAACAAGATTCAGTTTCTGCTCACCTATCTAAGTCAACTCAACACTGATTTGGGAGAGTTCCAGACTTCATAAAATCCAATAAATGATCCTCAGTAAAATTTGATATAACTGTCGTAACACAGAACTGTCCAATACAGTATTAGAACTCTAAAAAGTGGTCTGGTGGATTATATTGGCGAAACCACTGGGAGGTTCACCACTGATGAGCCAATCTCTCAATATTTTTTACTGCAGTAAGTACAGTAGAGAGTTAGTTTTATTTGAAAATAAACATTTATGCTTTAATGGATTCATTTCTTTTGTATAAATGGCGCGTTATTGCTTTAAAATTACGCCTTTTGGTTACAGTCTGTGTACTTACAAAAATTTGGCGTAAAAGTTAATCTAAATACACTCATGGACGAAAATTAAGGAAGTGGAAAGTCTTTAATATCACCGGTCGTTTATTTTTTTAAGGAGACAGAGGCAACTTTATTCACACTTGATTATATCTCGTGTGTCTTCAATTAATTTCACTGTGTATCAAATATATTTCAGAGTTATTGTCTGAATTCTGATATACATGGTAAAAGGCACAACCTCCTTAAGTTTTGTCTATGAGTGTATGTTTTAAAATACTTGTTACTACTCCCCCTCCTCCTTTTTCATCCGGACTTGGGACCGGTAAAGGCGGAGTTTTGAACACATTGTACGTAACCCGGAGTCCTGGAGTGTGTACAGAAGTTGATAACTATTCTTTTGACTATATCTTTATAATATCTTTTGTTTAATTTATTCATGTTAAATATTATAAGAGTCTGTGGTGGACGAGTGGGTAAAATCCTCGATTCCCGACAGTCATGAACCGGGATCGAATCCCGCGTGTACTTTTTTCTGCAAAGAACCTTTTCATAGTTTTCTTTGTAAATAACATAAGCTAGCTTGCTTTTTTGAGCTGTACTGTGATTATGTGAAACAATTTT
This sequence comes from Cordylochernes scorpioides, assembly GCA_030710605.1. NCBI lineage: Eukaryota > Metazoa > Arthropoda > Arachnida > Pseudoscorpiones > Chernetidae > Cordylochernes > Cordylochernes scorpioides. The sequence continues at coordinate 12,684,411 of CP092882.1, read as the reverse complement.
ACAAATCTTACTATGTTACATAAGCATAAATTCTAAAAAAAAAAGCATATTGATGTAATTTCAACAGATATTCCTTGTAATAATTATCATTATAAAAAGTTTCTCTCTCTGTCGGCCTCCATCCCGAGGCAATAAGAAGTGTGGCGAAGGCTACCATCTACAAGTACCATCTTGGTCTTGAGGTGGGTAACACCAGCCATCACATCGACCTGCCCACTCTGTAGGAAAGAACTCTCGCAGTCCATCGGTGGCGGAGTCTTTCCGATGGTGGACGTCACCAATGGAGACTTTGTATATATTTCATATGCGGCGCTGAGTTTGTGTATACAAAAAATGTAATGCCTTGATAAAGGTTGGCGTTCAGCCAATCGAAATATTGGTAAATAAATATTTTATTCAATACAATATATGCCTTTTTATTATCTAATGATTTAAGTATGGATTGCTCTATTATATATGTGTGTAGATGGTAAATTTGCCGGGAGATAATTGATCCTTATAGTGCATAGGACGCCTCTCCCGTCAGCTGGTGTTGTTGGCTTTGTCACCGACCCGAGGCCGCTAGTTTCGGCGACGGTCAATAGATGGCGTCAGGTTTTGACGTTTATTTTGACGGGAGAGACGCCTTATGCTTATATATGTATATTTACCAATTATATATATTTATATTTATTCATCTATATATATATTCTTATATAATTTTATTTATATTCATTCAATTATTTTTATAATTAACCTAATATAATTTTATATGAACGACGATGTAATAAAGATGTTTCAATCTCTCTCAATTATGAAATATATATATTTAGGAGTTTATTTTTAATACAGACGATTTATTAAACGCTGACGAAACTTTACAAAATAGCAAGCAGACGATGGTGTAAGAGGTCAAGCGGATAATGATCCTTCTGCTAAACATTTCTCAAGCAAAAAATAGAATAAGATACAAAAAAAAAAAGCGTAAGAGTTTCACAATCGTACCGGATATAAGGTTAAATACTCTTGAGCCCAATTCTCTTTTTTTTTATTACGTTGGCAGACGAGTTATTTAAAGGCAGACGATATTTTGGAAGAGGGGGACCTGTTTACAGCGTTGCCAGGCTGACAGATTTGTATGTTACGTATTTAAAACTCTCCGACACCATTTTTTTTTTTTTGCTATTTCTTCTTTTGTTTTTTCTTTCTTTTCTAAAGGACATCGTTCGTTGGAGATGTAAGAAACGATTTTTTTTAGAATATAGTTAACGTCATTTATCATCGTTAAGTTTAAAATACACAACACTAGAAATAGAAAGTGTGTTAAACTCAGAAAGCGTTATAGAAAATAATCTAAAATTTGATTTAAATTGACTTCTTGTGTGAAGAGTAATAAATAATTTAGATGCCAAAGTCTGTTTCTTTCTCTTAGTAAAATACAGAGTTAATTTGGTCTATGTATACCAAAATAGGTATCTCTTCCTTTAACGTGTGGCCATTGGACATGCATCGGACCAGGAGGCTGTTGTTGGGTGCTGCGCTGCCTGGAGTATAGGAGCTCCATCTATTATTTCTTCCTGTGGTGAATCTGTATAAGACTGGTGGTCTTAATAAAGCTTTGTATGTGTGTGTATCTCTTCCTTTAAAAAATGCATTAAAAACAATCAATTATGTTTAAAAACCCGAGTTTAAAACTTTAAGTCGGTGATAAAGAAAGAGTTACTACACCAGTTTTAGAAAATTCAGACAAAAGCCAACAACCTGTATATCATTGTATCGGGCTCTGACCCTCGTCAGTACAGGGACGGCTTCTATTTCATAACATCCTATGAGAGAGGTTATAATATAGGCCGAATTTACCAAAACAAGGTGTTTAAGTTGGCTAAGTGACAAGGCCAATTTTCAGGCATTTTTTAAAATCCCCAACTTCAAAGTTTTTACTGCAGTTCTAATGCTAGTTAAAGGGAGAGGTGCCTCTTTTGATACACGAATACCATCCTCCTACAACCTAATGTTGTATCCGTGTCTGAAAATCGGTACGCCACCAGATTAAACATTTTTTAGTAAATTCGACCGATTTCGTTACTCCTTTTGTAGGAGAGGATGTTATGAAATCGAAGTCACTACTGTACTGATGAAGACCAAATCCCGAAACCATGGTATGCAGGTTGACTTTTTGTCTGAATTTGTCAAAACTGGTGTTATGGCTTATTCTTTTTACATCAGTATTATATCCATTTTAATGGCATGAGGAGGGAAGAAACACGAAGAAAGGGAGATAGAATGGAATATGGTTGGGATCTGGTCCGCCGCTACAGTAACTATGAAGGCCTACAGAGAACCCTAGATAATAAACGGCACACACAGGCCATATACTTGGGTATGGGTATAACGTCCTTGTGTTTGGTTTGACGTTATAATCAGCAAGAAGTAATTGGGAGGTTAAAAATAAAACTATTTATTTATATAGCCGACATTTATATTACGATGTATTAGCGCGCCATCTGTTATGAAAATTAGAAACTATTTTAGACGCGTATGATTCTTTTTGAAATTAAACAATTTCTACTGCCCTTACTGCAATTGAAAATTTAAAGGGAGGGCCTGGCTCATCAGTGGTGAACCCTACCAGCGTAGATTAAACCGGCGAAACCGCTGGGAGGGTTCACCACTGATGAGCCAGGCCCTCCCTTTAATTTTTCCATTGCAGTGAGGGCAGTGGAAATTATTTAATTTCAAAAAGAATCTTACGCGTCTAAAATAGTTTCTAATTTTCATATAGCCGACATATTATACCTTGTTACATGTGTTGACATCAATTTAACAATCTGTAACTCCGCAGACCGTTAGTGATAATAAGATGATCACTGATAAATACTTCGAAGACAGAGGTTTCCTGGTCGACATTCATAATTCTTTTTAAAAAATAGACACTTCGGCTAAAGTTTTATTTTTACGACTCTCAACAAAAATATTTTTTCTTCGACAGGAGAAATAAATATAAAACATTTGGTAAGGTGTTTTTAAAAAAAAAGGCTATTCTCATATATAATTTTTAACGCCTTGCCAAATGCTTTATTTTTATTTCTCCTGACGAAGACAAAACATTTTTGTTAAAACGTTGATAAAATAAAACTTTAACTGGCCGAAGTGTCTTTTTTTTTTTAAGAAAAATGAAAAAAACTATTTTAACAATATATAAAAAGAATTATAGATGGAAATATTTTCGGGAGGATATTGATCTAAAGAGACAAAGGTCGCCTCTCCCGTCAAAATAGACGTCAAATACAGACGCCATCTATTGACCGTCACCGCAAACTAGCGGTCTCGGGTCGGTGACAAAGCCACAACACCAGCTTTGGCAAACTGAAAAGCGTCCACCTAGACTGACGAGGGCCATTATCCCGAAACTATGGCCTCTAGGTGGACGTTTTTCAGTTTGCCAAAGCTGGTGTTGTGGCTTTGTCACCGACCCGAGGCTGCTAGTTTGCGGTGACGGTCAATAGATGGCGTCTAGTTTTGACGTCTATTTTGACGGGAGAGGCGACCCTTGTCTCTTTAGATAAAAATAATTAATTATGATAGAATGTAGACATGCCAGCTGCCGTTATAATGGGGGCCTTACCACTTTTTAGTTGGTTATTTTCTGTTATGTTGTATCGATACAGATGTACTTTTTATATATTTACTTTACCTAACCTAACCTACCTAGACTAAGAATATGATCCAAATGTGCTGTTTATTTACCTCCCCTCCGTTCTGTCCAATCATAGAATAAATTAAGATTTGTCCAAATCTCTTCTTTGCCTAGATATCTATTCTGACTGATTGTGAAGTAAAGAACAACGACACAGAGAAAATTATCATATGGAACATCGATATGTTTTAAATACCATCTTCAATTTAGTGACTTCTATTGCTGAAAATATATATTTAAGCGCTATTTTTAAAACATATATTTAAATTCTATTTGTATAGCCCTTATCCTGAAACGATGACCCTTGAAATCTGATGGCTCATTTGTTATATTGAACTAGAGAAATGGATGCGTCAATTGAAGTGTTTCAAGTGTGAAAAGAAGAAGAGGTCACGGGTCACCCAACCTGTAGCCACTGACGGCGGAACTGTGCCAATTGGAACTGTCGCCTATTTATAGAGTGGAAGATTTCACTCCGACGACATTCTATTGATTCAACCTTGCCGTTGGCATCCGGCTCAACATCATGGTGTGGTTTGGTTAGTTGCTTGTTTCTTACGTTGAAACCTCAAATTTGGTTGTCTGTTCTTGGTTTACATGTGTTGGTTGGTGTTTTTTGGTTGTTGTTAGTTGCTTTTTTCTTATGTAAACACCAAATCATCAAGTTTTATAACCGGAATATGATTGAATAATGCGCTATCTACGAGGGCAATCCAATAAATAAGTTTCCCTATTTTTTTAAACAAATAAACAACATTATTTACAATTGGGCAGTTATTTTATTTTCATTATACAACTCATAGACTACTTCTCTACATAATCACCATTTCTGTCCTAACATTTTTGGTACCGCTGTAGCAATTTTCTGATACCACTGTTGTACCAAGCCGTGTCCTGTCTTCGTAGCCAGTGGTTCGCCTCCGCCTGCACTTCGTCATCATTCGCAAAGTGTTTGCCTCCAAGGTGCAACTTGAGTGCTGGAAAAAGATGGAAGTCGCTTGGGGCAAGATCCGGAGAATAAGGTGGATGTGTGAAAAATTCCCATTTGAAGTTTTCCAGCAACGTTTGGGTCGTTCGAGCTGCGTGAGGGCGAGCATTGTCATGGACGTGTAACAGTTTCCGAGACAAAAGTCCAGGACGTTTCCGTTTTATTGCAGCTCTGAGTTTAGTGAAGACTTCGCAGTACCTCGCAGCGTTAACCGTAGAGTTTTGGGGCAGGTAGTCAACCAATAAAACACCCTTACATTCCAAAAGACGATAGCCATAACTTTGCCTGCAGAGATTGTGACCTTCGCCTTTTTTGGTGCACTTTCCTCAGGCTTCTTCCACACCATGCTTTGTCGTTTTGTTTCTGGAGTTGAATGATGCACCCAGCTTTCATCTCCAGTGACAATACGGGGAAAACAGTTGATCTCCATCTCTTCGATGCATTTCCAGGAAAGCTCGGGCTTGCCTCCATCCGTTATTGCTTGTGATAAACATCGATTTGAATGATTTTGAAAGAAAAATGTGATATTTGCACAAGTTTAGCTCCAGATTTAAGGTAAACTTGTTAATATTTTTAACCTAAAAAATAACATTTCAAATAAGAGAAGATACTCTTTGTAGAAAAAAATTCTTTAAAATTTTAATTTTTAGCTTATCGTCCTCATTACACTCATTGATAAATCTTAAGGAAATAAAAAGTCTTTCAAGTCGTCGGTCGTCTATTTTTATTTTTTTTAAGGAACAGGCAATTTTTTTCATACTTAGTTATTTCGTATGTCTTCAATAAAGGTCACTGTGTATCAAATATATTTCAGAGTTGTTGTCTGAATCCCGATATACATGCTATATATGGTTGTTGTATTTTCTTCTCAGTATCTTGGCTCGGCGATACATTATCACAACGAACAAACGTGATTGGTCTGTTACAGCTGGGTGGTATTAGAGGAAATCCGTTCTTAGCTGCCAGGATAAGAGGAGAAAGTCCACTAGTACGGCGATTTACGGCAGGAAGTGACCTGTTCCATAATCCCCTCATGAATATTCACCAGAGAATCCGTGGTCTAATTAACCCTCGGGAGTCCGGTCACATCTTGAAGGCTGCCTGGACTCGTTGATGGCTGCGTGGAGCCTGCTGGATGTCTGGACTCTTAGCTAGCTGCTTGGATCATCTTCGTTGGCAGCTTAGGTCATCTTTGTTGGCTGCATGGATCATCTTTGTTGGCTGCATGGATAATCTTTGTTGGCTATATGGATCTACTTTGTTGGCTGTATGGATCATCTTTGTTAGCTGTATGGATCATCTTTGTTGTCTGCATGGTCATCTTTGTTGGCTGCTTGGTCAACTTTATTGGCTGCATGGTCAACTTTATTGGCTGCATGGACTTTCTTTGTTGTCTGCATGGTCATCTTTGTTGGCTGCATGGATCATCTTTGTTGGCTGCATGGATCATCTTTGTTGGCTGCATGGTCATCTTTGTTGGCTGCATGGATAATCCTTTCTGGCTGCATGGATCATCTTTGTTGGCTTCTTGGATCATCTTTGTTGGCTGCATGGATCATCTTTGTTGTCTGCATGAACCTTTTTGTAGGCTACATGGTGCCATCCTTTCTGTTGGTTATCAATCCATACTGTAAAGTAACGAAGTATATATTGTTGCACCAGGTTGCGGCTTGGCAGACTCTTCAGCCTTGATTCTCTCCTGTGCTGGGTCTTGCATCTTACCAGAGCGTGTTTCAACCATCCTACAAATTTATATAAGGGAATAATGAGATAAGTCTACTTTAAGTAACCTCCAGAATGATTTATTTATTTTCTCACATCAAAGAGAGCAGTGAAGTCACAGTGTACCTAAATACAAATGATGATAATCTAATCTGTTTTAAATAAATATCATAGAATATTTTATATAAAAATAAATAAATATATAATTTAAATTTCAAATATATTAAAAATAATATAAGAAATACGCCATTAATCATGATGTAACACTTCCCCCTCTCCAGAGGTCGTCACGTCCTCGTGATTGACCTCATCAATTCTTTCAAAATAGGGTTTGATTCTTGAGACATGGACAATCAATGGGTCTTGGCCAGGATTATCTTTTGGTTCAATTAAGTAATTTACGTTGGACAGCTTCTTTAATATTTTATATGGGCCAAAATATTTTCTCAGTAGTTTCTCACACTTTCCTATTTTCCTAATTGGTGTCCAAACTGCTACTAATTCTCCTGGTTCGTAGCTTCTTTCCATGTGTTTCTTGTCATAGTTCTTTTTCATTCTTTCTTGAGTCTTTATTGTGTTGTTAATAACTAATTTTCTTGTTCTGTTTATTTTGTCTAAGTGATGTTTTATGTATTCATCATAATCATCCTTGTCAATGTCCACCGAGATATTCCTGTCGTCCAAAAGAGACGTGGGTTCTCTTCCAAACATCAGGAAAAAGGGAGAATATCCTGTGGTTTCCTGAATTGTAGTATTGTAAGCGTGAGTGATGAATGGGAGTATTTCGTCCCAATTCTTCTGATCAGTGTTCACATACATACTGAGCATATTGATCAATGTTCTATTTAACCGCTCTGTCAATCCATTAGTCTGGGGATGATAGCTCGTTGTGAAGCAATGTTTAATCTTGCACGTTTTCATCACCTCTTTCATTAAATTACTGGTAAATTGAGAGCCTCTGTCACTAATAAGATATTGTGGGGCTCCGTGCCGGAGAAAAATATCCTCTACTAGAAATTTTGAAACTTCTTTCACTGTTGCTTCCGAGACTGCTTTTGTTTCTGCATATCTAGTGTAGTAGTCCGTCAGCACGATTATCCATTTTTTCCTGTTTTTCGTAGATGGCAATGGACCAAGAAAGTCAATTCCAATTCTTTCGAAAGGAAAGTTGGCTGGGGGAATGGGCTGTAGTAGTCCAGAAGGTAATTGGTTTGAGCCTTTTCTACTTTGGCAAAGATGACACGTCTTAACGAACTCTGAGACATCCTTTAGCATGGATGGCCAAAAGTATTTACTCTTTATTCGGTACATGGTTCTGGCGACACCCAGATGGCCATTCGACATATGATTGTGATATTCTTTCATAATTTCTCTCTTTTTCTTCTCTGGAACCACAAGCAACCACGCCCTGCCTTCAGGGTTCGGGTTTTTCTTAAAGAGGCATCCATCTTCTACTTTAAAGTTTTGCGCAATTGATCGCCTGCTTCCATTAAGGTTTTTCTTAACACTTTCGATAAACTTATCCTCTTCGTCTGTTATTTGATTTAAAAATAGCCTTTCAAAATCCTCATCCCAATCAGTTTCTGGTAAGGGTCCCCTAGATAAGCCATCGGCGTCCAGATGTTTCTTTCCTGATTTATGTATTATATCGAAGTCATATTCTTGAATTTTCAATGCCCATCTTGCCAATCGACCTGTTGGATCCTTCAAGTTTTTGAGCCAGCATAAGGCGTGGTGGTCTGTTACTATTTTAAAGTGTCTTCCATAAAGGTAGGGTCGTAATTTTGACATTGACCAGACAACGGCCAGACATTCTTTTTCAGTGGTTGAATAATTTTGCTCCGCTTTACTTAGGGTACGACTCAAATATGAGATCACCTTCTCTTCACCACCGATGTCTTGGACAAGTGTTGCACCTATGCCGATGTTGGACGCATCAGTATGAACATAAGTAGGTGCATTTGGATTGAAGTGACCTAAAATTGGTGGACTTAATAGTGCTGTTTTTAGGGTTTGAAACGCTTCCTCTTGTCTTTCTGTCCAGATAAATGATACACTTTTTTTTATAAGGTTGGTCAAAGGGTCAGCAATTTTTGAGAAGTCTTTGATAAATTTTCTATAATATGAACACATTCCCAAAAAGGATTGTACTTCTTTGACCTTTTTGGGCCGAGGGAAATTTCTGACAGCTTTGATGTTATGTTCCGCGGGTTTTATACCATGTTTGCTCGTTATATAGCCGAGAATCTCCAATTCTTCAAAAGCAAATCGGCATTTTTTGTCGTTTAACCTTAAATTAGATTCACGAAAACATCTAAAAACAGCTTCAAGTCTTTTGAGGTGCGTTGGAAAATCCGGGCTATATATGATAACATCATCCAGATAACACAAACAAATTTGCCATCTCAGATTTCCAAGCATATTCTCCATATTTCTCTCAAAGGTAGCAGGCGCGTTACAAAGTCCAAAAGGCATCACGTTGAATTCATATAATCCATGTGCTGTAGTGAAAGCTGTTTTCTCTTTGTCTCTTTCTTCGACTTCAACTTGCCAATATCCAGATCTGAGGTCTATTGCTGAGAAGTGTGTAGATCCTTGGAGAGTATCCATAACTTCGTCTATTCTAGGGATCGGATAGACATCTTTTACTGTCACATTATTCAGTTTTCTGTAGTCCACACAAAATCTGTATTTACCATCTCGCTTCTTGACCAATATTACTGGAAAAGACCAGGGGCTAGAAGATGGCCTAATTATGCCTTCTGTAAGCATCTCGTCAATTTGCTCTTTTATAATATCTCGTTCTTTAGCACTTACCCGGTAAGGCTTGTGTTTAATTGGCTTCGCGTCTTCTGTGTCTATCCGATGTTTTGCCAAATTGGTTCTCCCTAATCTCGACGAAAAAAGATCTCCATACCTTTCTAAAACTTGTTTTAACTCCTGTTCCTTTGGTGAAAGATTTTCGTTTATTTGGAATCTAGGTTCTTTGTTCTCTTCTACCTCTCTTTCTCGACTCACATTTATTTTCGCTGGACTACTTCCAAAAGCCAATGTTTGGTTTTTCAATATTTTTAACGGTCGAGGATACGGATTAGTTATCCAGATGTGTGTTTCCCTATTTATAACATTGATCAAGCTTCTTGCTAGACGAAGTCCATTTGTTTGAAACATTTTGCTGCTCTCCTCGATAATATATTCTCCATCCTCTGTTTCTACCAATGCCTTGATCAATTTCATGGAACATTCCGGTACAATGGAATCCTTGGCACTCTTTATTTTCAACATTTCAAAATTGATTTCGTCATGATTATTCGTCAAATCGTATTTGATAGTTTCTTGCTTACAATCTATTTTTGCGTTCATTTTCTTAAGGAAATCTCTCCCAAGAATTAATGTCCGTAAATGCGTTTTCAATATCACAAAGTTGTGTGATAATGTTTCGTCATCAATTTTTATATTTAAAAATATACTTCCTACCATGTCCAATTTTTTTCCATCGGGTCCTGCACAAATTTTTGCGAGTTTACTTATACCATGGCCTGTATCGAGGGCCGTTCTGAGGTCGACCACTGAGAGGTCAGCACCTGTATCAACCAAAGCTTCAAAAGTCCCTATCTTGTCCACGTTAATTTTTAATTTGTATTTAGGGTCCAACTTCTTGATTCCGTTTATGGTCGACTTGCTTTGATTGACAGATTCAGGCGCGACGCTTAGTTTAAATCTTCCAACACGGAATATCTATTCCGGGTAGGAATATTTGTCTGTGTGTTATGACATACATCGGCATAAAGCCGAGGTCCTGATTTCTCTGATATTTCATTCATTTGGCATTTCTCTTCGACCTTCTCTTGGGTATCTGCTGGATCCTCTTCTAAGATTCTTATAAACTTGACCCTACAATAACGGGCCACGTGCCCTGGCTTGTTACATTTAAAGCAGATTGGTCTCCCGTCTTCTGTCCTATTCCTAATTGAATTTGGATTCTTATTGTATGTTTTACTTGGGTAGACCGGTTTTGGCTCAGGATTAGGAGTGTAAGATCGTCTAGGGGCAGATACCTGGGGCAGAGGTTTGTCCTGGTAGTACCTCGGAGTGGAGGCCTGGGGCTTGGAGGTGTTCTGGTAGTACCTCGGAGCGGGGGCCTGGGGCTTGGAGGTGTTCTGATATGGTCTTCTGAACGACGTAGCATTCTTCCATTGCTCTTGATGATGGGGACGAGGAGAGCGTGGTCCATTATATAGAGCTTTTGATTTTTCTGCACGTTCTTGGTAATTCTTTTCGAACAAATCCAGCTTCTTACAAATTTCTAGGAGTTCATTGGTATTTTTAGGAGGGTTTAGGTGAAGGGCAAAAGAGTATTCTTTCTTTAACCCTCCAATAACCCAGTTTATTTTAGTCTTTTCTTCCATTTGGGGGTCGACCTTGTTGCACAGTACAAGGATATCCTCTGCGAACCTGATTGCAGGTTCATTCCACTGTTGCATCCTGTTTAGTTTCATCTTAATTTCTTCTTTGTTGGCGTCTGAGGCAAAATCCTCAATTAGGCGGCTCTTGAAATTTTCCCAGCTGGTGAAACTTATCTTGTGTAGGTTCAGCCAGGTTTTGGCGCTACCAATCATATTCATGGCAGCATAACGAGAGATAATGTAGTCTGCCCAATGGTACAGGAAGCCAATTTCTTCAAGAGATTCAATCCATGGGCGAGGGTCTTCCGTTCCATCATACTTGGGGATGTCGATGTTGGGATTCAGGACAACTGGGTCGGAACTAGCATCTCTACCAATTGTTGCACCAGGTTGCGGCTTGGCAGACTCTTCAGCCTTGATTCTCTCCTGTGCTGGGTCTTGCATCTTACCAGAGCGTGTTTCAACCATCCTACAAATTTATATAAGGGAATAATGAGATAAGTCTACTTTAAGTAACCTCCAGAATGATTTATTTATTTTCTCACATCAAAGAGAGCAGTGAAGTCACAGTGTACCTAAATACAAATGATGATAATCTAATCTGTTTTAAATAAATATCATAGAATATTTTATATAAAAATAAATAAATATATAATTTAAATTTCAAATATATTAAAAATAATATAAGAAATACGCCATTAATCATGATGTAACAATATATATATATAGACAGTACAAAATACATATTTCACATTACAACAAGCGCTAACTTATTCTCTATAATATATGGGATATCCATTAATTATCTCCCCCTCCTTACTCACTAGACCCCCCACACGGGGTTTCCGCGTTGGGAATCCCTCGAAAGGGAATCCCCGACGTTACCAAAGAAGATAATAAATGAGGGCCACGTTAAAAGGGAAAGTTCTTCCCCGTCAAGCAACTTTTAAGAAAGTGAGTTTTCCGATATAAAAATTACCAAAGCATATCTGGTATCCCCAATAAAAACTTACGTATAGAAATATTCAAAGGTATTCTATACGAAATTCGTATATTGGAAAGATCATTTAATATAGACACACACAATAAATAGGCAATAACGACAGATACTGCCGTTAGAGAAAAAATAATTTGCTCTTTTTTAAAAAGACACTTTCGTGAGATCCTTGCTGGATCATCCCGAAGGTTATTCGTGATCAAGAATTCCAGTAATAGAAAATGGAACAAACACCTATTTAAAAAATATTGGCATTTTTTATTGCATATTGTTGCTGTTGTTGACGTGTCCAATGAAGAGCTTCAGATGTGTCCATACATCTCTATCACAGCAATGTTCTCTATTTTGGGTGTGTAAAGTTACTGCTCTGAGTCCACGTCAATTTTCTGCAAGGCTGCGGCCGCAAGGTCTCATGTTGTTTTAGGTATATTTCGTTTGAAATTATATGTATATATTTGGGCATATAGGTCCTTTAAAACATCAAAACGAAGATATATATAGAAAATAATGAAAAATTAAGGAAAAAAGATTGTTATATATGAATTGATAAATAACACTCATGGACAAAAAATAAAGGAAGTTGTACCTTTGAGCATGTACAATCGGGATTCAGACAATAACTCTGAAAGATATTACAGTGACCTTTATTGAAGGCACACGAGATAACCAAGTGTGAACAAAAGTTCCTCCGTCTCTTAAAAAAAAAAGACGACCAGCGATATCAAAGACTTTCCCCTTCCTTATGTTTTATCAATAAGAGTGTAAATAAAATTGTTTAATATAGCTATATCTTAAGAAAAATTCATCTCCTTATCGTGCAACTGAAAGTTGCTGATGGCTTGCGCCATCTATCGGAATAAATATCAATTATTCGTTGTTTTTATTTATTCCAGAATTGGCAAATAATTTTAAAAATCAACGTATAGTTGATATTTATTCCGATAGATGACACAAGCCATCAGCAACTTTCAGTTACACGATAAGGAGATGTCTTTTTCTTAATTTATGCACCTTATCCCAGTACAATTTCATATTTGTACTATTTTTAATAGCTATATATATATTCCAATTTTGTTAACCTATATTAAGTAAGGTGACAGTTTCCCCAGCAATGTCCCACTGGAAGAAGAGCGCATGTCTCAATACGGCAGCCAACAAAACCAAAATAGCCTTCTTGTAACACCGTTGTATTGTTTTAGATTGTGAGGTGTTACAACTGGTGGTACAAAGCTGGATTTACCACAGAGATATTACTTCCTGGCTTTCACACCTGTTGTTTACAGAATTAGTTATAGGAGAACTCACATATAGCTATATTATAGCAGGAATCTCAGGATATCATTTCTAAGAATGAATAAAAGCTAACGGGATTCTTTATTAAAGTGAAATAAGCTTGACAATCTTTCAGACAGTAACCTCCTTTAACAGGCTGTGATACGAATACAAAAAGCTAAAGGAGAAATGATATATATGTTATATAAAAATATCATTTTATTTAAATTATAACACAATACTTAAAGTTTCACCGCTTAAGTTTCTTTTCTGTGAAAAATCAATATTTATTTCAAAGAGAAATATCACTATTTCTAACTTTTTTGGATGACGTATGAAAGGGTGAAAATATGAAGAGTGATGGTCTATATATAATTGGATGACGTATGAAAGGGTGAAAATATGAAGAGTAATGGCGAAAGGAAAAATAAAAGTGTCCAGGGGCGGGAATCGAACCCACAACCTTCCGCTTACCGGGCAGATGCCATGTCCACTAGGCTACCCTGGACGTATTTTTCCGTTCGTAACTAATACTTAAAGTAACTTATAATACATTATAAAGGACTGCGGCGTATGATTATAACACAATACTTAAAGTTTCACCGCATAAGTTTCTTTTCTGTGAAAAATCAATATTTATTTCAAAGAGAAATATCACTATTTCTAACTTTTTTGGATGACGTATGAAAGGGTGAAAATATGAAGGGTGATGGTCTATATATAATTGGATGACGTATGAAAGGGTGAAAATATGAAGAGTAATGGCGAACGGAAAAATAAAAGTGTCCAGTTTCCGTTCGCCATTACTCTTCATATTTCACCCTTTCATACGTCATCCAATTATATATAGACCATCACTCTTCATATTTTCACCCTTTCATACGTCATCCAAAAAAGTTAGAAATAGTGATATTTCTCTTTGAAATAAATATTGATTTTTCACAGAAAAGAAACTTATGCGGTGAAACTTTAAGTATTGTGTTATAATCATACGCCGCAGTCCTTTATAATGTATTTAAAATTATATTTCATAGATTCATATATACTGTTTTTATCTACCTCCAGATGTCGGGACTTTCCCTATACGAGTATAAAACCGTTTGTAGTGTTTCCCGATGGCCGGCTCAAACACATTCTGTACATTATGTAAATAGGTTTTTCATTGTTTAGATTCTTACGCCTTAAGCCAGGCAGTACTTTTCTCAGATTATGTTTTCTATATTCCATAAGCTCAATTAAAGCTATTTTAGATAACTAATTTTATTTAATTATTGCCACGACTGCTGAACAATATCACATGCTCATGAATTCCGGGATCAAGCAAATGATCAATAAATCTATATAAAATCCTCTAAAATCTCTCTCTCTCTCTCCCACAAAATCTTTTTACAACATATATATATATTTAAAAAAAAAAAGGCATCTCCTTATCGTGCAACTGAAAGTTGCTGATGGCTGGCGCCATCTATCGGAATAAATATCAACTATTCTCGTTGATTTTTAATTATTCCAGAATTGGCCAAATACCCATTCTTGATTAATCAAGAAAAGCTAACCACGGACGCGTTTCGGGCTGTTGGCCCTCATCAGCGTGGTGCAAGCTGTACCTCATTTATTTATTTATTTATTTCATCTCAATTTGCAGGTGTTACATTCGAGCACAGCTCGCGAGTCACCTTGTCCAGATTATTTATACATGGCGAGTTGTAATGCTGGAGTGGCCCCCCGAACCGTACAGGAGGGCAGTTGTTGGGTGTTTGGCTGTCAGCTAGCCATTGGGTCCAGGTCGTCGGATTCGGTGGCTGAGGTCACCAACTGTAGGAATTCTTCTTTTTTGAGTTTGATTCCGTTGCAATTCCAGAAAACGAATTTTAAAGTAATTTGCCTTTCATTGTAAGAAAGTTTTGATAATTTCTAATAACTTTTCGCACAGTTCCCTGGTGTCAGAGTGAGTAGTTTTCTTTTTTGAAGTTTCAGCGTAACTTGCCTTTTGTTTTTCAACAATTGTTTCTTCTGTTTTAGTGGAGCTTGCTTGAGGTATGGTGTTAGGGGAGTTTTGTCTGGGAGGCTTTAGCTGCTGTTGTTGTGGCTTCGGAAAATTTGGGCATCCGCGGTAATTGGCTGTGTGCGCCTCTCCACAGTTAACGCACTTTGGTGGGAGCTGTTTCGACTTTCTTGGACAATCCTTCGAATGGTGTTCTTCAGCACACTTGACGCATTTGGGCTTCAAAAAGCAGTTTAGCTGGCCATGCCCAAAACCCTGGCAGTTAAAGCATTGGGTCACTCGTTTTGTAGTCCTGAATGATTCCACGATTATTTTTTGGTAAAGTATTTCGGTTATTCCATAGATTCGTTTATTTTGTTCATTTTTCGGTAGCTCTACTAGGACTATATTCATCGGCATTTTGGTCGATTGTCTATGGAGTCTTTTGACAATGACCTCAGTGAAGCCCATTGAGACCAGTTCAGTTACGACGTCTTCTTCTTTGAAGGCTGTTGATACCCCCTTCAATACCACTTTCAGTGGTTTTTCCTCCTGTAGTCTGTAGGAATATCCTCCATTATTTTTCTGTACATACTCCCTGATTTTTTTGAAGTCGCCTATGTTTTTCGATTTAATTATGTGCTTTTTGCCAGAAATCGTGACTTGGAATGGTTTCATGCACAAGTCTTTCAGTTCTTGGCAAAGAAGCTTCCAATCTGCTACATTTTCTGCAATAACAGGAGGAATTCTCGGTTTTTTCACGTTAGTGACTGTGGTCCATGGGCCATCGTTGTCGTTATTTTCATCATCGTCTTGCGGTGGGTGAGCTGCGTTCATTTGTTGAGAAACTCCAGTGGCGGGACTTTGTTCGTCGATGTCCATTCTAGGCGTCTTCAGATTACGCTCGCTCCTAGTTGGCGATCTTGAGTCATCCGATTGGGAGCCGCGAGTTCTCTTCTTTGATTGAACCGTTTCCTCAAGTTTATACTCGATTCCACATTTGTCTAGGATCTTCGTTATTAAGGAGGCTTCGATTATGCATAGTTTCTCGCCGGTTGGTCCGATCGTCGATTTAATTACAATCGGTGGCATATTGTTTTTTGCCAAAACTGTCCGAAGCTCTCTAAAAATTTGCTGTACCTCAACGACCAAAAAATTGGTCATTAAAGCATCCTGAAAAATCATGAAACGGGTAGTTAAGGCCAGAATTGCGTGAGGACGCTACACAATGTGAAAAAATAGTACAAATGTAACATTGTACTGGGATAAGGTGCATAAATAAAAAAAAAAAAAAAGGCATCTCCTTATCGTGCAACTGAAAGTTGCTGATGGCTGGCGCCATCTATCGGAATAAATATCAACTATTCTCGTTGATTTTTAATTTATGCACCTTATCCCAGTACAATGTTACATTTGTACTATTTTTTCACACACATATATATATATATACCTTAAGATATATCAACAAGATTCAGTTTCTGCTCACCTATCTAAGTCAACTCAACACTGATTTGGGAGAGTTCCAGACTTCATAAAATCCAATAAATGATCCTCAGTAAAATTTGATATAACTGTCGTAACACAGAACTGTCCAATACAGTATTAGAACTCTAAAAAGTGGTCTGGTGGATTATATTGGCGAAACCACTGGGAGGTTCACCACTGATGAGCCAATCTCTCAATATTTTTTACTGCAGTAAGTACAGTAGAGAGTTAGTTTTATTTGAAAATAAACATTTATGCTTTAATGGATTCATTTCTTTTGTATAAATGGCGCGTTATTGCTTTAAAATTACGCCTTTTGGTTACAGTCTGTGTACTTACAAAAATTTGGCGTAAAAGTTAATCTAAATACACTCATGGACGAAAATTAAGGAAGTGGAAAGTCTTTAATATCACCGGTCGTTTATTTTTTTAAGGAGACAGAGGCAACTTTATTCACACTTGATTATATCTCGTGTGTCTTCAATTAATTTCACTGTGTATCAAATATATTTCAGAGTTATTGTCTGAATTCTGATATACATGGTAAAAGGCACAACCTCCTTAAGTTTTGTCTATGAGTGTATGTTTTAAAATACTTGTTACTACTCCCCCTCCTCCTTTTTCATCCGGACTTGGGACCGGTAAAGGCGGAGTTTTGAACACATTGTACGTAACCCGGAGTCCTGGAGTGTGTACAGAAGTTGATAACTATTCTTTTGACTATATCTTTATAATATCTTTTGTTTAATTTATTCATGTTAAATATTATAAGAGTCTGTGGTGGACGAGTGGGTAAAATCCTCGATTCCCGACAGTCATGAACCGGGATCGAATCCCGCGTGTACTTTTTTCTGCAAAGAACCTTTTCATAGTTTTCTTTGTAAATAACATAAGCTAGCTTGCTTTTTTGAGCTGTACTGTGATTATGTGAAACAATTTTACAAATCTTACTATGTTACATAAGCATAAATTCTAAAAAAAAAAGCATATTGATGTAATTTCAACAGATATTCCTTGTAATAATTATCATTATAAAAAGTTTCTCTCTCTGTCGGCCTCCATCCCGAGGCAATAAGAAGTGTGGCGAAGGCTACCATCTACAAGTACCATCTTGGTCTTGAGGTGGGTAACACCAGCCATCACATCGACCTGCCCACTCTGTAGGAAAGAACTCTCGCAGTCCATCGGTGGCGGAGTCTTTCCGATGGTGGACGTCACCAATGGAGACTTTGTATATATTTCATATGCGGCGCTGAGTTTGTGTATACAAAAAATGTAATGCCTTGATAAAGGTTGGCGTTCAGCCAATCGAAATATTGGTAAATAAATATTTTATTCAATACAATATATGCCTTTTTATTATCTAATGATTTAAGTATGGATTGCTCTATTATATATGTGTGTAGATGGTAAATTTGCCGGGAGATAATTGATCCTTATAGTGCATAGGACGCCTCTCCCGTCAGCTGGTGTTGTTGGCTTTGTCACCGACCCGAGGCCGCTAGTTTCGGCGACGGTCAATAGATGGCGTCAGGTTTTGACGTTTATTTTGACGGGAGAGACGCCTTATGCTTATATATGTATATTTACCAATTATATATATTTATATTTATTCATCTATATATATATTCTTATATAATTTTATTTATATTCATTCAATTATTTTTATAATTAACCTAATATAATTTTATATGAACGACGATGTAATAAAGATGTTTCAATCTCTCTCAATTATGAAATATATATATTTAGGAGTTTATTTTTAATACAGACGATTTATTAAACGCTGACGAAACTTTACAAAATAGCAAGCAGACGATGGTGTAAGAGGTCAAGCGGATAATGATCCTTCTGCTAAACATTTCTCAAGCAAAAAATAGAATAAGATACAAAAAAAAAAAGCGTAAGAGTTTCACAATCGTACCGGATATAAGGTTAAATACTCTTGAGCCCAATTCTCTTTTTTTTTATTACGTTGGCAGACGAGTTATTTAAAGGCAGACGATATTTTGGAAGAGGGGGACCTGTTTACAGCGTTGCCAGGCTGACAGATTTGTATGTTACGTATTTAAAACTCTCCGACACCATTTTTTTTTTTTTGCTATTTCTTCTTTTGTTTTTTCTTTCTTTTCTAAAGGACATCGTTCGTTGGAGATGTAAGAAACGATTTTTTTTAGAATATAGTTAACGTCATTTATCATCGTTAAGTTTAAAATACACAACACTAGAAATAGAAAGTGTGTTAAACTCAGAAAGCGTTATAGAAAATAATCTAAAATTTGATTTAAATTGACTTCTTGTGTGAAGAGTAATAAATAATTTAGATGCCAAAGTCTGTTTCTTTCTCTTAGTAAAATACAGAGTTAATTTGGTCTATGTATACCAAAATAGGTATCTCTTCCTTTAACGTGTGGCCATTGGACATGCATCGGACCAGGAGGCTGTTGTTGGGTGCTGCGCTGCCTGGAGTATAGGAGCTCCATCTATTATTTCTTCCTGTGGTGAATCTGTATAAGACTGGTGGTCTTAATAAAGCTTTGTATGTGTGTGTATCTCTTCCTTTAAAAAATGCATTAAAAACAATCAATTATGTTTAAAAACCCGAGTTTAAAACTTTAAGTCGGTGATAAAGAAAGAGTTACTACACCAGTTTTAGAAAATTCAGACAAAAGCCAACAACCTGTATATCATTGTATCGGGCTCTGACCCTCGTCAGTACAGGGACGGCTTCTATTTCATAACATCCTATGAGAGAGGTTATAATATAGGCCGAATTTACCAAAACAAGGTGTTTAAGTTGGCTAAGTGACAAGGCCAATTTTCAGGCATTTTTTAAAATCCCCAACTTCAAAGTTTTTACTGCAGTTCTAATGCTAGTTAAAGGGAGAGGTGCCTCTTTTGATACACGAATACCATCCTCCTACAACCTAATGTTGTATCCGTGTCTGAAAATCGGTACGCCACCAGATTAAACATTTTTTAGTAAATTCGACCGATTTCGTTACTCCTTTTGTAGGAGAGGATGTTATGAAATCGAAGTCACTACTGTACTGATGAAGACCAAATCCCGAAACCATGGTATGCAGGTTGACTTTTTGTCTGAATTTGTCAAAACTGGTGTTATGGCTTATTCTTTTTACATCAGTATTATATCCATTTTAATGGCATGAGGAGGGAAGAAACACGAAGAAAGGGAGATAGAATGGAATATGGTTGGGATCTGGTCCGCCGCTACAGTAACTATGAAGGCCTACAGAGAACCCTAGATAATAAACGGCACACACAGGCCATATACTTGGGTATGGGTATAACGTCCTTGTGTTTGGTTTGACGTTATAATCAGCAAGAAGTAATTGGGAGGTTAAAAATAAAACTATTTATTTATATAGCCGACATTTATATTACGATGTATTAGCGCGCCATCTGTTATGAAAATTAGAAACTATTTTAGACGCGTATGATTCTTTTTGAAATTAAACAATTTCTACTGCCCTTACTGCAATTGAAAATTTAAAGGGAGGGCCTGGCTCATCAGTGGTGAACCCTACCAGCGTAGATTAAACCGGCGAAACCGCTGGGAGGGTTCACCACTGATGAGCCAGGCCCTCCCTTTAATTTTTCCATTGCAGTGAGGGCAGTGGAAATTATTTAATTTCAAAAAGAATCTTACGCGTCTAAAATAGTTTCTAATTTTCATATAGCCGACATATTATACCTTGTTACATGTGTTGACATCAATTTAACAATCTGTAACTCCGCAGACCGTTAGTGATAATAAGATGATCACTGATAAATACTTCGAAGACAGAGGTTTCCTGGTCGACATTCATAATTCTTTTTAAAAAATAGACACTTCGGCTAAAGTTTTATTTTTACGACTCTCAACAAAAATATTTTTTCTTCGACAGGAGAAATAAATATAAAACATTTGGTAAGGTGTTTTTAAAAAAAAAGGCTATTCTCATATATAATTTTTAACGCCTTGCCAAATGCTTTATTTTTATTTCTCCTGACGAAGACAAAACATTTTTGTTAAAACGTTGATAAAATAAAACTTTAACTGGCCGAAGTGTCTTTTTTTTTTTAAGAAAAATGAAAAAAACTATTTTAACAATATATAAAAAGAATTATAGATGGAAATATTTTCGGGAGGATATTGATCTAAAGAGACAAAGGTCGCCTCTCCCGTCAAAATAGACGTCAAATACAGACGCCATCTATTGACCGTCACCGCAAACTAGCGGTCTCGGGTCGGTGACAAAGCCACAACACCAGCTTTGGCAAACTGAAAAGCGTCCACCTAGACTGACGAGGGCCATTATCCCGAAACTATGGCCTCTAGGTGGACGTTTTTCAGTTTGCCAAAGCTGGTGTTGTGGCTTTGTCACCGACCCGAGGCTGCTAGTTTGCGGTGACGGTCAATAGATGGCGTCTAGTTTTGACGTCTATTTTGACGGGAGAGGCGACCCTTGTCTCTTTAGATAAAAATAATTAATTATGATAGAATGTAGACATG
Organism: Cordylochernes scorpioides; assembly: GCA_030710605.1. NCBI lineage: Eukaryota > Metazoa > Arthropoda > Arachnida > Pseudoscorpiones > Chernetidae > Cordylochernes > Cordylochernes scorpioides. The sequence goes on along the minus strand of CP092882.1, from coordinate 12,663,365 downwards.
CCAGCTGCCGTTATAATGGGGGCCTTACCACTTTTTAGTTGGTTATTTTCTGTTATGTTGTATCGATACAGATGTACTTTTTATATATTTACTTTACCTAACCTAACCTACCTAGACTAAGAATATGATCCAAATGTGCTGTTTATTTACCTCCCCTCCGTTCTGTCCAATCATAGAATAAATTAAGATTTGTCCAAATCTCTTCTTTGCCTAGATATCTATTCTGACTGATTGTGAAGTAAAGAACAACGACACAGAGAAAATTATCATATGGAACATCGATATGTTTTAAATACCATCTTCAATTTAGTGACTTCTATTGCTGAAAATATATATTTAAGCGCTATTTTTAAAACATATATTTAAATTCTATTTGTATAGCCCTTATCCTGAAACGATGACCCTTGAAATCTGATGGCTCATTTGTTATATTGAACTAGAGAAATGGATGCGTCAATTGAAGTGTTTCAAGTGTGAAAAGAAGAAGAGGTCACGGGTCACCCAACCTGTAGCCACTGACGGCGGAACTGTGCCAATTGGAACTGTCGCCTATTTATAGAGTGGAAGATTTCACTCCGACGACATTCTATTGATTCAACCTTGCCGTTGGCATCCGGCTCAACATCATGGTGTGGTTTGGTTAGTTGCTTGTTTCTTACGTTGAAACCTCAAATTTGGTTGTCTGTTCTTGGTTTACATGTGTTGGTTGGTGTTTTTTGGTTGTTGTTAGTTGCTTTTTTCTTATGTAAACACCAAATCATCAAGTTTTATAACCGGAATATGATTGAATAATGCGCTATCTACGAGGGCAATCCAATAAATAAGTTTCCCTATTTTTTTAAACAAATAAACAACATTATTTACAATTGGGCAGTTATTTTATTTTCATTATACAACTCATAGACTACTTCTCTACATAATCACCATTTCTGTCCTAACATTTTTGGTACCGCTGTAGCAATTTTCTGATACCACTGTTGTACCAAGCCGTGTCCTGTCTTCGTAGCCAGTGGTTCGCCTCCGCCTGCACTTCGTCATCATTCGCAAAGTGTTTGCCTCCAAGGTGCAACTTGAGTGCTGGAAAAAGATGGAAGTCGCTTGGGGCAAGATCCGGAGAATAAGGTGGATGTGTGAAAAATTCCCATTTGAAGTTTTCCAGCAACGTTTGGGTCGTTCGAGCTGCGTGAGGGCGAGCATTGTCATGGACGTGTAACAGTTTCCGAGACAAAAGTCCAGGACGTTTCCGTTTTATTGCAGCTCTGAGTTTAGTGAAGACTTCGCAGTACCTCGCAGCGTTAACCGTAGAGTTTTGGGGCAGGTAGTCAACCAATAAAACACCCTTACATTCCAAAAGACGATAGCCATAACTTTGCCTGCAGAGATTGTGACCTTCGCCTTTTTTGGTGCACTTTCCTCAGGCTTCTTCCACACCATGCTTTGTCGTTTTGTTTCTGGAGTTGAATGATGCACCCAGCTTTCATCTCCAGTGACAATACGGGAAAACAGTTGATCTCCATCTCTTCGATGCATTTCCAGGAAAGCTCGGGCTTGCCTCCATCCGTTATTGCTTGTGATTTTCCGAGAGCAAACGCGGGACCCATCTTGCGCAGACTTTGCGAAAATTAAAAACATCTGACATGATTGTTCCAATCGAAGAGCGTCGAATTTCGATTCCAGGAGGCAGTCGAATCATTATTTCGTCAATGGTGACGCGGCGATCTGCTTCCACCACATTCCGAACAGCAGCAACGGCAACATTGTCCGTAGCAGTAACGGTCCTGCAGCTTAGCTCGTCATCATGCACGTTTTGCCGTCCTTCCAAGAACCATGAACGCCATTGGCGAACCATTTGGATGCTTATACATTCTTCACCATACACTAACACTAAATTGCGATGAATATTGACCACAGTTTCATTTTTCGCCGTGAAAAAACGAATTACAGAACGGTGTTCGCAAGTGGACACGTTCACCAGTGATAGCTCCATGGAGACTGAAGCGCAACGGACTTGCGCGTACGAGTAGCGTGATTTTGAAGGTCACGCGCTTCCAACGCATCCTAGTGACCATTTCTTACACTACTAACTAATTTTTACAACGTTTCGTTCGCAGAAAAAAAAAAGGGAACTTCTTTATTGGATGGCCCTTGTATATATAGAAACGATGAGTACAAAAAATAAAGGTATATAAAATAAAAAAATACCTAAACGTACACTCATGGACACAACTTAAGGTAGTGGAAAGTCTAAAATATCGCGCAGGTCGTCGTCTTTATGTAGGAAGTAAAAAAGGAATTGTGTAATCCATAAAGAATTGCCAAATTCGACATGACTAGAGATGTAAAGGAATGATGATAGATGTGATGATCAATGCTGGGGAGGGGGGCAATGTAATCCTCCCCCCCTCGGTCATCACGCAAGGAAAAGATTATTGAATTCTTCAAGCCGCACGCCATCTGTAGTCAGAAATATGAACTATTAGATCAATGTACCGACAAATAACTTTCTACATACTCAGATGTTAACCAAAGAAGCCTCTCCTGATTGTGTAACTAAATGTTGATGATGGCTTGCGCCATCTATAGGAATAAATATCCGCTAATCGTTGCTTTTTAATTATTTCTCAATTGACCA